>JAJSOF020000001.1:5112012-5167012 GCA_025594305.2 Periplaneta americana
TCGCTAATATCGCCTCATTACAAGCAATGCAAAATAGTACCGTCACAGTCTATTGTTTCTAGCACCCTTAAAACTCAAGCTTCGTGACTGTACAGACGTGGACAAATTATTAGACAAAATTATTTATATGTGCAACGAAGCTGTATTTATCGGCAGAAATAATGAACAAGAATGTATTTTGCACAGAAATAATGAACAGAAAATTGAGTCTTGAGGTTACTAATATTTTGTGAACATTTCCTTATTATTTATTAACACGTTGATTTGGTCAGGGATGCTGGAAACCAAAATTTGACACTTTCTTTGAATATCAGCATCATTTAGCCAGATATCAGACAGTGCTTAAATGAGTCCATGTTTTGTTGTAAGCCTCTTTTTGTTCACTTCCTTCTTCAGTGTAGATAACAGATTTTCAATTTTGTTCATGTCCGGTCTTCTTGTAGGCCATGGGAGAACAGACTGTTGAATATATTCTGCAGGATACAATTAAAACACCAGTAGTACCAACACAGCCAGATAAAATACACTTAACCATTGGAAAAATATACCAGAAGATGTAAAAAAAATCACATTTACAACAATAGAGACTCTGTGAATTATACTGATAGTTGATATGACGAATTATATTATGTTTCCAAGGAAAAGTTTTAGTCTAATAATTTGTCCACGTCTGTATATAGTAGACTGTGGTATAACTGTTCCATCAAAAATGAGGAAATGCCATTTCAGCCAACCATACCTGTCGCTAAGCAACGGCAAGTGTGGTTCTTCAAAAAATATGCCTACATTAAAATGGTTATATTTTTTGTGCGAGATCGTGCGTATTTGCTTGGTTTCAGCACAAAACCAATCCGCGGAAAGTCTAAAATTTCACATTCAGTATTCCCAACCTAACACACATAACAATTTCCCTCTTCTTACCGCTTAAGTGACATATTGATTTTACTGCTTTAGGCTTTTAACATATTATTTTAGAGACGTTCAATATAGTAATAATTATAAATTGGAAACTTACCACTGCAATTTCACCTAAATTGCAATGTTAATTATTGTTTTTAAATATTTGCAAAAATTAAGTAAACTCTACAACTCCACTAAAGTTACTGCATTCGTGATGCAAGTAACATTAAGGAAGCCGTGAAAAAATCAACAAATCAACTTGCCGATGTTATTATTGCAATATGTTATATAAATAATATTGTTAAAATATTAAAATGAAAAATAAATCATTACATAACCTTACCGTTTGTTTTAAGTTCTCATTTATAGAGTGGGGGGAAAAAAAAGACAGACATATATCACGGCCTGCTGGAATATAGTAAACACAGAAAACATTTTAAAGCAACAATGTTGAAGATAGATATTTTTGTTTTGCAAATTTGCCGTCATTGAACAGAAACCAAGATGGAGATTTCATTGCAACTAATTAGAAATTCGTCTTTCAGGTATGTAATAAACGATCTGCGCACAAAATAATGTACGATACACGAGCGGTATATTTTATTTCAATTCTCGGAAATTAAAAAAGCTCAACTACGTTTCGCTTTTTCATACTTTTCCTCGTACATGAAAACTTCAACATACCGCTCTTGTAACGCATATTACTATTGCTATATCATCCTCCTATGTCTTAATTTCTTACATATAAAGCTGACTTTGTAGAGATTTCTCTCGGGGTACTCCTTTTCCCTCTTCCATTCCACCAACACTCTCCACCTCTCCCTTATTTCATCATCTGAAAAATTGAGAATAGATTTTGGTGAAGTCTTGCGGGTAGTGTGGATTATGCAGGATGTAAAGATTCGAGTTTACGGGCCCTGAGTTTATCAGGTAGTCATCTTAGTATGAGACCTGGCACTGCGAGGGCTGAGGCAGGATGGCCTTCCTGTTAACATCGGATTCACAAATGCCATCTATGTCACCCTAAGCTCTTGAACAGTTATTTCTTTTAGGGTGCATAATAGGTCAATGAATGCATAGGTACATGGACCCGTCTCGGGTTCAGATATAGAAAAGTCATTGTAAAAGTTTTACACTACTTACTTACTTACTTACTTACTTGCTTACTTACTTACTTACTGGCTTTTAAGGAACCCGGAGGATCATTTGCCTCCCTCACATAAGCCCGCCATCGGGCCCTATCCTGAGCAAGATTAAACCAGTCTCTATCATCATATCCCACCTCCCTCAAATCCATTTTAATATTATCTTCCCATCTACGTCTCGGCCTCTCCAAAGGTCTTTTTCCCTCCGGCCTCCCAACTAACACTCTATATGTATTTCTGGATTCGCCCATATGTGCTACATGCCCTGCCCATCTCAAACGTCTGGATTTAATGTTCCTAATTATGCCAGGTGAAGAATACAATGCGTGCAGTTCTGTGTTGTGTAACTTTCTCCATTCTCCGTAACTTCATCCCTCTTAGCCCCAAATATTTTCCTAAGCACCTTATTCTCAAACACCCTTAACCTATGTTCCTCTTTCAAAGTGAGAGTCCAAGTATCACAACCATAAACAACAACCGGTAATATAATTGTTTTATAAATTCTAACTTTCAGATTTTTTGAGAGCAGACTGGATGATAAAAGCTTCTCAACCGAATAATAATAGGCATTTCCCATATTTATTCTGTGTTTAATTTCCTCCCGATTATCATTTATATTTGTTACTGTTGCTCCAAGATATTTGAACTTCTCCACCTCTTCAAAAGATAAATTTCCAATTTTTATATTTCCATTTCGTACAATATTCTCGTCACGAGACATAATCATATACCGTTGTAAAAGTTTTGCATGCGAATTTTATATTTAAATTATTTAAAGTATGGAAGAGATTATTTAAAAAAATATATCTAGATGTTAAAATATCACATAATTTTTTACGACGTGTTCCCATGCTCTGTTTGGATTATTATCTCTCACTGTCGACTGGAGGTGAAATGTTTGTAAAATAATAGTAACATATTCTTGAACTCATCCTGCCTTAAAATATTCCGTTCTGTTTCTCTCATTAGTAAGACAAATGTCGGGATGTCGTCATTATTCCACGGACCTATATTCCCCCCATGAACACCTTTATGTATAAATTATGCTGCCCTAGGGACAGATAATTGCCTAGTCTATTAAACATATCTAGGTCACAATAAGTCGCAAATTGAAAGGATATTCAGCCGGTGTGGGTTTGGGAATGCGCTTCTTTTAGAGCGGCCTTCACCTGTTTGTCATCGAACACAGATGACTGGCGTCTTGCCATCCTATCCAAACACCAGCCAACTCCTTCCTCGCCCCCCGTGATCAATTGACAATCTCAGAATGCAATTACAGGGTTATTCTAATTTCGAACACCAATTCAAAATTTTCTAGAGCTCCTTATTTATACTAGGATAAAAGTATGTACTTTGTTTCCAAAACCTGCTATTTTAATCAAAAACCGATTTTGACACAATAACATAATAAACATGTTTCTTACATTCTGAACCCATTTTAAATTTCAATTCCAGCTCCCAAAAATTATATTTAAAATCATGATTTTTTTCGATTTTTTTGATTTTTTTGTTTGTTTTTTTAGGCCAAAACTAAAGTTCTTTTTTGCTATGGCATCAACCTCTCAATGTCGTCATCATTCCAGCATTCCCTGAACACTGGCTGGCGATGCTATCGACTGATTACTTGGGACGAGGGGGTTGCCTTATATCAATATAGCTACGCTGGAACCTTATGTATATTCAATAATGTTAGTTTGGGAATCCCTAGTTTTAGAGCCCGTGCAGTAAATCATGAAAGTTCACAGTGCTGGGTCATATATTTTAATTTAGAAATTGTTCTATCACCATAACACACACCCAAGAATGCAATTACAGGGATTCTACAACACCATGGTTTTTCTAAAACCTTATTTCTACGAGGATAAATATGTCCTTTGTTTCCAAAACCTGCTGGAATCAAAAACCGATTTTGACACAATAACATAATAAACATGTTTCTGCATTCTGAACCCATTACTAAATTGTCAATTCCAGCTACTTTCGAATCCCGGTTGGGGCAAATTACCTGGTTGAAATCGTTTTTTTTCCCTCAACCCTTTTTTGAGCAAAAACTAATATCTTTCGGGTGCTGGATCCCGACTCATTTCACCGGCATTATCACGCTTCGAGCGTGCTAAACTAGACCCGGCTATCGACTGATTACTTGATACAGATTCGTAAAATAACAATAAATTTTAAAAAAAAACGTTATTAGCTGATCATCCACCGAAGCCCAATCGCTGGATGTCTAAGAATACGACAGAATATATTTTAATTTAGAAATTGTTTGTAAATGGTTACCAAGTATTCTAATACATTTTATTTCATATAATGATGGTAAAACATATCTGTAAGATTTTACACCTGTGGAGTAACGTTTATATTCTGCTGCGAAACCAGGTGGCCCGGGTTAATGTTTAATTTTCCTGGTTGAGACTTTTTCTTCACAGTTTTCCACAACCCTACGAGCAAATGCTTAATAACTGGCTGTGCTGGATTACTCATTTCACCGGCATTATCACCTTCTTTTACTAGTGAAGGTTTCATGATTTTATTAATGATCCCCATTGTTTTATTATAATTACAATAAAATAAATGAAATCTGTACTTATCATAAACACGCTTTGATCGTATATTTCAAAGCCAAGCAAGTTTTAGTAAAAATAACAGAAAGTAAAATAACAGGTTTTGGAAACAAACCATTTATTATTACTGAAGTGTGTGTTACAAGTTTGAAAGTACGCTAATTCAAATGATTTACTCTTTTTTACTTCTGATAATTAATTATTTTCAGGATTTAATGTCAGGTTAGCGTGTGTGACCATATTTAAAATTCTGTTTGCGTTAAAATATAAAGTTAATGCGCAACGAACTAATTTAATTTTTACTGTACTGAAGGCGGATTTTGAAATAAAAGAAAGGAATTCTTCTGTGGGGATGTAAGATTTCGTTTGTTTATCCAATTTGGTGAAACATTCAAGCCGCCAGACATCACTACCAAACACCTGCAGGGAGCACAATTTAACAGCTTGTTAGGTACAAAGGTGCGATACTGCGTGGCTCCGGATTCTCGTTGAACTGTGCCAGTTTCTTTCTGCTTAGTGGGATCCATTAGATTCACCCATCTGTTCCTAAAGGGGTTATAAACTCATATAACTAATGCAGAGTATAAAGCCTTACTAAACCTCCAACCCCACGCGTCAGGCTGTAGTATATCTTATACTTAACAATAAACTTGCAAACATACAAGTCTGTTGGTCCAACTAGCCGGAGGCACCAGGTACAGTACCTTGCTCGTTCCGTACAACACTTTGCTGTGCAGAACTCACTTGGAATGGTCCACATCGACGCTTAACATAAGCTTATACGAGGAAAGACAGTTATCCCCTATAGTTATTCATGAGAATAAAAGAGTGAATTGATTTCGTTTTTACACTGTGCTAAAAATAATTAAAAAGAAAAGGATACTTCCTTTTCCAATTCTGTATTCCCATCTAAATTTACCAAATGATAGTAGGAATAATATTTATTTATTTATTTATTTATTTATTTATTTATTTATTTTTATTTATTTATTTATTTATTTGGTGTAGTTAAGGCCATCAGGCCTTCTCTTCCACACCACCAGAAATACAAATACAATAATAGAAATAAGAAGGAAACAAAAACACTATAAACAAAGTAAAGCCACACAAAAATATACACAGGTTGCAGTCACACAAACTTTAAATGAGTGATTAAATATCGTAATTAATTGTATCCTAACTAATTAACTAACATAAACAAGAAACTTGCAATTTTAATCTAGAGTAAAAAATATAAAAAAAAAACACACAAATCAACACTTCTAGCAATACCTAAAAATCATTGAATAAGAAAAAATTTTCCAATTTAATTTTGAATTGTGATAAAGTCCGGCAGTCCCTGACGTTTTTAGGTAACGAATTCCAGACGCGAGGTATTTCTACAGTATAGGAGGATGAGTATAAAGACGTTCTATGATGAGGGATAGAAAGAAGTGCTTGATGTCGGTTGTAAGAAATTGAAAGCGCGGTAAGAGATAATTCGGAGTAGAAGTATGCATAATTCTAAACAGAAGAGACAGTGAATGTATTGTTCTTCGTTCCTTAAGACGCACCCATGAAAGTAACTGGAGGGAGGGTTGTGATGTGTAGGTGTTGACCTTAGTGTACAATGGGATGAGAACTACATAGCACCGCGTTATAATGATTATTGGAGCAGAGGTGGAATTACAGAATGAGAAACGGGAGTATCCCGCCTAACCCTACCACCCTAACCGTCTTTTCTCTGTCACATAATATAATTAACTGGGCCCGCCGGGATCCGAACGCAGGTTACCAACCTGGAAAGCCGACGCTGGCGGCGCTCCAATGAACTGAAGTATCGCAGCATGATAAAGCAGCTGGATTGTTTATAAATGCGTACAGCGTGTGACACTATGCATATGTACATTTTATTTATAGCGATTTATTTCTTTTTAACTTCATTCTTTTGTGTGTCCCGCGTTATGGGTCACTGGATAGCGCGCGCTTCCCAACCAAGCGATCCGTGGTGAAATTCTCGACGTGGGCGGATATTCATTTCCACTTCACAGGACTAGGTATGTGCCGCTTGTCATGCACTTGTTCTGTGAAGTCTTCGCTATGGCTGTCCATTGTGCTGACCACACTGTCAGGGAGGCCCGCACTGTGAGTCTTGCGTTGGTGTAAAGACAGTCTACACCCTCCTCTACCAGGTGTTTGAATACTCTTCTGCGAAGGAGGAGTATGGTGAACACGAGAAACAAAGAAAAATAAAAAGTAACGAAAGAAAGAAAAACAGAAAGAAGTAATGAAGGAAAGGAAGAAGTAACAGAAGATAGAAAGAAAGAAAGAAAGGAAGGAAGAAAAACAAAAAGAAGTGACAAACACAAGAAATAAGTAACGTAACAAAGAAAAAAGTAACGAAAGAAAGGAAAACAGCAAGAATTAATGAAGGAAAGGAAGAAGAACGAAAGAAAGAAAAACAGAAATAGATAGAAAGAAAGAAAGAAAGGAAGAAGTAACGAAAGAAAGAAAGAAAAAAAAGAACAACAAGAAAGGAAGTAAAACAAACCAAAGAAGGAAGTAACGAAAGAAAGAAAAAAGTAACGAAAGAAAGAAAAACAGAAATAAATAATGAAAGAAAGGAAGAAGTAACAGAAGATAGAAAGAAAGAAAGAATTAATGAACGAATGGAAGAAGATAGAAAGAAAGAAAGAAAGAAAGGAAGGAAGGAAGAAGTAACGAAATAAAGAAAAAACAGAAAGAAGAAACAAACACAAAAGAAGTAACGAAAGAAAGAAAAAAGTAACGAAAGAAAGAAATAATGAAGAAAAGGAAGAAGTAACAGAAGATAGAAAGAAAGAAAGAAAGAAGGGAAGAAGTAACGAAAGAAAGAAAAAACAGAAAGAAGTAACAAACACAAGAAAGAAGTAACGAAAGAAAGAAAAAAGTAACGAAAGAAAGAAATAATGAAGGAAAGGAAGAAGTAACAGAAGATAGAAAGAAAGAAAGAAAGAAAGAAAAAAGAAAGAAGTAACAAACACAAGAAATAAGTAACGAAAGACAGAAAGAAAAAGAGAGAGAAGCAATGGAAAACTCGTAAGAATAACGAAAAAAGAAAGGAGTGACTAAAGTAAGAAAGAAATAACCAAAAAAAAGTCAGAAAAGAAAGAAGGAAGTAACAAAAGAGAGAAGTAGCGGAAGAAGAACAAAAAAAGTAACGCAAGAAAGAGAGAAATGAAAACGGAAAGAAGTAACAAAAGAAAGGAAGAAGCAGCGAAGAAAGAAAGAGAAATTTCGAATAAGCTCGGAAGAAACAGCGAAAGAAAGAAAAAATGAAAGAAAGAAAGAAAGGAAGGAAGAAGTAACAAGAGAAAGAAAAAGTAAGGAAACAAAGAAAGGAAGAAAAAAGAAATAAGAAAAGAAGAAAAGAAGTTACGGAAGAAAAAAGTAACGAAAGAAGGTAGAAAAGAATGAGGTAACGATAGAAAGAAAGAAGTATGATGAAAGAAAGAAGTGACGAAAAAGAGAGGTAACGAAAGAAAGAAAGAAGCAACGAGAGAAAGAAACAAAGAAAGGGAGGAAGAAGGAACTAATGAAGGAAGGAAAAAATAAGTAATGAAAGGAAAGAAAGAAAGAAAGGAAGAAGTAACAAATGAAGGGAGGAAAGAAAGAAATAAAGAATGAAGAAAGGAAAGAAAGGATTAACGAAAGAAGGAATGAAGAAAAACGTTTGAGGTGCGGATCCATAAAATTAAAACCCTGTGTTGAATTATATATGTAAGTTATAATGAATATGAACATAATGCGTACTCAACTGTCTGGACTTATTTGTAGCAGAGCTTTTGAAGAGGGGAGCCCTTGTTTATGCTAAGTATTTAGTGAACCGGCCTTCGGGAAGGAGCCTTAGTTATAAACAAGAAGCGCGGAGAATATCCGGTTTTCCGCGTTCCTCCAGGTCTCGTGGTTGCATGCGTTTCAAATAAGCTATTCGGAGAGCTTCAAAAGAATTTACCTGAAGGAAAATGTTAGTTACCAATTAACCGGTTCTCTGTAGCAACTGCTTCCTCTGCTCGCGCGATGGCAGTTCTATCTCGCTAAATTACATACAGCCACTTCCTTTCAGTTTCAATTAGCGGCTTGTTAATTAGGCTTGTCACCTCTCCGCACTACAGGAAATTTAGGATAACCTCCGATCTCCGGTCGGTCTGCTACAAAAACAAGGAATTACGGTGTTTCATTGTTCTGTGAACGACTTCTGCCAGCTGGTTGAATTCGAGCTGAACGTATGTGATACCTACGTATTTTTCTCTTGTTAAAACGAATTTCTTTACGCGAAGCTTCAAGTTCCTTGAACTACTGCATTCGTCATGATTCTTGTAGCAATTAAGAACTGCATGCTGCAGATCCCTGTTCACGCTCAGAAGTTTTGTTCTGGGAACTGTCGATGACTTTCACTTAAAAGAGATTGACGAAATAAATAGGGATAGGCTTGTAGACACTGGGATAAGAAACTAAATAAATAGATAGATAGATAGATAGATAGATAGAATAAAGATAATAGATAGATAGATAGAATAGATAGATAAAGATAAATAGGTAGGTAGGTAAATAAGGTGGGTAGATAGGTAGATAGATAGATGAAAGATATAGATAGATAGAAATAGATAGATAGATAGATAGATAGATATAGAAGATAGATAGATAGATAGATAAAATAGATAGATAGATAGATAGATATAGATAGATAGATAAAAAAGATCTTAAATACAGATTATACGAATGAACTACAAATAAGCAAAAATTAGTAATTTATTTGGTAGCCTACATAAATTGTATAGCCTAACTTATAATTCTTACATAATAAGTGAACGATTAAAATAACAGTAATATCAATAAATAACTCGATACGTGAATGTGTAACTCGGTAAGTGATAAAATCAAATCTGAATTCTTAGCAAAATAAGTAATTAAATTGGTAAGCGAATAAGAAATTGAATGAATGACTGAATGAGTATCTGAATAATTGACTACACATATGAATAATAACACTGATTGCAAAACTACATAAGTAAATGATTCGTAAGTAAATAAAGAATTGAATACTTAAGTCAATAATTAGCTGAGTGCGTAAGTGAATAAATAATTAAATACTTAAGCGAATAATTAAATGATAGGTAATTGAATAAATAATTAAATACTTAAGGTGAATAATTAAATGATAGATAAGTGGATAAATAATTAAATACCTAAATAATTAAATGATAGGTAAGGAATAAATAATTTAATACTAAGGTGAATAATTAACTGAGTAAGTGAATAAATAATTAAATACTTAAGCGAATAATTAAATGATAGGTAAGTGAATAAATAATTAAATACTAAGGTGAATAATTAAATGAGTAGGTAAGTGAATAAATAATTAAATACTAAGGTGAATAATTAAATGATAGGTAAGTGAATAAATAATTAAATACTTAAGCGAATAATTAAATGATAGGTAAGTGAATAAATAAATACTAAGGTGAATAATTAACTGAGTGCGTAAGTGAATAAATAATTAAATACTTAAGCGAATAATTAAATGAATAAATAATTTAATACTAAGGTGAATAATTAACTGAGTGCGTAAGTGAATAAATAATTAAATACTTAAGCGAATAATTAAATGATAGTTAAGTGAATAAATAATTAAATACTTAAGGAATAATTAAATGATAGGTAAGTGAATAAATAATTAAATACTAAGGTGAATAATTAAATGATAGGTAAGTGAATAAATAATTAAATACTTAAGCGAATAATTAAATGATAGGTAAGTGAATAAATAATTAAATACTTAAGCGAATAATTAAATGATAGGTAAGTGAATAAATAATTTAATACTAAGGTGAATAATTAACTGAGTAGTAAGTGAATAAATAATAAAATATTTACGGTGAATAAGTAGATGATACGTAAGTGAATAAATAATTAATACTTAAGTGAATAATTAACTGAGTGCGTAAGTGAATAAATAATGGAATACTTACGTGAATTAATAAATAATACGTAAGTGAATAAATAATTGAATACTTAAGTAAAATTAACTGACTGCGTAAATTAATAAATGATTGAACACTTAAAATAAGTAAATGATACGTAAGTGAAAAATAATTGAATACTTAAGTGAATAATTAACTGAGTGCTAAGTGAATACATAATTGAATAATTCTTCTTTATGTAACAGATTTCGTAAAACAAATTATAAATTTGTCATTCTTCGCTCTTGCAGCCCTATAAATTTTATTAGGTTTGGTTCAGTCTGTCATCCAGTATGGCAGTGGTCGTTAGCACTCGCTGAAATGGGTAGAGTGCATGGAACTCTGCTCCGTCGTGCACAAGGGATAGAGAGACAGCATACCCGCCAGCAGTTACGAATGCACGCTAGAGCTGTGTCTTGTCCTCGGGTAAGCGACGCTAGCCCGAGCGTGCAGTGTTTTGATGACCGCTGCAGTACGGTATAATCTGATGGGGAGGAGCAACAACATTATCATTATCTGCATTCAGATTGCTTCAAAAACGGATAATTAAAATTTGCTTAAACAAGTCAATTGATTAGCCTACAAATTTGATTTATTCCGATGTTAATGTTTTCCAAATTGAACAGATAAGTTACATAAATATACATTATTAAAATATTGTCATCAAAATTGTCTGAAATTTAAAGAACAACATGTTTATCCTACCAGAAGAAATTTGACATATTGTTTAGCCGAACCTAAATGTTACACAACCACTGGAATAAATCATAGTAGAGTTACGGGCCAAGGTTATACAGCTCTATTTTGATAATAAATCCTGACCTAGGTTATTTTGAGCTCAATCAATTTAAGAAGAAAATTAAGCACATTATTTAGTATTCACGTCCCTTTTTCCTTTTTATTCTTTTTCTTAATTTCAATATACTATTTCTTCATTCCAACTTATATTCTGTTCTTGATTTGATTGTCTAGTTTTATCTTCGTAATTATGCCTGTTTTGTAATAATTGTATTGATTTTGTGGAGCTCATTACCTGGGAAAGGTAAAGGAATTACATTCTACTCTCACTGGAAAAAAGGAACACCTGGATTAGCAATAAGAAATGTCTGTCTTGTGGCCAATGGACCGAGGCCATTAAAATGAGCACCAATGTCATCGCAGTTAGATCTCTCCCGATAGAAGCCTTAGCAATACCCATTGCAGGAGATGCAATGAGCTTGAAACGTTACCCCACGTGCTAGGTTTCTGCCCTCAGGGCGAATTACTGCGAATTGACAGACATAACACAGTCCGCTCAATAATTGCTAACAGATTAAGGGATCATGGTGAATACGAAGCATATGAGGAAGTTCAATGGAAGGATCTACACGGCGTGCTGACATCATAATAATTGATCGAGATAAAAAAAACTGGTCTCATTCTTGACCCCACTGTAAGGTTCGAAATTAATGAAGATCAACCAAAGCAGGTACATGAAGAGAAACGCGCTATTTACCTTCCATGCTGTGATGATCTCAGTCATAAATATAATATTCAAGATTGGAATGTCATTGGAATTATGTTTGGTGCGCGAGGAACAATTCCCAAATTTACATTGGAGATCCTCAGAAAATTAAAGGTTCCTGATAAGACTCTTCAGACAATTGCATCAACCATTTTAAAATCTTCATTGAACATCATCAATCACCATCTCTATTCATCTTTATAATAACTTATTCAATGTATATTATTTATTTTCAATAAATTTTTATCGTATTGATAGCTACCAAATCTTGTCGCAGAATATTCTTTTTTAAAATTTCATTATGTATTTTTAACATTAATTTACATTTTATTTTTTGTTCATTTGAATTGATTAGGATGTCGATATTTTAAATCCAAGATTTGGACGGCTATCATTTCGATGATATTCTATTGAATCTTTGTTATATTCTTTAGTACAAAATAGTTATTTATAGGCACAGCCCCTGAACATGAGTTTGCTCAAAGGGTGTGCGCTACCTCAGTAATATGTATTCATTTTGTATTGTATGTAGCAATAAATACTAAATTGGACATATATTTGTGGTCATAATTTAATGAGCTTTTATGTAATGGGCATAACAAAATGAACCTTAAATTTTTGGACATTAAAAACTGGACCTAGTATCTGTGTTTCGTTAACTTTGCCAAATTCTTAATGTAGGCTATTACACATTTTTAATCAAATTATAGTAATTTCATGTTGTATGATTTATCCGATAAGCAAGTTGTAATACAATGTTAAAATTGAAATATACCGTCACTATTTATCTAGTATTATATGATTAATTATAACATAAACGTTTTCGGCACTAATGTGCCATTTTCAAATGTATGAAAATTTGCCTAATTACATGTTCAAATAGATGGACATGAACTGTGTGAATGAAACATATGTGTACCCTGGTGATCTCATGTCACATATAAAACAATCTGTTTGTAGATAATAATTAAAAATTAAAAACACACACTTATTACTAACATTTAAAGTTTGTTTTTCTGCTGCAATTATCCATTAATTTGTGGAACACTGGGGTTATCTTGGCGTATTATGTGGTCAAATGCAGTTATTCATTTATTTGAAATGTTGTAACCTTACACTAAGATATTAACTATTAAAATGTTAAAATTCTTTATGCTGATTCATTATTATTGCAATAAGGTTCCTTGTTTTTTGTTCACTTTCACATATTGGAGCACTTTACCATGGTCGAATGTGGTGCGTAATATAAGTTACATTGATACCTGGTTATTGTTTTCCTTTGGTGCGTATGTGCAATAATAATGAATCAACATAAAGAATTTTAATATTTTAATAGTTAATATCTTAGTGTAAGGTTACAACATTTCAAGTAAATGAATAACTGCATTTGACCACATAATACGCCAAGATAACCCCAGTGTTCCACAAATTAATGGATAATTGCAGCAGAAAAACAAACTTTAAATGTTAGTAATAAGTGTGTGTTTTTAATTTTTAATTATTATCTACAAACAGATTGTTTTATATGTGACATGAAATCACCAGGGTACACATTATATGTTTCATCCACACAGTTCATGTGCACCTATTTGAACATGTAATTAGGCAAATTCTCATACATTTGAAAATGGCACATTAGTGCCGAAAACGTTTATGTTATAATCAATCATATAATACTAGATAAGTATAGACGGTATATTTCAATTTTAACATTGTATTTCAAATTATAGTGATTTCAAAAGTAATGAATAAATGAACATCTTCTGTAAGTGGAATTGAATATCTTTATATTGATATCAATTTCAAAGATCTTAATCGATTATCGTTATTAAACTGATCACATGGACTACAGAAGAGAATCCATCATGGCCTGACATAGTAACCTGAACGATAGCAACCCAGACAATTGAATGCCATAAAACTGATGCAATCCTGTGATTGAGTCACGCTCACATATCAAGTCAGCATTATTTTTCACGCCATCTTAAATCGAGTGATGTTTTTTTACGACCCAATTTACTTTGAACAGGTAGACAGTTTCGTTAGTTGGCGCTTCCAGGGAATAGTTAAAATGTGATGGAAAAATGCCAAGGTGAACCTCAGAGTGTGATTCTCAATTAATTATATTTGGTATTTTATACGAACAAGCGAAAATTCCAGGTAGCTATACTATATAGCTTTATAGCATTAGGAGAAAACAACGATACCTTCCTGGTTTCCAGTAAAATAGCGATTTATGTGCCGGCAATTAAAGCTTGTTGTTTGAGAGAGGCAATTATTAGTGATGCATTACACGGCACTTGAATGGAAAGGAGCAAATAAAAGTAGATATAAGTCAGTGCATTTTATTCTTGCACTTGTTAATTGCGCTAGTTGGTAGGTGTAGCAAACGTGACTTTCCTTTTGATTTGTATTAACGGGCAGTGGGATATTGCATGATTTTATTAGATTTATATTTTATTTATTTATTTCTGTATTGATTCAGAAATAGGATTAAGGCCATAAGGCCTTCTCTTCATCCTATCTGATAGACAACAAAATACAAAAAATATACACACTGACAAAAATTATAAAATTAAATTAAAATCCTATAGAGGGCTAACAGGGTCAAAGAACACTATAAAACTCTCATTAAGCTTGAATACAAGAAAACTATGCTTCGGACAATGAAGGATACCACTTGGAAACTAGTCACCAGGTAAATTGCAAAAGTTAACATAGTAAAGATATAATAAAGTTATGCAGTGAAAAATTGTAGTTAAAATAACAGTAATATCAGTGGTGATAGTGGTGATGATAATAATAATAATAATAATTATAATAATAATAAAATAATAATAATAATAATAATATTAAATGTAATATATATTCATTCATTCATTTATTTTATTCCATAGATCTCACATGAGCAATGAAGCTTTAAGATGTGGAACAAGTCAAAATTTTACAATATTACAATTTACAATTTTTACACAATTTTATAGTTTTACAATTTAGTAATTTTCTCAATTTTTACAATTTTGTGCAATTTTTTACAATATTTTGGCGAGATGTAGTGAGATGAGGTGAGGTCCGATGATTTTCCAAAATATTACCCGGCATTTGTCTTTTTGGTTAAAATCTAAAAACCCAACCAGGTAATCAAATCAAAGGGGTTGATGCCAAGACTCGCCATAGACCATCCGGCTTCAGTCCTACGGCTGTGGAAAACCTCGGAAGAAACCAAAGACCAAAGGGGATAACCCAAGCCCGAACGCAGCTCCGGATCAGCAGCCCAGCGAGTTTGCTCTGAGCTATTGGCTGAGGGTGAAACTGAAACACCACAATTGCAATAATTTGATCATGTTATGGGTTAACAGAATTTAAATCTGATAGGTGTTTAAAAAGCTATTCCATGAAAAGAATGAGATTCCTTAATTTAACCCTTCAGGCCTGATGTACATTATAGTGTACAGTGTTTCTTTTTTTTTTTTTTGGAATGTCTTCGATATTTCAAAATATTTTGAAAAATTCAATGTGATAGAAATAGAGAATATTATTTTGAAACATTTCTAATACCTGAATTAAAAATCAAATTTAACATTTTGGGACCCAGGGGTCAAAATTGTCCCAAATTTTGATTTTCTGTGAAGTCTTGATTTGGGAATTTTGGATCCCCAGAATGATTATGTGGCCAGTTTTTTTGTTCAATTTTGTTTAATAGAAATTCAGGTCTGAAGAGGTTAAATTTGACTTTGACATTGTTCGACAGTCTCTGACATGATCAGGGAGAGAACTCCAGAAGCGTGGAATCGAGAGAAGGAACATGTTTCGGATTCGAAATAGTGAAAGATAAACAAAACGAGATGCTATGTAAAAGGGTGTGGAGATGTGGATGATTTTAAATAGTAATAAGGAGGAATTGAAGAGTCTTCTTTCTTTAAGTGAATTCCAAGACAACAAGTCTAGTGACGGTGTTACATGATCGAATTTTCTAATGTTACAAACGAAACGAACGCAGATATTGTGAACACGCTGTAGTCTATGGGCAAAGTCAGTATTTAGATTCGTGGATAGAGAATCGCAATAATCTAAGTGGGACATCACTAAATAGTAAAAATTTAGGACTCTATTTAGATTCAAATTTAACTTTTCAAAGTCAAGCACCTACATTATATAGGCAAACTTTTTCCATAATTCATTCCCTCAGACACTTGACCAACGTTCAAACTCTTAGCTTCAAAAAGAATCTCATCCAGGGCATGTAGCATTTATGGGCGAATCCAGAAATGCATATAGAGTGTTAGTTGGGAGGCCGGAGGGAAAAAGGCTTTTGGGGAGGCCGAGACGTAGATGGGAAGATAATATTAAAATGGATTTGAGGGAGGTGGGATATGATGATAGAGACTGGATTAATCTTGCTGTCCACACCTGTGGAGTAACGGTCAGCGCGTCTGGCCGCGAAACCAGGTGGTCCGGGGCAAGTTAGCTGGTTGAGGTTTTTTCCGGGGTTTTCCCTCAACTCAATACGAGCAAATGCTGGGTAACTTTCGGTGTTGGACCCCGGACTCATTTCACCGGTATTATCACCTTCATCTCATTCAGACGCTAAATAACCTTAGATGTTGATAAAGCGTCGTAAAATAACCTACTAAAGAATTAATCTTGCCTAACAGGATAGGGACCAAAATGACAGGCTTATGTGAGGGCGGCAATGAACCTCCAAAGTTGATTAAAAGCCAGTAAGTTCGTTAACAGTAATTGTGGTATTATTTATTTTCACGTGTTCGCAGTGGCTAGACCTATTTTGTTATGAAAAAATAAATTTCAATAACGTTAGTACATGTATGTATTAGTCTTATTTCACTGGTAGAAAATACTTGACAATTCACTTAAGTTACAAATATTATTACTTTTCTGAAACACAATCAAAATTTCACTGATATTTGTAAGTATAGAATGGTAAGGTATAACTGTAAAATACTGTTTTGTGTAACAGAAACTCTTAGTATTTGTACTACTTACTAGAGAATTTACTTGTAATGTACAACATCTTACCTTGATGGAATAGGTCCTGGATAGATTGGATACATTAAATGTTTCTTTGTACTGTACAGCCTATGACACAAAGCAGAAACCCAAAATCTCTACACCACGTGGATTTAATTTATAAAACTACTAAGCCAACGGGAGCACGCGTTTGTCGGTCCCGGATCGCCCCTTCTGTTGATTTTGTCGATTCTTAGATAAAACCTCGGAGAGGCGTGGATAATGAATACAGGACAATTAATTGGCTTATGATTCCATATAATCAGGCTAAATGAGGCAACTTTGATGCTGAATGGAACAAATACAACTACACCATCCATTCCTTTTCTCCGATTGCCTTGAATCGAAATACAAAATATCACATTTTTCTACACTACAAGTCAGACAGGCTCCTAGACAGGTGTCGGAATAAAAGGTACGGTGAATGAATTTTTAATGTCACATCAAACAAAAACGTCCTAATAACGATGTCCCTCTTCTTTTGAGTTTTCACGTGAAGACCGGCCAGGGTTTCTTTGTTCGTAATGGAAATTCCCAAGGCTACGGTTTTTATTAATGTGTATAGCTGCAATGGTTATATCTGATAATATAATCGATAACCGTCTTCCGTGAAATTGACGTGTAAGCAAACAGAGGCTATTCTTCTGAATATATTATACATAAATGAGACTTGATACCGCTTTGTGGCCGTCATGCTCATGGATTAGTACGTATCAGATCCTCTTCAGTAGATTACGGAACTTTTATGCAATTGCAAGTTTTTATTGATTTGGATATTGAAAAAGAAAGTGGATCTTTGTCGAACATGCACATGAATTCGTATGTGTCAGATGTTCTTCAATATACCACGGAACTTTATGCAATTGCATGTTTTTATTGATTTGGATATTGAAAAAGAAAGTGGATCTTTGACGAACATCCACATGGATTCGTACGTGTCAGATGTTCTTCAATAGACCACGGAACTTTATGCAATTGCATGTTTTACTGATTTGGATATTGAAAAAGAAAGTGGGTCTTCGACGAACATGCACATGGATTCGTACGTCTTAGATGCTCTTCAATAATACCTCGGAACTTTATGCAATTGCTGTTTTATTGATTTGGATATTGAAAAAGAAAGTGGATCTTTGCCGAACATGCAAATGGATTCATACGTCTTAGATGCTCTTCAATAGACCTTTACAACTTTATTTAATTGCATGCTTTATTGATTTGGATATTGAAAAAAAATATCTTTGAACATGCAATGGAATCACGTGTCAATGCTCTTCAGTAGACCTCGGAACTTTATGCAATTGCTGGTTTTATTGATTTGGATATTGAAAAAGAAAGTGGATCTTTTGAAAATGCAGGATTCGTAAGTCTTAGATGCTCTTCAAAGAATGGAACTTTATGCAATTGCTGTTTTTATTGATTTGGATATTGAAAAAGAAAGTGGATCTTTGCTGAACATGCACATGGATCTTGCACGTGTCAGATGCTTTCAATATTGACCTGGAACTTTATGCAATTGCTGTTTTTATTGATTTGGATATTGAAAAAGAAAGTGATCTTTTTACCGAACATGCACATGGATTCGTAAGTCTTAGATGCTCTTCAATAGACCTCGGAACTTTATGCAATTGCTGTTTTTATTGATTTGGATATTGAAAAAGAAAGTGGATCTTTGCCGAACATGCACATGGATTCGAACGTCTTGGATGCTCTTCAAAAGACCGCGGAACTTTATGCAATTGCATGTTTTGATTGATTTGAGTATCGAAAAAGAAAGTGGATCTTTATCGATCATGGTTTTTACGTTCGAATGAAACCCACTTTATTTTGAATAAATACATATTTCGAGGTTTTTCCTTTAAATGCATATATACAGTGGGCCAAAAAAAGGGCACAATATTAGAAATACTCCATTTTCGGAAATAGCATTAATTTATAATGAATACACTGTTGGAAAGAGTACAATTTAAACATATTTATAGTCTAGTAGATGGAAACTGATTATGTGTTAAGATCTGTCTGATGCAATATAATATTCGTGTCAAGTAACAAAACACTATCAGAGAACTTCCGACTGAAATTTTTCCAAGGCCTAAATCCATAAACGTCAAGAGGCTGAATAATCGGAGTTGTGTGCTTTGGAATTGTTAACACTTCCACCGTTTACCTTCTGGACTTATTCTTTCTATAGCCTGTCTACCTCGGTAAGTGATCCAAAAATCTACCAAAAGAATGCTATGATCCGATATATGGAAAGTATCCTTATTAAAGCAGCTAAAGAGTTTTTCATAATCTTCCATGATTTTTAGAGCAATGCATAAAAACTTGGGCTTTAAACATTTTCTTCTTCACGATGGTAATGGAGATAAAGTATCAACGGTTATCTTGAAAAATCATATCTCGAAGACTGGGCCTTCTCTGAATGTAGACATTTATAGGGAGCAGAGGTCTGCATCGGACGTTTTCGCTCGAGCGCCAAGTAGTTCATAGCATAATCCGATAGGTAGCGCACATGCATGATGGGTAAAATTGTCGCGAGCGATAAATCCTCGAACGGTATAAGCCATTCGTTCTTGTTACAGCGTTAGAACATTTGTTTATCATTTCAAAACTTTGCAACAACACTCTCCATGTACAACAGGAGTGATTTTTTGTTTTTTGTTTGTTTGTTTTTTCCACATCTGATAGATGTTATTGGATGTAAATGTAATTATTATAAACGGAGAACACAATCACGATAATGAAGAACTGTACCAAGTTTTCTAGTAGTAGTAGTAGTAGTAGTAGTAGTAGTAGTAGTAATAATAATAATAATAATAATAATAATAATAATAATCTAATAATTAGTGTATTAATCTTTGCGTCTGTAACAGTTGTGCAGGATGATTATTCGTTTTATTATATTTTCTGTGACGTTATCTCTGTACTAATATTGTTATTCATCTACTACTATATCAATAATATTTTGTAAAACGTTTCTACATTGTCGCAGTATATAGGCGGAACACTATGCATGGACCTATCATATTATATATGTGGTAAATCAAATATTGAATAATTATTAATTAGGAATAATAACTGTATATCGAAGTCTTTCATACTATTTTATTTATAGCTTCATGTTACTGTTTTGGTATTTTTTTCCATTAGACGTTTTGTCATAAACGCAGAAAATAAAGCCTTATTTTTACCGTGTGAGCAAAACATGTGTATCTTATCTGTCGCCTTCCATACAAGATAAGACATGTCGGTGAGATGACCTTGTACTGTGCTTCTATTTATCACGAGCGTATCACGACCGATCTTATCTCACTCGAGCGTGTGACATTCGACCAAGTTCAAGCGACGCCAAGTTCAGCATAATCCGATAGGTAGCGCACATTGATGGGTAAAATTGTCGCGAGCGATAAATCCTCGAACGGTATAAGCCGAGCACATTTTTTCTGCATAGGAGTGATTTTGTTTTTCCACATCTGATATTTATTGGATGTAAATGAAAATTATAAGCAGCACTCTGATAATTTCCTTGTGAAAAAAATCCATTATTGTGAAAATCCATTATCATTTGAGCCATCTTTGTCAGCTTTTAACAGAAATACCAGGGGTTTGGAGGTAAAAGTTAGAGAGTTGGGTAATACAATTTCTAGTATCCCAATACAATTTACACAAATATTACCCTATGTCTGGGAGTCTGCATTCAAACCTGGGCACGCTAGAAGGTGGTCCGAATTCATAATATCGGCACTGTAAATAAGGCAATCGTTTGTGGGAAGTAATCCAATCCCATTCAGATGTCGACTGAGTAATCGTGACTCGCTGTTAATCTAAAGTTGGCTGCTGGTTCCATTCTCGGTTTGTTACTGTATGACTTCCAGCTTTCCTTGCTGTCTCTTTGACGTGTTTCTATAACATTTTTGTGAACAAACTTTTTTGAATTCCTCTGGTGGAATATGGTTCTGGACAAAATGTACTTCTGTTAACTTTTTGACCAATAGATTAGCTGACTCCATTCTGTCTATTCTTCTCGCGAAGATATCCATTGCCACACTTTATCTTTATTTCTTCTTATGATATTTTAGGGGTTGCAGTGTAATATGATGTTATGTACTATATGTATGTAATGTATGTATCAGCAGTATATTTTTCTTTGAAAAAAGTTGCCGGTACACACATAAATTCCAAAATTTGCAAGTTATAGTCCTATAACTTAGCCTATACCACCATCTGAGTTAGTAGCGCATTTCTATGGGCAACCTTTTTCATGGACTCAGAGTTTGCTAGCGTCTAATGCATATTGTTCGATTAATATGGCATTCTACGACAGAAATGTTAATTTTAAGAAGTACAAATACGAAAGGTGCGTACCGCCAGAAAAAAAGTCATGTGTGTGTGTATGTATGTATGTATGTATGTATGTATGTATGTATGTATGTATGTATGTATGTATGTATGTATGTACCTTTTTGAGCAGCATGTTCCATTACAAATGAGAAGTAATAATACATGCCTAGGTTTACCTTCAAGTACATAATCCATTTACATTATATATTATAATGTTGCCATTCTAGATTAAATATGGATTAGTGTAGTTCATCTACTATGTGTAACTGCCAAGATAATATTGGTCCTTCTTAATCTAACTTATTTTCCTATTCCTAACCTATGAAGTACAAGAATCTATTTACATATTCTAGCATTAAAATATTTACAGTATTTACATATTTACTATCTTTTGATGAGCCTATTTTCAGATAAATTATATCCTCTAATATTCTAGCTTATTTACAGAATATAAGTAACCTATTTTGGACCCTTATCACTAATTCTCACTTTTAACCTCTTTATCTTCCCAAATATCTTATCCTTATATACTAGCCAGCCTACTGTAGTTGTTCAAAGTCTATATTATTAGCAAACTTTATAAAATATTTTACATAATTTTTCACTAATTTTGTCTTGTCCACAGGCTACTTCCCACCTCATTTATATATAGACTGGATTAGTGTTCCTCTTTCCTGTCCTAATTTCGTGCAGTCATAAATAATATGATCCACTGTCTGATCCCCATCCCCACAGACACATGTCGCACTATTCTTGATTTTAAATCGATGAAAATATGCGTTGAGTCTTCCGTGTCCGGTCAACAGAGTCGTCAAACTGGTTAGGGTCTTCTTTGTTAGGAGTTACATCTTCAATTTCAATCTATCTTGGACACTAGGGAAGAACGCCTTGGTTAGAGTACCTGTGGAAGTAGTTGACCATTCACTTTCCCATTTTCCTTTGGGTATGACTGCTAGCTGTATGTATGTATGTATGTATGTATGTATGTATGTATGTATGTATGTATATTTTCTGCAAGATAAGCTGTCCCCTCTGTTCACACTGAGGCCGAGTAAGTTTGCCCTATGTATAGCTTATGCATAGAATGCAATGTAATATACAGGGTGTTTAAAAAATACGGGGCATAATTTCAGGTATGTATTTCCCACATGAAGACAATCAAAATAGTTCATTACAACATGTGTCCGAAAATGCTTTATTTCCGAGTTATGGCCTTCACAACATTGAAATTCACCGGAACGTTTTTCTTTCCGCAGGTCGTTGCCGTCAAAGGAGACATTAAGAGGGCACTCTGACAGTTTATTCCGAGGCGAAGGTTACATTCAGTGTTGTGTAGGTGTTAGACTTAAGATGACGCGACATGTATTCAAATCAAGAGCTGGCAGAGATACACTTCATGTACGGTAAGGCGGACGGCAATGCTGCGCTGGCTCGTCGTTTGTACCAGGAGAGGTACCCACAGCGACAATGTCCAGATCGGAAGACATTTGTACGTCTCCATTACCGTCTGTGCGAGTATGGAAAATTTAACTCTCCTGGTTTGGGAAGGGGACGACCAAGATCTACAACTCCAGAAGTACAGAAGGAGATTCTGGAGGCTGTGAACATGACTCCTTCTATCAGCACACGAAGGGTAGCGTTGCAAGTCAATGTTCCTCATACGACTGTCTGGAGACTGTTGAAAGAGTATCAATTGTATCCTTATCATTTGCAACGTGTAAGGCCCTGTCACCAGCAGATTACCCTGCACGAGTTAGGTTCTGTCAATGGTTCTTGCAGCAGTGTGTGTAAATCCGAACTTTCCTGCTTTAGTATTATTTACAGATGACGCACAGTTCACACGAGAAGGCATAACAAATTTCCACAATCAGCATGTATGGGCGTATGAAAACCCACGTGCAACTGTTCCATCTCATCACCAGGTGCGGTTCTTCCTCAATATGTGGGCCGGTATCATTGGTGATCGATTAGTTGGACCCCATGTACTTGTAAACAGACTTACGGGGCAAGCGTACACAAACTTCCTGGAAAATACCATACCTCATGTTTTAGAAGACACTCCACTGATCAATCGTCAACACATTCACTTCTTGCATGATGGCGCTCCTGCACACTTCAGTCGTGCGGCTCGCCGAACTTGGATCGAAGGTTTCATCGATGTATAGGTAGAAGTGGCCCAATTGATTGGAACGCTCACCTGATGTGAACCCTCTCGATTTCTACTTGTGGGGCCATTTAAAATCATTGGTTTATTCGTCTCCGGTGCCTGATTTGGAATCCCTTCGGAATCGAATTGTGGCATGTTCTGAGGAATACTCTTGGAGTTTGGGATCGTGTTCGCAGGTCAATGTGACATCGATGTGAGGTCTGTATTCAAGCAGGAGGTGGACATTTTGAACATCTTCTGTAATGACAACGACCTGCGGAAAGAAAAACGTTCCGGTGAATTTCAATGTTGTGAAGGCCATAACTCGGAAATGAAGCATTTCCGGACATATGTTGTAATGAACTATTTTGATTGTCTACATGTGGGAAATACATACCTGAAATTATGCCCCGTATTTTTTAAACACCCTGTATAGACCTATAGTATTACATTACATATATGTATTCAGTTGAATATAATATTTCTCTGCTGCCTAGAGTATAATTAATGTGTTTTGAAATTCATTTTATTCATCTTAAATTCATATATACATCTTGAATACACAACTTTTAACACTATATCACTTCCGAATATATATTATATGTCTTTCTCGTGTTAAATATTACTGTATCTGGTTAACATGTTTCGGCCTGTTATTGACCTTTTTCAGAACTGGTTGTTGCTGGTCTTATGACTTTTGTTTTGTTTCCTGTGGGGTGTGTTTGTGTATCTGTTTGTGGAGTCAAAGAGTGTGTGTGTTCTGAAATTGAGTTGTGTGTTGAGAATTTCATTTGGATGTGTTTTTATGTGTCTGTATACTTTATTTATTAGGGTGATTTTTTATATTGCTTTAGGCCTATCATACCTCTTTGTCATATGATTTGTGTGAAAATAAGTAGAGAAATGACGGTATGATACTTAATATCTACAAATAGATACTAAAACTTTATCCTGGTCACTTGAAAGAAGATTTATTCTATTGATGAGTTTTTAAATGTAGTTGGGAGGATCTGTAAATAAAAACATCTCTTTAAATGCTGCTATCAGTATCTATAATAAACTATCCTTTCTATGTGCATACAAGTCTAAAAATATCTTTCTCTTTTATGCATACTATTTCTGAAAGTTTAAATTTGACTCTTTTGTTCTGCATTGAGAAATTGCTCACTCTTGTGTAAGTCCTGAATACGAGAATAAATTGGATTTAAACCTAGCTCAGTAAGTTGACGTCATCTGAACGGCGATCGAGGTTAGATTTCCTTTGATATCTGCATAGTGAAATGTGGCTTTGGGATGGTGTTCTGCGGATAGCTCGAACTCTCACAATTCTACATTCTGCAATAAATATATTAGTACTATATTGTAATTTAATTTCCTTTGAGTGTCGTAATCATTTGAAATATGCACTAAGAAAGAGAGAAATATAAAATTACTAAGAAATAAATTAGAAAAAAATACTATAACGCAGAAGGAAGTAAAGGATAGTAGAAGAGTAAGGGAAAAGACTGATGGAAGAAAAGGCATGATAGAACAAGTGGAGAAGTTTGTAAGAAAAGAAATAAGAAGATAAATTAAGAAAAAAATATGTAAATAAATTAAAACAAGCTACAAAACAGAGATTGGGGAAAAAGGAAAATAAGTTACATAATCTAGTGAAGAAAAGATGGGGAAAATGAATTATAATAGGAAAGGGAGCAGAAATGATCGGATAAAAAATTTAAGAAGATAAACTAAAAAAATAAAAAAACGATTTGAAGAAAATAAGAAAGGAGACAATTAAAGAATTCTAAAAGACTTGAAAAACAGATAAAATATTGAAAAAAAAATAGGAAGAAAATGAAGCGAAATAGAGAAAGTAAAAAATACGAAATAGAGGATGAAGGAAAAGAAGAAGAAGCGTAATAAAGAAAAGAAATGAAGAAAGGAGAAGAAAAAAACAAAATAATAGGACCCGGAAGAAGTTTGAGAGAAGGAAGAAAACACATAAGAAAGAAAACTTGAAAGAAAATGGATAAAAATGAAGCAAATGGACGTCAAAATTTGGAAAAAATAAGAGAATAAAGGAAGAAGATGGAGCTTAATACATTAGACGATTGTGGTAATGGAAGAAGGCGTGGGGAAGGAAAAAGGCGTGAAAGGAAAAAGGTGCAAGAAACTAATGAGTAAGTTAATGAAAATAAGGGCCGGTGCAAGAAAATAAAGGAGAAAGTTCCATCACTCTTTCAAAATATGATGACGAGAATATCTGCATGAAAATATCATTGAAGAAAAAGAAAGTTGAAAAATATAAAGGAAAAGTTGAAGAAAGCAGAAAGATTAAAGGAGAAAGTAGAAGAAGAAGAGAAAGTTGAAAAAATAAAGGAAAAGTTGATGAAAAAGAAAATTGAAGAAAATTAAAGGAGAAAGTTGAATGAAAACAAAACTTGAAGAAAATAAAGGAAAAGTTGAAGAAATTAAAGGAAAAGTTGAAGAAAATAAAGGAAGAAAGTTGAAGAAAAAAAGGAAAAGTTGAAGAAATTAAAGGAGAAAGTTGAAGAAAATAAAGGAAAAGTTGAAAAGTAAAGGAAAAAGTTGCAGAAAAAGAGAAAGTTGAAGAAAATAAAGGACAAAGTTGAAGAAAATAAAGGAAAATTTGAAGAAATTAAAGGAGAAAGTTGAAGAAAAATGGTTGAAGAAAAATAAAGGAAAAGTTGAAGAAAATAAAAGTTGAAGAAAATTAAAGAAAGTTGAAGAAAGTAAAGGAGGAAGTTGAAGAAAATAAAGGAAAAGTTGAAGAAATTAAAAGAAAAAGTTGGAGAAAAAGAGAAAGTTGAAGAAAATAAAGGAGAAGAAATAAAGGAGAAAGTTGAAGAAAAAGAGAAAGTTGAAGAAAATAAAGGAAAATTTTAAGAAATTAAAGGAGAAAGTTGAAGAAAATAAAGGAATGTTGAAGAAATAAAAATGAAAGTTGAAGGAATTAAAGAAGAAAGTTGAAGAAAATAAAGGAGAAAGTTGAAGGAAATAAAAATGAATGTTGAAGGAAAATAAAGAAAAAAAGTGGAAGAAAATAAAAAATGAATTTGGAAGAAAATAAAGGTGTAAGTTGAGGAAAATAAAAGAGAAGGTTAAAGAAAATAAAGGAGAAAGCTGAAGAAAGTAAAGAGAAAGTTGAAAATAAACAAGAAATTTGAGGAAAATGAAGAAAGATGCAGGAAATAAAGGAGAAAATTGAAGCAAATGTGAAGAAAGTTGAAGAACGTAAAGGGAATGTTGAACAAAATTAAGGAGAAAGTGTAAGAAAATAAGTAAGAAGTTGAAGGCAATAAAATGAAAGTGGAAAAAATAATGGATGATGATAAAAGAAAATAAAGAGAAAGTGAAGAAAATGAAAGAGGAAGTTGAAATAGAGGAGCAAGAAACGGAAGGAAAGATAAGAGAATGCGAAGGGGAAAATGGAAAAGTGGATAGAGGAAAGGAAACGAAAGATAGAACGAAAGAAAGAGCAAAAAAAGGAAATAACTGAAAGGGAATTATAGAAGTGGACAGGAAGAGAAATTATAATTAAGAAAAGCAGATGTGGAAATATAAAAGATACAAGTAGAACTCAGCATGGACCTTAGGAATGGAGAAGAAAGTTAATCGGAAAATATATGCAATCTTACTTGCAATTATTCATTTCCAATTACTAAGATGTCATTAGTCCAAATCGATAAGCACAGGTATTTATTGATGTCTGACGAGAACAAGGTCTCGTTCAATGGAAACTTGCAGAGACAAACGTTCCCGCTAGTACTGTACTCCGCCTACAAGGTTGTAGGCAGCTTATACCAGTAATCGTTTGAAATACACATCATATCCAGATACAGCTGTTACATTGTCTGGATACTACAGACATTCAACGTTACATGAGCATTATCTGAAGAAGTGCGTAGGTTTGTAAATGGATAGTATTGTTGCTTGCTTCTATAAAGAGCAGAAATTCCCGCCAGGTAATTTAATTAATTTCTAGTTAGGTGTGGATTTTACGATATAACCATAATGGCAAAAAATATGCGGCAACTGGGAAGTAATTGATTTCATTCCATTCATTGCCTGTCCTGAGGGATCGTGAATAATGATTTCGTCGTATATTGAACTCAAAATCGCCTCACGAATATCCCCTTACGGATGGGTTCTCAGAGTAAACGAAGTTTTATAAGTTATAGTATAGTTTGTTTGTGGATGCTCATTTAACGCTTTTCTATTGCTCGATAGTTCATGTAGAGCCAAAGTTTAAGTTAGTATGTATCCAATGCCTACCCACTTCACTTTACGTGATTCGGGTTCCGCATATTGCGGATAGATGGCAGGACTGTGACCCATTTTCTAGTTGTACACCAGTCTTCCATACTGACATCAGTGATGTCAAATTGAGGGCCCCTAAGACAGAGGACGGACACTGGAAAGTTTTCTTTTCTCAAGACCCTCAGGGACTGGAATGCATTTACCTGCAGAAAGGAAAGGCTTTAGACAGACCAAAAGGTATTATAAAAATAGGCTTAAGGACTTTCGAGCTATGTACAGGGATTATACACAGTATTTAAAGGGTGGATGAATGTTGGAAGTGTTGTATCAGTGAAAGTTGTATCAGTGATGTTAAATTTTCAGTGAAGTTTCTGAGAAGTGAAACGTGTTCATTATAAGAATTTATAGTTTATTTTTAATGCAATTATTTGAACAGTGAAATGTTTTTTTTATTCAAAGAATCAAAATGTTTTTCTGCAAGTTGACAGAAAGAAAACTTGAAATTTTAACATATCACATTTTTTAGTTCGAACTTTGGTTTAAAACAATATTTATTTCAAATTTATTTTATTGTTTCATTTAATTTAGGATATTCCTGAAGATAGTTATTAAAAATTTTTTAGTAAATATTCGCATTAAATTAATTAACATTAAGTGTAATTAGTTACAAGTATTACTACATGTTTCATCATAGACAAGAGATACTGTATGTGCCCATTTATTATAAAAACATCAGCTCCATAGCTTGAACAGATTTCTGAGAAATTATTTGATTGATTGATTGTTTATTCCACAGGAATTATACATGGATGTACACAATATATAATAAATAAAAACACAGCAAAATTAAAAACGATAAGAGTTTTTTAAAATAAATAATATAATCAGTTGAAACATATATCATAGGTAATTTGCTTTTTTTACTAAATATTTCATCAGTTAAAATTGTTTATTGATTACTTTTAAAGTAAAGATTATATCAATATAATTTATTAAAAAAACCAATGCAGTATATCATATTTTTCATATTTCAAAGTCTATGATTTTCATTGAGAACAGATATCATTTCTTTATAATTATGATAATGTAGATTTTATTGTATTTATTCAATTTATTTCAAGAAAATTAGGCATTTGTAAATATTGAATTGTTAAAATTTTATCATTTTTTAACGGTTTGCAAAAAACTCTTTAATTTAAAAATGGATCGTATAATTTTTTTTTGCAATAAATACAGACAATAACATTGGTAATATCAAACAGAAAACGGCGTAACTGAGATATGCATATAAAAAAGTAAACTGAAATAAATATTTTTCCGTTTGAAGTATTGTTGCAAAATAGCAAAATTAGCAGAACAAAGTTTTTAGCAATAAAATCCAACAGGCTTCCAAGTTATTCTATAATTATGCAAGAAATTAGTACTGCTTGGCTTCCATATCTAGCGCTTAATGCCCGGAAAATTTATATTCAAGGTCTATTAAAAATTTTAAACATACAGTCTTATTAATTTAACAATTAATGTGTTATAATGATGTTTTGAACTGAGATGGATGAGTTATGTCGTGTACTAGGGTGAGTGTATGTGTAAGTGTTCGTGTAAGTGTAGTGGCTGAATGGGTGATGATGATGAAGATGAGGAAGGGAGAAGGAGAAACCCGGTGCCGGGACGTAGCCTACTCCTGTCGAATAGCACCAAGGGGGCCGCCAGGCTTAACGTCCCCATCCGACGGACGAATATCACTATCAACAGTGACATATGCCTTCTCTTCATATGCACTGCGGAGAGATTTGGGGTTTAACCCGGGCATTTGTTCACAATCTAGTAATTAGAAGTTGTGCACCGCCATCTCTCCTAGTCCCGAGGTAGAAATTTCTCATGATTTCTGACCCGCCGGGAAACGAAACAAAGTTTAAGTTAATATATATATATATATATATATTTACTTTTCAAAAATGATTTTCTTTTCTAATTTTTTATCTCTTGCACATTGAGCTATCAATTAAAAAAATACAGCATGATTGATTGACGATCATAGGAGCTACGACATGATAAATATTAAAGGAGCGGGAAATATTGTGTAAGGGTTCTTTCCGAAGTTTTACGAACGTTAACATACGTCACCAAATACGTCATTACTGACGTTAACATAGCGTTAACGTTTAGCGTACGATGAGGGTACAAAGACTGTCCATTGCGGTGTTCAAAAACTCATTAAACGGTATGATAATTATTGTCTCAATTTAGCTGGAAACTGTGCATAAAATTTCGTAGTAACCTGTAACCACATTTCATTTTTGTTACAGTAAAATGGAAGTTGCTTCATGAATAGTCTTCGAAATTCCATGGTAACCCAATAAGTATTTGTTTTCTTAGGATTCTACAGGGACATCTTATGCGAAGTTTTACCGCTAGATGGCAGGAGTGTTCCATGCGGCGCAACATGTTGTAGGACTATATTATGTCATATGCTACAGTTGATTACGTTTTCCCGCTTGTTGGTTTTCTGTGCGTGTCAAAATTATATTTTATGCTCGACCATGCCGAAATGTAGTAATTATATACCTGGTAGCAGAACTTTAATGCATATCATTAAAGTACACCTACTCATTAAAGGTCAGATCTTTCAGCCAATGACGACTCAGGTTACAACTGTTCAGCCAATCAGACATAAAACCGGTCAGCTTTCGACCTGGTTATAAAACCGCCCAAGGTTGCGGGTCGATTATTCTCGGATATGCAATCGAAAAGAGAATTAGGCGAAAAGTCACGTCGTTAAATAAGGCTGGAAAATCGAAAGAGAATTAGCGAATCACTGTCGTCAGAAGGTTATGTTCTGTTACTATAATAATTAGCGTTAATTGTAAATAATATTCAAATAAATTGAATTTGTCATCTCGTTTTTCAATGTCTAATTTAATTTCAATGTTATCTCTGTACATTCTTATGGCCTAGCAAGGTCAATGTGGACATGTGTTCCTCGGAAAAAATCAATACTTTCGCGTCTGAGCACATCTCGCAACATACGGGACATTGCTAAAAAATTAATAATATCAAGTTAGAAATATGGTCGAGCATAAAAAGTCGTATGAAACTCGCCTATAATGGTAATTAAGAAGCTCGTATGAAAATTATGAAACTCGCTTGCGCTCGTTTCATAAATATCCATACTCACTTCTTAATTACCTTCATTATAGGCTCGTTGCATAATGCACTATTACAGTTATTTTGTATAACCTAGTATAATTTAATATAATTCAATATTTTCTTACCTCATAATTTAATTTAATTTACAATAAATAATAACGTAAACCTGTATAATATTGAGCGGTTCTCCGAGATGGGTGGGGAAATCTGCAGTATGCAGAATATAGATACGAGTAAATTGAATGTTCATGAACCTAAACGAGAACTTTGAGAACGAGGTGCACGAATAAAAAAAAATAGGAACTATGTCGAAGGTGAATATTGCCCTCTTTAATCATTAGTATTTAAGAACCGTACGCTAAAAACAGGATATGCAGCCACCAATGTGGTTTTTTATAGGGAAGGGACTATCGAGATTGAATTCCTTGTATTTTTTCTGTAGTTGCAGAAGGATCAAATGAAATTTTTAATAGGATGATATAATATGATCGCAGTAGTATCACGATTAGTCGTGTGTTTTGTAGGTTAAGGACATGCAGTTTTGAATACTATATAGGATGATTTTGAAAATTTGAAGTTAAAACATGGTTTTAATAATTAGGGTACAGTACATTAAAAACATTATTCACGAAATGGATTCCACTACGGATCGTCCTGGATAATAAACATCCCAGTTTATCGAGAGTTTACTGCAGGCGTGAACTTCGGAGACTCCTACAACTACTGCATATAATCTAAGCTAACATAGCTCGCTGTCGAGGTTCATATGTTTTTATTAATTTTTATTTTTCCTCTTCCAAAATGAAACTGTAGTCAACAATTCCTTACTTGAAGTAGTTACTTTTATTTAATAGCTAGCACTTACGAGGCCCAATTTAATTACTTATATTTTTTAAGGTTTAAAGCATATATTCAGACCATTTCGGGACCTGATTGAAGACAAAAAGCTTTCCCTGGTTTTTAAATATAGGAACATAACAAAATTTTGCCATTTTTAGTTGTTTTTAAGAGTATTTAATATACTAATACACTAAACACTCAATGTTTATATACCGAAAAACAAATGCACACGCAAAGCGCATCCCTCAAAGTACACGTGCGCTATCTGTTGGTGCTAGTTCAGGATATCCCTATTGTCGGTACTAGTACGTCACATTCACCAACGTACCGACGCCCACTGCAGGGGTGCCAACTGACGCGTTTATTGCGGACCGCTCGTGACTGCAGCAGGAGAATGAGTGAAGTAGTTTCCGTGGTGAATGCAGGTCGTTAACATCTTCCCCATGGCTTCCCCAGCTCTGGGGCAGTCGTACAATTGCGGTGGATTGATCAAGTAGAAGTAGTGGATGGAAGGAAGTGCAAAGTGGAAAGTAGTTAACTTAGTTTGGCCATTTATAAATCTGGGGCTACGAGGCGGCCTTTAGCCACAATGCACCCACTTCCAGCAGCTCGCCAGGAACGTAATGTATTACACGGAGATCGCGTATTTGATTCAACGTGCTACAGGCTGTTGCTTTCTAAGCGAGACTGTTAGTTTCTCATTACGTGAATTATAAAGGCAAAGTATTGTAGCATTTCTAAAAGAATTGTCGGTAAATCTAAATCTCTATAAGTACTGGTATAGGTCGCGCCAGGGATTTTGGCAGATGGATTTTCTTAATGTGAACTGGAGAGCGAGTTCTCACCACTGCAAGATCGGCTGTTATCTCTGTCGCAGTGGAATGGGTAGGACATAAGAGTAAACATGCACGCCCGAGCATTTGTGAACTCTGGACAGTCACCTCCAAAAACTAAACAAATATTACAGTAGTCTATATGTGTCTTTGGTATTCCCAAGAAACTTGTTCGATTAATTAAAATGTGTCTCTATGAAACTTACAGTAGAGTCCGTATAGGCCAGTTTCTATCTGATGCTTTTCCAATTCACTGCGGGCTAAAGCAGGGAGATGCACTATCACCTTTACTTTTTAACTTCGCTCTAGAATATGCCATTAGGAAAGTTCAGGATAACAGAGAGGGTTTGGAATTGAACGGGTTACATCAGCTTTTTGTCTATGCGGATGACGTGAATATGTTAGGAAAAACTCCACAAACGATTAGGGAAAACACGGAAATTCTACTTCAAGCAAATAAAGCGATAGGATTGGAAGTAAATCCCGAAAAGACTAAGTATATGATTATGTCTCGTGACCAGAATATTGTACGAAATGGAAATATAATCTGTTATATATATATATATATATATATATATATATATATATATAGTCGACTTGGTTGGCAAGTTGGTATAGCGCTGGCCTTCTATGCCCAAGGTTGCGGGTTCGATCCCGGGCCAGGTCGATGGCATTTAAGTGTGCTTAAATGCGACAGGCTCATGTCAGTAGATTTACTGGCATGTAAAAGAACTCCTGTGGGACAAAATTCCGGCACATCCGGCGACGCTGATATAACCTCTGCAGTTGCGAGCGTCGTTAAATAAAACATAACATTTATATATATATATATATATATATATATATATATATATATATATATATATGGAAATATGTTAATCCTTAGTCAATAGATAAGACTGAGTTTTACGAAATACGAACATTAAGGGATGGAAAATGGGAGGTAGTAATGATCAAAATAATTATACCGATTTATTTTGTTTAACCAGCAGACGTGCAGTCTTTAAATTTAAAACAAAGATTCACTCATAAAATTGGGTTAGACTATTCATCTCATCTCTCAGAATTGTTTCTAAAATGTATAAGGAAAGTAAAAAATTCAATTTCATGTAGGCTACTCCCTTGAAATAACTTCATTTTTGTTTCTTTTTTTTTTTTTTTTTACTTCCGAGCAGAGAGAAGAGAGAAAGAAGTCGACGATTTTAAAAATTCACTAAACTATATTTAACTAGCTAGAGACGTAAAATTTAAAATGAAGGTTAGTCTCTACAATATTGGTTAAACATTCTTAGATTTTTTAAATACCATATCCTAAGGTACTGATGAAAAGGCAGAAGAGAGTGAGAAATCTCATGTCATCCGATCTCGATGAAAGTCGATATCTGGGGATCTTTGCGATCACAGAATACGAATAAGCTATTATTTAGTCCGACTTTGTCCCTGAAGTGGTAGAGTGGGACAAAAATGGGTGGAAAATTAAATTAGATATATTAGGGGTTTTCGAGACGAAAATTACGAATAATACAATTTGTGCGAATTCAGTATAGCAGTTTCAGTACTATGAATTATATTTAAAAAAATTAAACATCGGATATCGCACAGGTAACACATGTACAGTATTTAAGGGGGTATGTAACACCTTTTGATAGTAGGCCTGTACATTTAGTAAAATCCAAAGTGTAATTTCTACATATTCTGAATGAATGTTGTGCTGGAATTTAATATAGTCATCAGCCAATACCTCCAGATTAATAAACAACTTTTTAGAATCCATAAAATACAATATTTATTGTGAATGGCAATTATATTTTTCAGTTGGTGCAATTTGTGCAGGGAAAATTGGTTTCTCCGATATTTTGTACGATTTCGAATATTTTAAAATGCTTTCTTCTCTGTTCTATTCACAATGTGCGTGTGAAGAAATTATTGCCCTTGTAATATCCATTACAATCCTATTTATTATACTCTTACATAAATCTAACTTCCGCAGCATGCAATTTTACCCAATTAACCAAATTATATTTTGATTATTAAGAAGAATCGTAATTTTATTAACTTGAATTGTCGCACCACCAGTAGACGATCCCTAGATTATTACAGGACAAATCTTGTATATTGATCTGGTAAGGGTAGGATTTTCCTTTTAATTAAGAATTAATTTAATTTAGAAAATGTAGGAGACGTATTGTAAAATCATTGCGAACGGAAGTCATTTACATTTATTAAAGGTATTCTTTGAGTAGGACTGTACCGTGGTGTGTTTCATAATAAGGATAACTGATATGAGCTGCTGTTATGAAAATATGAACGACTCAGAATGTTATCGCATCTCATTCTCGCAGCTTACAGAAACAATATTGGCTCGCCTACTGGAAATGTCATCGAGGTCATCTGCCAAAATCGGTGCCTCCGACTATACTGTCTTTTGGACGAAAAAAAAAAAAAAAAAAAAAAATCCCCGATATTTGCCACAAAAATTGAAACACTTAGAAAAATGAACGGGAAGCGTTAAAAATTTCGATAAAAAAAGTGCAAAGAAAAATTAAATCTGAAAAGTCCCAATTTTCTCAAGAAACTTCTAAATACAAAAATTCACAAAAACAGAAATAAATAAATAAATAGATGTTAACGCTTTCCGCTCATTTTTTCGAAGTGTTTAAATTTTAGGGCAAAAATCGAGGGTTTTTTTTTTTTTCGAAAGGACAGAACCAGTACTTATAGACATTTACCCAGATTTCCAATCTGCCTTCAAACCTATGCCATAATTTTCACATACGTATTTATCACAGAAAACACCGTGACGAAACAAAAACCCACGCAACTTTTCTCCATCCTTACATAACCATTTAATTCCGTAGCACGTATACTGCAATCTCCACACAAACTACCATCACGACACGTAGAAATACATGCTCCTTCATACCACAATCTAGTATATACAGTCACGAAGCTTGAGTTGTGAGGGTGCTAGGAACAATAGACTGTGCCGGTACTATTTTGCATTGTCTGTAATGATGCGATATTAGCGATCCTAGTGGTTAGCAAATATCTATGGATGCATATTTACTACGTATTGAGCTTCGTGAGTGTATAGGCCTATACTAGACTCTGTTCATACTGTCTTCCTTTCACAACCAGAACTAATATCAATGTGACAGAAATAAAAGGAAAAGAACGAATATCGAATTAATGTTACGTCATTAAATATCGACTTATACATGTCTAGCTCTCGATAGAATCTTGCGCGGACTTGTTAGTAAAACCCTGAACTAAACAAACCTAATCTTCACGTAAATATCACACTAATCGAATTAATGTTACGTCATTAAATATCGACCTATACACGTCTAGCTCGCTATAGAATCTTGCGCGGACTTGCTAATAAAAACCTGAACTAACCAAACCTAATCTTCACGTAAATATCACACTAATCGAATTAATGTTACGTCATTAAATATCGACCTATACACGTCTAGCTCGCTATAGAATCTTACGCGGACTTGCTAATAAAAACCTGAACTAACCAAACCTAATCTTCACGTAAATATCACACTAATCGAATTAATGTTACGTCATTAAATATCGACCTATACACGTCTAGCTCGCTATAGAATCTTACGCGGACTTGCTAATAAAAACCTGAATTAACCAAACCTAATCTTCACGTAAATATTACACTAATCGAATTAATGTTACGTCATTAAATATCGACCTATACACGTCTAGCTCGCTATAGAATCTTACGCGGACTTGCTAATAAAAACCTGAACTAACCAAACCTAATCTTCACGTAAATATTACACTAATCGAATTAATGTTACGTCATTAAATATCGACCTATACACGTCTAGCTCGCTATAGAATCTTACGCGGACTTGCTAATAAAAACCTGAACTAACCAAACCTAATCTTCACGTAAATATCACACTAATCGAATTAATGTTACGTCATTAAATATCGACCTATACACGTCTAGCTCGCGATAGAATCTTGCGCGGACTTGTTAATAAAAACCTGAACTAACCAAACCTAATCTTCACGTAAATATCACGATAATCGAATTAATGTTAAGTCATTAAATATCGATTTATACACGTCTAGCTCGCGATAGAATCTTGCGCGGACTTGTTAATAAAATTCTGAACTAACCAAAACCTAATCTTACGTAAATATCACACTAATCGAATTAATGTTAAGTCATTAAATATCGATTTATACACGTCTAGCTCGCGATAGAATCTTGCGCGGACTTGTTAATAAAACTTGTACTAGCCAAACCTAATCTTCACGTAAATATCACGATAATCGAATTAATGTTACGTCATCAAATTATCGACTTATACACGTCTAGCTCGCGATAGAATCTTGCGCGGACTTGTTAATAAAAAGTTGAACTAACCAGACCTAATATTCACGTAAATATCACGCCAATCGAATTAATGTTACGTCATCAAATATCGACTTATACACGTCTAGCTCGCGATAGAATCTTGCGCGGACTTGTTAACCCTACTGCTAAAAGGGTAATAGGGGGGTAATAGGATTACCCCACTGATGATTTTTCAATATTATTTTCATTTTATCCATATTTATTTTTTAAATTCCATGTATTTGTCCGTTATATGTCTACTAACATATTCAAATAAGAATGGCATAAATAATTAATCTACTTTAATAAGTAATTCGTGTTATTTTATGTGGGGTGATTTTGTTACTATGTGTATTGCGTTAAATTATTAATTGTAGAGACCAAGTTTGCCGAAAGTATAGTATTTTGTACCTTTATTTCTGATTTTCAATGTAGAATAAAATATTTTTACATTTATCCTTTAGTTTTTAATTAAATAATTTTAACAATAAAAAAACTCAGGTTAATAACTTTGGAATCCATCCGTATAATTAGGTTTTTTGTGTTTCCTGAAAAATTGTATTTCTACACAAAGCGAGTTTTAGAAAAACAGAACTCAATTTGATGGCATCAGGAACAAAAACTAGAGCAAAGGGAATGAAAAGAAAGGATGATACAGAATTAAATATTTATAAATGAAAAATAATTGAGCTAGTTAAAAAATTTAGATATCCTGGGAACACAACATTAAATTAATTGAGTGAGGGTTTTTTTAAGACGGAATAAACATTACATTAAAGTAAAATAGAAACTAGGATATGTTTATTACATAATTCTTAAAATTTTGTCATTAATTTTTCTTTTCCATTTGTTACAGCACTAAAATGTCATGATAAAATCATTAAAATAATATTTTGGCTCGGATTCCAATCTTTTATTTTAAGACAAAGGGATAAACATAACTATTATGGTAGTTATATTTTTTGTCTGGCACCGAACTATGTAATACACTATCACTACACTGCAGATCTCCCAACAACAAAATTGCTTTCTCCTGAGTAAGTAAATAAAATTTTTTGTACTGTGGTTTTCAGTAAATAAGCAGAAGATTGAAAAAGAATTTCAGTATACATATAATTTGTATTTCTGTACCTTCAGGTATTTTGTATATTATTCGTATTTAATCCTACAAGCATTTATATATTTAATCGCTTTTAAGATTTATAATGCATTCAAAGAAGAAGTCTTTATCCTGATGTGTAGCCAATCTTACATTTATATTGTCACTTGATGATCTCAATCCAGTTTGATTTCTCCGATCGTATTTTTCATGGAATATTTAATTTATATTCACATTTCATCACGCCAAAATTCTTTCCAGAAATTCATGTCCTTCAGCCAAAAGAGGATTCTTCAGGCTAATGCATTTCATATACCTAATTCCTTGGTTGTAGTCAGTAAACGTCTTTGGGTGTATAACTCAAGAAGAAACATTCTTTTCCAATTAATTTATATCTCACAATTAATTTACATTTAAATTTCATCACATCACAATTCTTTCTGAAATGCATGTCCTTCAGGTAACTGCATGTTGCATATCTAGTTCTTGTATTCTATTCAGTAAGCGTCTTTGGGAGTATTCTTGTTCAATGAAGGTGCATACTACAAGAAGGACCATTATATTTTCCAATCAATTTCTGTTTTACAATTAATTCATATCTACATTTAATCACGTCACAATTCTTTTCAGAAACTCATGCCCTTAATTTATAATTCATGTTGATTTTCAGATAAGCCAATATACATATACTGGTATACTTGTATCAAGTTTTCAAAATATTAATCTTTATGACTTACCATTCGATAAATATAAAAAACAAGTTATATTTATGGAATGGTAAGTCATAAAAATTGATATTTTGAAAACTTGATACAAGTATCACGTACTTAATGTGTTCTAAATCTACTATACAACTTTACTTACCTCCCTACTTTTTACATTGCCCACATTAAGAACCTTCGGCATTGTTTGACAGTACTATCTGCCAAAATAAATAATACGTGTAAGATATCCTAAATTAATTTGTAAAAGATCATGTGTCTAATTCTAGTATGTACCTAGATTCAATGATAATACTTCCCAAAGACGCTTACTGACTAGAAAAAAGGAACTACTGTACTCCAACCAGGAGAAAGTCTCAGGGGAATGAGACGCAGCGGGGTAATGGTCTGAATGAATGTTGATGTCATAAGATCACACATGTGGACACACGCATCTCCATTGGCTAACTCTCAAAGCACAAACGATAACACTGATACACACATACTTATACTACCCTAGTTACAAAATTAGATCACGGTTAATCTCCTGGTCTTTTAATCCCTTCATACAGGAAATAACATATGCAGGGAAGCGCATGTTTTTTAAACTGACGTTATAACGGTAATATTATCTATCTACTTAGCTCCAATAGATGACGCAATAGTAAGCACATTCCTTTCACGGTTAATCTCCTGGTTGGAGAACAGTAGGTATACGATATGCAGTTGCTGAAGAATCTTCTCTTGGCTGAAGGGCATGAGTTTTTGGAAAGAATTGTGTCGCGATGAAATTTAGAGGTAAATTAATTATAAGACATGAATTAAGGGATTAAAATTATGTTTTTTCTTGTATGCACTTTGATTGAATAAAAATACTTCCCAAAGACCCTTACTGACTAGAACACAGTAACTAGGTATGCAACATTCAGTTGCCTGAAGGATCTTCTTTTGGCTTAAAGAAGCTAGTCTACAACAGAGACCCTTAACCTAATAAAGGATGCGTCAGAAAGAACGGATGGATTTCAAACTATCGATACGCAACGAGGAGAGAGATATAGTGAGGGGGACCACGACTGTTGGGTCAGCCATAGAATGCAGTTTCAGTTGAGAACATGGTGTTGGTCTGGTGTACAACGTGGTTTCATCGTAGAGACATTTTTGAAAAATGAAGAGTCTGTGATCGCCACTCAGGACTCATTTCGACATCGGATGTCACGCTAGGATTCCAACTCGGAATACAATTTTGCGGTGGGTGGCTTCATTTCGTATCACAGGTTCAACATTAAAGAAGAAATCACCTGGACGAAATTCTATTGCACTGAGATTGTCCGAGGCTACGGTAAGATCTCGCGCCCTGCGACTTCTTTCTTTGGGACCATTTGAAGGCGTAAGTTTGTAAACATCGATCACATACACTGGACGAACTGAAGACAGCGATTCGTGAAGAAATCGTGGCAATTGCACCAGCTATGACTGTGAAAGTGATGGCGAACATCAGAAAACGCCTCGATGCCTGTATTGAAAGCCAAGGACATCATATGGATAATGTTGTTTTCCATAAATAAACTGCATGTATTGGTGAATATGTTGATAACAATAAATTTTTGATTTGATGAATCTTTACAATTTTCTTGCCATGTGAAATCCATCCGTTCTTACTGACGCACCCTGTATATCTGCCTTTTCCCGCCCAAGTTGAATTTCGACGATAGAAACTTCTGCAGATCATCAACGTAGATCAAGAAAATTACGGTTTTGAAGATAATAATGAAGATCACTATAACGAAAACAATAAAAACGAAGATGGTGACGATAGAGACAGTAGTACGACAGTGACAAAGACAATGTTCATGACGACAGTATGACAACAAAGGTGAAGAACATGATGATTAAAATTCGTCAAGTGGTTTTACTTTCCTTACATTTTAAAAATTCCATTAAGAATTTCAACTATTTATGCTAAAATATACGTGATGGAGTAACTACGAAGAGTCGTACACTGATTATCATGTGTATCAGCGGTACCTGACTTATTTCACTAGACACAAAACGTGCGACGAAAATAAATTTATGCTCGAAATTCTAATGTGCTATTTTGGTAGATTTATGTACTACGGCCTTATCTCACTCTTCCAGTTTATTTATTTAAATTCTTCCTGTAGCCACTACAGGTTGCCGTCGACAAAGAGTACCATGATACAATAGAGTAAAAACCTTGAGGCTTAGTGATAAATTGTTGTTAGAGTGAAAAATAGCAATTTGAATTATATTGAAACACATGATATTAAACGAAGTAACCTCAAGGAGATGCGAATTAGTCATGGTCCATATGTATGATGCCTGAAAATAGCTATTGAGCCTTTGAGTGCTGCAATTGTTAGATCTCTTAAAATACTTTTATGCAGGCCAAAAGATTTACAGAAGTCGACTAGGAACCGGGGTATGGTCCCACGGGCTCCTATCATTAGTCCCGTAATGACGATGGATTCCAGATGGTATTTGTCCTTATAAAACTGATGAAGGTTCATATATATTCCTTTTTTTCCTCGTGTACTTCTTCTGGCTGGTTTTCGTACGATTCGAATCTCACTGTAGGTTCTATGATGTAACCTTCAAGAGAGGGAGGTTTTATTCATGTGTTTATTTATTTATTTATTTTGGTGTAGTTAAGGCCATCTCCATATGCAGAATACAACTCTACTGACTCAATTTCGACCATTTCTGCTTTCTGACTTGGCTACCAAGCAGCCTATATGTTCTTGTAATAGCATTCTTTTGACCGAGTTGTGGTTATTCTGTTGTGTCCGATTAAAATCAGTATCATTACAGGGTCGGGGAATAAAAAGGCGTGTTTAACGTGTGGCGCTAATAGAATAATGAGGTAAAAACTACAACGAGAGAGCAACTCTCAGCGTCACAGTGCTAATTTGTTACAGTGTGTTGACACAAAATGCCAGACCATCCGCATCATAGGTGCAAAAGCAGACAGTGATCGATGACACGGCGATGATGGATTGCGATCGGCGCTGTGGCAGAGCAAGGAACCCGGCCAGATAAGCAACTGCGGATGACTCTATCAAAAGACAGGCGGTCCTGCTCAGGACATTGTCCAGTGTTTGTCATTTTATAGCAACGCTGCTGTCACCACTGCCGCAAGTTATACCACCTCCATGGTCGCTACCACTTACTTACTGGCTTTTAAGGAACCCGAAGGTTCATTGCCGCCCTCACAAAAGCCCGCCATTGGTCCCTATCCTAAGCAACATCAATCCATTCTCTATCATCATATCCCACCTCCCTCAAATCCATTTTAATATTATCTTCCCATCTACGTCTCGGCCACCCTAAAGGTCTTTTTCCCTCCGGCCTCCCAACTAACACTCTACATGCATTTGTGGATTCGCCCATACGTGCTACATGCCCTGCCCATCTCAGACGTCTGGATTTAATGTTCCGAATTATGTCAGGTGAAGAATACAATGCGTGCAGTTCTGTGTTGTGTAACTTTCTCCATTCTCCTGTAACTTCATCCCTCTTAGCCCCAAATATTTTCCTAAGCATCTTATTCTCAAACACCCTCAACCTATATTCCTCCCTCAAAGTGAGAGTCCAAGTTTCACAACCATAAAGAACAACCGGTAATATAACTGTTTTATAAATTCTAACTTTCAGATTTTTTGACAGCAGACTAGATGATAGAAGCTTCTCAAACGAATAATAACACGCATTTCCCATATTTATTCTCTATTTAATTTCCTCCCGAGTATCATTTATATTTGTTACTGTTGCTCCAAGATATTTTAACTTCTCCGCCTCTTCAAAAGATAAATTTCCAATTTTTATATTTCCATTTCGTACAATATTCTCGTCACGAGACTAATCTTGTACTTTGTCTTTTCGGGATTTACTTCCAAACCTATCTCTTTACTTGCTTCCAGTAAAATTCCCGTGTTTTCCCTAATCGTTTGTGGATTTTCTCCTAACATATTCACGTCATCTGCATAGACAAGCAGCTGATGTAACCCGTTCAATTCCAAACCATGGTCGCTACCACTATGTTTTTCATTCCCTTACCAATGGAGGTTACAGAGCTTAGATTTATATAGAGAGTGGAAGGTAACCAATGCACCAAAATGAAACTGGTAATAGAACATGAGGAGCGGTTTGAAAAATCTAAGCAAGTTTTTTTTTTTTTTAACATTTACCGTTTTAGAGGAAATCTTCACGTTTCTATGAGACATTTGACAACATCACGGCTACTGTAATAACTCTAGCAAGCGCAGCCACCCATCCCTTACCTTCTGCTGCATTCATCCACACGCACGCAACACTGCGCTACGCTGAAAGATTTATTTTAACGATTTTCGCAATTATTCAATTTAAATTCATGTCTAAACGGTTTAATTTGCAGAAAAAGATTTAAGACATTAACGTTGTGGATCCCTATCACCACGGCATGGCGCGTCCTCAGGTTGCGGATAGAGGAGACGGCCTCCAGGTATGGAGGGTAGCTGTGACTATATTGCATAAGCAGTCGTGGACAGCCAATAAGGGGTGGTCCTCCAGCTTGGGGGCTGGGCGAAGGTCTAACAACCCATCACCGTAAAAAACAGCTTGTTACGAACCCCTACAATAAGCCTCGGAATAGGACTGAGTCTCTGGCACGACCACAGCAAAGGAATAAGGTTTTGAGAAAAAAAGTTTGATTAATTAAAATGTGTCTCAGTGAAACATACAGCAGAGTCCGCATAGGTCAGTTTCTAGCTGATGCTTTTCCAATTCACTGCGGGTTAAAGCAGGGAGATGCACTATCACCTTTACTTTTTGACTTCGCTTTAGAATATGCCATTAGGAAAGTTCAGGATAACAGGCAGGGTTTGGAATTGAACGGGTTACATCAGCTGCTTGTCTATGCGGATGACGTGAATATGTTAGGAGTAAATACACAAACGATTAGGGAAAACACGGAAAATTTACTTGAAGCAAGTAAAGCGATCGGTTTAGAAGTAAATCCCGAAAAGACAAAGTATATGATTATGTCTCGTGACCAGAATATTGTACGAAATGGAAATATAAAAATTGGAGATTTATCCTTCGAAGGGGTGGAAAATTCAAATATCTTGGAGCAACAGTAACAAATATAAATGACACTCGGGAGGAAATTAAACGCAGAATAAATATGGGAAATGCTTGTTATTATTCGTTTGAGAAGCTTTTATCATCTAGTCTGATGTCAAAAAATCTGAAAGTTAGAATTTATAAAACAGTTATATTACCGGTTGTTCTGTATGGTTGTGAAACTTGGACTCTCACTCTGAGAGAGGAACATAGGTTAAGGGTGTTTGAGAATAAGGTGCTTAGGAAAATATTTGGGGCTAAGAGGGAAAAGTTACAGGAGAATGGAGAAAGTTACACAACACAGAACTGCACGCATTGTATTCTTCACCTGACATAATTAGGAACATTAAATCCAGACGTTTGAGATGGGCAGGGCATGTAGCACGTATGGGCGAATCCAGGAATGCATATACAGTAGAGTGTTAGTTGGGAGACCGGAGGGAAAAAGACCTTTGTGGAGGCCGAGACGTAGATGGGAGGATAATATTAAAATGGATTTGAGGAAGGTGGGGTATGATGATAGGGACTGGATTAATCTTGCACAGGATAGGGACCTATGGAGGCTTATGTGAGGACGGGAATGAACCTTCGGGTTCCTTAAAAGCCATTTGTAAGTAAGTAAGTAAGTTAACGTTCAGATTATTTTTACTTATCTGCTTGTATCTCTAGGGCCATTACCGCAATAGAGCGCTGCAAACATTGGGAAAAGACTATTTTTTTCCTGCTTAACGGTGCTTTATCGAAGGAAAAGTGCAATAAAAGTCTTGTTATATTTAACATGTGGAATCACACCTTAAATTTTGGTGCATCGGTCCCCTTTCATATAGCGTTCTACTGAAAAATATGAGGAATTATATATGTAGAAAAGTTTTGTTACCGCTACTAAATATATATAGGTGGCGTTGAAGGAAACATAATAATTATTCTTAATTTATAATTCCCTTGTTTGTTGTTTAGTGAACTGTCCGAAGACAGATCTGAACCTCACAAGTGATACCAAAAAGGCACCACTTATGAGGCAACTAAGCCAGGAGATAATGGGGTAGGGTGGTCAGTTCCTTTCTCCCTATAATCTTCCTTATAGCATCAAAATGTTTAAGAATGCAATGATCTGGTAGAGTACATTTTTTATAACAACTTATTTTCAAGTTTGCACACTCACAAATAAATGTTTAAGGATCGAAGGAATGTATGTATTCCATAATTTAAAAAAATATATAATAATTTACACAATTATGCACATTTATTTTTTGTGAAACGATTAATGTCATAAGAAATATTAGAGATGAAAGAGTAATGGAACGGAGAAAAATTCTCTCCGGCGCCGGGACTTATTCCGTCGGATCCCGGCCAACTAGTCACTCATAACGATTGCACCTCAGCACATGTGTGGACTTCGGTCCTATGTTCATAGACATCTATGACGTAGTGCAGAGGGCGGCCACTAGAGGGAACCCAAGAGTTGGAACTCAATCAGAGACAATTCTGTTCGACGCCGGGGTTGTATCCGGTGTGGCTTAGTGGATAAAGCATCAGCACGTAGAGCTGAAAACCCGGGTTCAAGTCCCGGCGCCGGAGAGAATTTTTCTCCGTTCCATTACTCTTTCATCGTATGATGACGCAGAATATCTGCATGGAAATATCATATGTACTTCGGTACATTGAAATAAAATATTAGAGAGTTTTCGCACCCTTGTCGTACGCTAAACGTTAACTCTATGTTGACGTCATCGATGAAAGAGCCAATCAGAGTCATTCACCTCACATTATTTCAATAGCGCAACCTTCTATCTCTAGCCAGATAACGTGGAGTAAATTAAGTTTACCGTAGGTTTAATTCAGTGTTAAAACTTGACGTTTCGTTTCAGACTTACCACTGTGAATGATATTCATCTACTTAGAGCAGCTCAAGATTGATCAATTATTCAGGCGGAAGTACAGAAAGGATCAGGTAATAATTTCATTGAGATTCCAACAGATAAAACATTGATTCCTGAGTACCCCGCCAAGCGAAAACACTCTCTGTTTAACTCGCCTTAACTTGAAAACCAGTAAAGATTTTAATTAGCGACCACTTTTAATAGTACATTATGCAACGAGCCTATAATGATAGTAATTAAGAAGCGAGTATGGATGTTTATGAAACAAGCGCAAGCGAGTTTCATAATTTTCATACGAGCTTCTTAATTACCATTATAGGCGAGCTTCATACGACTTTTTATGCTCGACCATATTTCTAACTTCAAATTATTCATTTTATTTGTATCTAACTGACCATGAGCAATACCTCGTAAATTGTGAGATGTGCGCAGACGCGAAAGTATTGATTTTTTCCGAGGAACACATGTCCACATTGACCTTGATAGCCTATAAGAACCTACAGTGTAAACTAAATATTAAGTTTGATATAACATTGAAATTAAATTAGACATTGAAAAACGAGATGACAAATTGAATTTATTGAATATTATTTACAATTAACGCTAATTATTATAGTAACAGAACATAACCTTCTGCGACAGTATTGGATTTCCAACCTCCGTGACTTTTCGCTAATTCTCTTTCGATTACATATCCGAGAATAATCGATACTTGCGGTTTTATAACAGTACAAAGCTGACTTGTCATTGGCTGAACACCTGTACTTTAATGAGTAGGTGTGCTTTAATGACATGCATTAAAGAACTGCTACCAGGTGTATAATTACTACATTTCGGCATGGTCGAGCATAAAAGTAATTTCAATTCTTTCTCAAAATTTCTCTCGCTTTGACCTCCAATCTAAAGTTGAAAAAAAAGTCTACCGCTTATCAACTTTTGAAGGTGTAAAAGTCTATTCTGAACAGATCACATTGAAGTTAGTATTTTTTCCTTACTCTTGAAAAAAGATTTTAATTTTGAATTTTTTTTCTATGTCTTCCTTAGGCATTGAACTATCAATTTTAAAAAATTCATAGGAGCTACGACATGAGAAATATTAAAGGAGCGGGGAATATCTGTCGTATAATGACTATTTCCGAAGTTTTACGAACGTGAACATACGTCACCAAATACGTCCTTACTAACTTCAACATAACATTAACTTCGCCGTACTCGACAAATTTGAACCGAGCATATCGCTTTTAATGCACGACGCTAGTGTACACCCATGGACAACTTTCCAAAGAGCCTTCACGCAGATGATTTTGGAAGGTTTCCTTTCGAGATCGACATTAGAAGGAAATAAACTTGTCAGGCTAGAGATCGTTAACTATATACAGAGTGTTTCACGAGGATTTACCGTCCCTTACGCAGCTTATTTCCGAAGACATTCTCAGCAAAAAAAGTCATATGAACATTTGTCATAATCTCAATATTTTCAGAATTGCACTAATTTGATAAGCCACCGGCGTAGCTCTGTCGGCTAAGGCGCTTGCCTGCCAATCCGGAGTTACATTCGGGCGCGTGTGCGATTCGCGCTTGGGCTGATTACCTGATTGGGTTTTTCCCGAGGTTTTCCCCAACCATAAGGCAAATGTCAGGTAATCTATGGCGAATCCTCGGCCTCATGGCGTCAAATACCATCTCACTATCACCAATCCCATCCACGCTAAATAACCTCGTAGTTGATACAGCGTCGTTATATAACCAAGTAAAAAACACTAATTTGAAGTTTTTTGTAAACTACCATTATTCTTGACTTTTAAGGGTACCTACAAGAATATTACAGATAGAGAATGAACTATTTAGGAGTATCATTTCTCTAATTAGCTAATAAACTGAAGCCAGAAATGTGTTGTGAATTCCATAGTTGCTTCGTACAGAATTTTTTTTTTTTTCGATTTTTAACTGCAAGATAACATTTTATTACACAATTATCACAAAAATTGTTACAAATCACGCCACTCTTGTAAATTCTTTAAGACTGTGCATTGGGATGCATAATTAAACTGTAAAGAATCAATTATTATTATTATTATTATTATTATTATTATTATTATTATTATTATTATTATTATTATTATGGATTTTTTTTTAATTTGTCCTCTCATTCTCATAGCTGCAGTGCATATATTTGTACAGATTACTGTCCACGTAACTGCGGAATCCCGGCCAAACAAGTCACTCAGCTGAGTGGGCTCCTAGTATAATGGCAATTGACATTGGACATATACGTCAACACATATATGCCTAACTTGGAGTCAGGCCACAAAAGGAAAACATTGAAGGAGGAGGGTTCGGTCCGATACTGTGGATTGAATTCGGCGTAGCTCAGGGATCAGAGCGATTGTTACGTAGAACCAAGGACCCGGGTTTGATCCCCGGCGCTGGAGCGAATTTTTCTCCTCAAATATTAATTGTAAAGAATCAAGTTCCTAAAGTCGTATGATTTGTAACAATTTTTGTGAAAAGTGCGTAAGAATGTAGGCCTAAATTTTAATTAAAAATCGAAAAACGAAATTTGCAGCAAGGAATTAACAACACAGTTTTAGCTTCAGAACACTAGCCAATTAAAGAAATGATACTTCTGAATAGTTCATTCTCTATTTGTAATATTCTTTTACCCTTAAGGGGAGAGGATAGTAATTTTTAAAACTTTTTTCTTATTTGGTGTAAAATATTAATTTCTTTGTATGTAAAGAGCTCATGGCTGTAGCAACTCAACAAAATATAAATATTTTGAATAAATTATTTGGGAGGCAGATTTGAAAAAAAAATGTACCCAATGCAGGATTTTACTAAACTCGATATATCTGCGCCATTTTTAAAGATAAATTCAAACACTATGTTACAATTTATTTGTAAAAGCACGCTCTACAAACTGTCTGTAACAGAAATTTGATATTAGTTCGTACATTTGTAAAATAAACAATTAAAATTTAATAACATTTTTTTTATTTTCTTTCTTGCAAACAGAGAGACTTATTTTTAAAATGAAATCAATTAGGGAAATTCCGTTACGGAGAAAAGTTTCCTAGTAGTCTAGAGAATGTGTATTCTAAATTTCATACATATATATATATATATATATATTTAATACTTCAAAAATTATATCGATTTTTGTCTGGCTATGTAGCGAAAAAAGTAAAGTTCCAGAAACAGCAATCAAAGGGGGTGTGATTTAATAATCCAGAGCGCAGGAACTTGAAAAATGGCGTCTCAACATCCAATAAGGGCACAGATACCCACACAATGTTATACAATGTATTCCACACACATCACAGAGTATTTTAAAGAAAAATTTGGTTTTGAAAAAAAAAAATGAAGTTCCGGAAACAAGAAACAAAAGGGCGGTGTGATTTAAAAATCCAGAGCGCAGGAAGTTTAAAAATGGCGTCTCAACAACCGATAAGGGCACAGATACCCACATAATGTTATACAATGTATTCTACACATATCACAGAGTATTTTAAGGAAAAAAATTGTTTTTTGAAAATTTACTCATTTTTCACCAAAAAATACCATCCTCTTCCCTTAAAACTAAAGAAAAACATGTATTTTTCTAACAATTTCAAATTAGTGTAACTCTGAAAATATTGAGACTAGGACAAATCTTTGGTCGGCGGGAAAAAGCACATAAGTAAAAAAAAAATCGATTTTTCTCTTGTAGCTAATCACATAAGTCTAATATTTTTCTAATTTTTATTTTTCTAATTTTTGAAATAATAAATTTTCTTGTATTTCGTTATTATACTTATAATCAGTTAAGAATAAATTAAAAAGAAAGTCTCTCCTGAAAAATTATTATTTTTTGACTTAAGTGTCTTTTCCCACCGAACAAAGAAATGTTTCTATTACATTTTTCGCTCAAATTTCTTCGGAAATAAGTTTCAGAAGGGACGGTAAATCCTCGTGAATCACAGTCTAGATAAGTTTTATAGGATTTTCAAATTTCGTGCTCCACGTTAAGGGTTATGCAGAACTGATATGATCTTCGAAGCGCATTTTAGGGACAACCTTCCGGTATTGCAGACTTTCTCTGAGCTAAAATGCTTTCCCCTTTCTTGTATGCATGCCACATTGACGCCGTGGTGCGAGGTGAGGGATGCAATATCAAAACGGTGTTGCACATACAGTATATGCGTCGTAATTGAAATGGAAAGGTAAACGAGGGGCAGCAGAGTGTTGGTAAATCCGACACTGTTTTATCACGTGATTCAGATCTTGCTGGCAGCATGCCGCACCTTTGCCCATTATTATGTCCATTTATCTCGTATGCCGGTGGTGCATGACGGAACAGGGAGACCTCAGCAATCAATCCGTGCGACCCACACCACGGACACATCAGCTCATCAGAACAGCAGATCGATACAATATAACATCAATAAACAGCTACAAGCCGGCCTCCCGCCCGCCATATTATCTGCTGCTAGTTGGATTACAATATAACACGCACCTACCTGCTATATATCCCGTGGACAAAGCGTTGTCTGCCGATTGCACGCGACCGCTGGACGGAATTACTGAGCTACAGTGCCTGGCAACCACACCGCCCGCCACACACTGCCGCTACACCAGTTCATTATTACTAGGGACCGGATTTTTATGTAATTACATATTATATTCCTTTGAACCTAACCGTATATAAATAACAAATCTTTGCGAATCTTGTAATTACCATTAATATATTAAAATTTGATACTACATATTTTTACATATTTACCCCACATTATATATTATGGCTTGGTATTACTTGGAATTGAACGGGTTACGTCAGCTTCTTGTCTATGCGGATGACGTGAATATGTTAGGAGAAAATCCACAAACGATTAGGGAAAACACGGAAATTCTAGTTGAAGCAAGTAAAGCGATTGGGTTGGAAGTAAATCCCGGAAAGACTAAGTATATGATTATGTCTCGTGACCAGAATATAGTACGAAATGGGACTATAAAAATTGGAGATTTATCCTTCGAAGAGGTGGAAAAATTCAAATATCTTGGAGCAACAGTAACAAACATAAATGACACTCGGGAGGAAATTAAACACAGAATAAATATGGGAAATGCCTGTTATTATTCGGTTGAGAAGCTTTTGTCATTTAGTCTTCTGTCAAAAAATCTGAAAGTTAGAATTTATAAAACAGTTATATTACCGGTTGTTCTGTATGGTTGTGAAACTTGGACTCTCACTTTGAGAGAGGAACAGAGATTAAGGGTGTTTGAGAATAAGGTTCTTAGGAAAATATTTGGGGCTAAGAGGGATGAAGTTACAGGAGAATGGAGAAAGTTACACAACACAGAACTGCACGCATTGTATTCTTCACCTGACATAATTAGGAACATTAAATCCAGACGTTTGAGATGGGCAGGACATGTAGCACGTATGGGCGAATCCAGAAATGCATATAGAGTGTTAGTTGGGAGACCGGAGGGAAAAAGACCTTTGGGGAGGCCGAGACGTAGGTGGGAAGATAATATTAAAATGGATTTGAGGGAGGTGGGATATGATGATAGAGACTGGATTAATCTTGCTCAGGATAGGGACCAATGGCGGGCTTATGTGAGGGCGGCAATGAACCTCCGGGTTCCTTAAAAACCAGTAAGTAAGTAAGTCACTTAATGAGGTTCAAGGACAACATCCGCCCATTTTGCTTACGATCGTCTCCTTATACTTCTTGTCTCTACTCCCTACTCTAAAATATTCCATAGTAATCTCTGATTTTAATTATTTTAGCATGTGCAAATTATCTTAATCTTTTGTCTTCTGTTGCTGCTAAATTAATCTTTATCATCGCTGTAATTTCCCTTACATTATAATTTTGGATTTTATATCATCTGGATTTTCTCACCAAAATTAATTTATGTCGTATTTGATTGAGTTACTTTGTACTAATGATCGATATTTCTGGACCATGTGATAAAATAGTTTCGACTAAGCCCTGATCTAGCAGTCTTTTGTTTTATCTTAAATGTACTTACTCCATAACAAAACTTAATATATCAGTTGCTCTTCATTTAAGTGTCTAGGTTCGGCCCTAGAAAGTAATAATATACTAGTATCTGCAATAGAAATAATAATGGTAGTAATAATACATAGTAAAACTAATATATGATTTATAAATACACAAAGTGAGGAGTAAAAAGATCTCTCGTGTCTACAGCCATTATAAACTCGCCTAGCGGGTTAACGACCATGTCATTACATGGATCATTGCATGCTGTAGTGGGGGAAGGAAATACGTTTCACACGATGCAGATGGCTGTGATGTCAGGAACGTAATGCACAATTACAGGAATCTCTGACATGACCAACAAGCTTTCTGACAAAAAGAATTTGACGTTCTAGCTTTTAGACTTGTCATTCAAACATTTCTTGCGCCATCTCTTTCTATATAGCTCTATTGAATTTTATTTCACATACATTTGCTTGTGTCTGCCCAGACACTATCTTATTTTAATCCAAAACCGTTTCCTTCCTAATTCTGCCTCATTTTCTATTGCCACCTCATATGCTTTGAATGGTCACTCTCTCAGTAAACCTCGTTAGAATTAAATGTCGTTCTCAAGACTCTCAATGACTTAAAAGCAGTTCGTAAAACTGAAACGACCATATTTTCCGGAAATAATTATTATTTCCGGAAAATATGCGGAAAACTCTTGATAAAACTACAAGTGAAATTTGGATGTTTTATGTACAAATATCAGCACTCAACCATTTGACAAATATTTCTATAATTATATTATTTAAGACGCATGAAGATTTTGTGTCTACATGGTATGAAGTTTTGAACGTCTTCACTGCATAAATCTATTAATTAATATTAAATATCAATCTTGCATTCAGTTCTTGCTTTAAAGTTTAAAGAAATGTTTAACCGTGTAGTTTCATCTTAATGTATTCATGTTCATCAATTTACAGAGAAACAGTTGGCGACAACGACTAAACAAAAGAACGACCATGCGATAAATTGATAGCGATAAATCTAGCTGCAAAAATTATCGCAAAGTGTGACTGTGATTGGTTGGAATTCAAAATTTCATTACACTTCATTGGTCGAAAATGGAATGACGTCATATAAACGAAATAGTCATAATAATTATGATTTGATATCTGATTCTTCCACATGTTCACTGACCACTTATTTCCACTCTCTCTTGCACTTCCACTCACTCATCTTCCTTATCTGTGATTTGCTATCCTTACTCGTTTCCTCCTCGTACTTTCCTCTTCCTTTACTCTTCCTACCAAGATTATGTATTGAATAATTCCGTTCGATTTTAATTATGTTTTGTGAATGTCTCTTATTTCGCATAACATCCTAGATGGAAGACAACAAAACGAATAACCTGAAACTAGCTTTCATTTGTTTGCCTCCCATGACCTTCGATTTTAAATCTATTTTTGCGAGATCATGCATTTGCTTACTTTCCGACAGAACTTCGACCGAGGATACATAACCACATTGTCTGCCGTATTCCGTCAACGTCACACCAGTAACAATTTCCCGGAAACTCTTTTCACCGACACCGGCCGTCAAGTCATTTTACTGCTTTAGGCTTTAACATATTATTTTCTTAAGACGTTCAATATACAATAATTTTAAATTGGGGAAACTTACGACAACGACTAAACAAAAGAAACCATTTGCGAAAATTAATAGTAAACTAAATCTAGCTGCAAAAATTATCGCAAAGTTTGTACTGTGATTGGTTGAAAAAATCAACAAGATTCAGACTCTTCATTGGTCGAAAATGGAATGACGTCATATAAACGAAATGGAGTCATAATAATTATGATTTGAAAACTGATTTTTCCAACAATGTTCAAGATAGATATATTTGTTTTTGCACTTCACTCACTGAACTTCCAAGATGGAGATTTGCCATCCACTAATTTCCTCCTCGTACTTTTCAGGTATTCCTTTAAACTCTTTCCTACCAAATTGTCGTATTGAATAATTACGTTCGTTTTAATTATGTTTTGTGAATGTCTGTTATTTCGCTTTTTCAACATCTTTTCCTCGAACAACAAAACGAATAATCTGAAACTGGCTTTCATTTGTTTGCGCTGGGCATCGCTTATGTTTAAAGCTATTTTGTGTCGGAGAACGAAATTCCTGTGCCACGCAGAGCTCGTTTCATAATCATAGATTTACTCGCGTATAATTGGCATTTCAATTAGTAATGTGCCGAGTGACTTTTAAAGTATCTCTTATTGATTTGATGCAAACTCAGGGAATGAAATGTCGGGATCCATTACGACTGACAATATCATTGTAGCTGCAGTCACATATTCCTATAAATTATGCGTTTACTACGTCATTGGCTAACGAAGTGCAGAGTTTATTCGCGGACCCGGAGGACGTGTGTACTTTCGTGTACAAAGCGCATAAAATAGGCCATACTATCGAAGATACTATAATATGTTGTAATATTTGATCAGAATGAAACGGAAATGCTTCATTTTACGTCATATTTTGCATAGTGTTGTCAAGAATTTGCAGCACATTGAAATCTAACATTACTATTGAAAGTTCAACGCCTAAAAGATAATATTTCTATAAGTTTCACAAATAATATTTATTATTAATAATCTAATACAGTAATACTGTATTAATATACAGGGTGATTCACGAGGAGTTTACGCCACTTACGGAGCTTATTTCCGAAGACATTCTGAGCAAAAAAAAAAAATCATATAAACATGGGTCCTACTGTATTCTCAATATTTTCAGAGTTACACTAAGGGCCGAATTCATAATCAACACTTATCGTAAAGAAACTCTTAAGCAGTTGCTTATAATAATTTCCAATTCATAAATCCCACTGAAGTGAACACTTATTCAAATAAGGTAGCTTGTCAGTTTACTCAAGCGTTTCCTCATATGCATTGTAATCAGCTGATTCGGTATAGACTAGATGATGATTATGATTTAATTTAATTTATTGAGTTCTGTAATTAAAATGAAAATGAGTTTCCGCAAAAAAAAAATATATATCAGAGATATGGAAATGCCTTGAGAGATATACAATGACGAACAATTTAAGAGGAGATACCGTTCCGATAATAACACTGTTTTGGATATTCTGGTGTCTCTTATTAAG
>JAJSOF020000001.1:5172012-5229512 GCA_025594305.2 Periplaneta americana
TTATTGTTCTTAGCAAGGGGAACAATTCCAAAATTCTCAGTTGAACGTTTAAAGTCTTTTGGAATTCCTTTAAAATTCTGAAAATTCTTGCTGTAGACGTAATGAAATATTCTGTTCAGATTTTACGTAATCACCTGTACACCTAAATTTCTTTATATTCTATCTGATTACTAATAATAATTGAATAAACGTACTTTCCGAAGGGTAGCTTTCATTTGAAAACAATAATCATAACACAAATGTTTATTTTTATTTTTATTTGTTTAGTATGTGTCTTTTGGCAACCCTTAATGAAGGGCAGCTTCCCTTGTGGGATTTATATATAGCATTTAGGCTTTGAGATGTAAAACAAGTCAAAATTTTACATGATTACAATTTTTGTTGAGATGACGTGAAGCCGAGAAGTCGCTATAGATTACCTGACATTTGCCTTAAGGTTGGGAAAACCCCCGGAAAAAAACAAACCAGTTAATCAGCTCAAACGGGGATTTAACCCAAGCCCGAGCGCAGCTCCTGATCAGCAGGCTGGCGAGTCTACTGACTGAGCTACGTTGGTGGCTCTACAAAAAAATATACAATACATAGCAAGCGGATTACAAAAATATTCAAATAAATATTCATCAATTGAGCTATAAATATAATGCATAGCAAGTAGGATAATTCAATTTAAAAGCATAAACAATTCATCAATTGAGTTATACAGACTACTATTTAATTTACAGCACATACAATTCGTCAGCCAAACTATACAAACACACAATACAATACATAGTAAACAAATTAATTCAATTCACAAACATACTTTTGTTAAGTTATACAAAATTTTGCAATTCATATGAAGTAGATTAATTCAATTTATAAGCATAAATAATTCTTCAGTTGAGCTATACAGATTACTATTCAATTTACAGCACATACATTTCATCAGTTAAGCCAGACGAAAATAACAATACATACTAACAGTCGGCCTGGTTAGCGCAGTTGGTATAGCGCTGACCTTCTATGCCCGAGATTGCGGGTTCGATTCCGGGCCAGATCGATGGCATTTAAGTGTGCTTAAATGCGACAGGCTCATGTCAGTAGATTTACTGGCATGTAAAAGAACTTCTGCGGGACAAAATTCCGGCACATCGGCGATGCTGATATAACCTCGGCAGTTGCGAGCGTCGTTAAATAAAACATAGCATTTAACATTTTACATACTAACAGATTAATTGAATTTGAAGAGTCCACTGCAAGAATGATGGATGTCATTTGCAATACATTTTGCAGGAGAAGCAATTGAAAGTTTGAAATGCTTAGCGCTCAAAGCTTAACTGTGATTTTCCGATCATTACTGGACAATGACTATCAGTGTTAATGCCATGTAACTCTGTATGTACATTCTATATGTCTTAACAGAACAGAAATGTTTATTCAAGTGAGACGAGTGCGATTTTATTGAATTATTCTACTTGATATGAAATTTACAATTTTGTGTAGCTCAGCTAAATTATGAATTGACGGTCTTGGTTCATTTTCGACAAGAAATTGACATCCGTCATTCTTGCGGTGGACTCTTCATTTACAAGCATAATTTAGTTGAGCTACACAAAATTGTAAATTTCATATGAAGTAGAATAATTCAATAAAATCGGACTCGTCTGACTTAAATAAACATTTCTGTTCTGATACAAATATATTCTGTTTCAGACTCTGTTAGATCTAACTTAATACCAAGCTTAAAAGTAGAATAATTGAGAGTGTATTGCATGGTAATAAGTTTCGTTCATACTTCTAAACACAACTTTGAAAATAATTCAGGAGCAAATGATTTATAACTTACAATTATCTAATTAGGCCTATTCATTAATAATAACAAAGCTGTATTTGGAAATAAAACAGATTTAAATAAATGATATTTATTTATAACTAGACGTGCAGCGAAGACACGGGTATGGCTAGTGTAAAATATAATACAATAAACTAAATTTGATGAAATACAATGATTTTCCAACACAGTAATGACATAAAAGGATTCAAGTAGCCGGCCCGGATGGCTCAAGCGGTAGGGGCACGGCATGTCTCTATCGCTTGGTCGGAAGGGTTGTGGGTTCGAGTCCCACCTAGGGCATGGGTGTTGTGTTTGTATTAATGTAAGTGAAACAAAAAAAAAAGAAAACAAATGAAAAAAGGTAACAGAAAAAAAAGTAAGCGATTAACCTAAAAATAAGCTACACTAGGAAGTAAATAAGTCTCGCGCCGTGGCGTCGTGGTCTAAGGCATCCTGCCTAGGACTCGCGTTACGGAATGCTCGCTGGTTCGAGTCCTCGTGGGGGAAGAAATTTTCTCATGAAATTTAGTCCAGTGTATGGGACCGGTGCCCACCCAGCATCGTGATGCACTTGGGGAGCTACGATAGGTAGCGAAATCCTGTTACGAAAGCCAGCTATAACGGCTGGGAGAATCATCGTGCTAACCACACGATACCTCCACTCTGGTTGGATGATCGTTCACCTCTGCTTCGATATGTGGACGTGAGGCCAGCAGCCGGCTGGTCGGTCATGAACTTTCATGGGCTGTCGTGCCTCGGATTATTATTATTATTATTATTATTATTATTATTATTATTATTATAAAGAAGTAAATAATAATATTCAATAATTAGCTATATTAGGTGTAGTAATTACACACAAATAGTAAAATTGATGGAGAAAGAAAATAAAATGATATTAGTAGACGAATATATTAGAGACTTTTACACATATTTGTTTTTGACAGAATCAATGAAAATATGTAAATTAAAGTTTCTCTCTGTTTGAAGTACACACGTCTACAGGAACATTATTTCACTGCACAGAAATTCTTGACTTGTGTTTAGGTAGGTCTAATTCTTTTAAGAAAAGTTTTATGCCCTGGGTCACTTGTGTTATAAAAAGATGGTATTGACATTGATGAATGGACATTAAGGGCTGTATTCATAGACATTCTTAGCGCGGGCTTACGGTAGATGATCAGCGAACTAACGTTTTTCGTATTCATAAACCAGTGTTAGCGATATGATATGATATGATATGATATGATATGATATGATATGATATGATATGATATGATATGATATGATATGATATGATATGATATACGATATGATATATATGATATGTATGATATGATGATATGATATGATATATGTGATATGTTATGATATATATGATATATGACATACGATATATGATATATGATATGATATGATATATGTTATGATATATGATATAATATGATATACGATACGATATATGATATGATATATAATATGATATAATATATGATATGATATACGATACGATATATGATATGACATGATACGATACGATATGCGATATGATATGTATGATATGATGATATGATATGATATGATATGATATGATATATTATTTATATGATGTGATATTATTTATATGATATGTTATGATATATGATATGATATACGATATATGATATGATATGATATCTGATATGATATGATATACGATATATGATATGATATTCGATATGATATGATATACGATACGATATATGATATGATATTATATATCATGATATGATATGATATGATATGATATGATATGATATGATATGATATGATATGATATGATATACGATACGATATATGATATGATATATGATATGATATGATATACGATACGATATATGATATGATATGATATGATATGATATGATATGATATGATATGATATGATATGATATGATATGATATGATATGAATCCTGTACAAGTAACCAGTCGACAGTCGGGGCTAGTTTAGCACGCTCGTAGCGCGGGCTAGCGAAATGTCTATGAATAGCACCCGTAGTCTTTATGACAATGACGTAACTTCATAAATAAATGAAAACGGAATAGTAATTATTATTTACTCATAAGGTAAATAAGTCTGAAATATAATTATTGCAAGGAGGGAGCTGTTAGATTTCTAATGACCACACTCTTTGGTTTATTATCGTTGACAAGAAAGTTTATGGCGTCGAACGCGACGTCTATGGAGCGTGAAACAACTTTATTGGCCATGTGTAATGTTCTTAGCTGGCCGATGTTATAGCTCCATTAAATTTAATGAATATTAAATTAATAGTATTATTTACATTATAATTATAGCCTTCTCACCAATTTGTATTCTGTGATTTAATGATCCTTACAATAAATTATTTGTTTATGTGACTGGTTTCCTTAAAATTTCAGATTACGGAAATGCGAGTATTAACAAAGTACTTAATAGGAATGTGAAGAAGATAATTATGCATGTTTTTAAGTATTAGTAGCATTTTATTCAACCAGAATTTCAACTGCTGAGGTTATTAAACTTCTTGAATTCAGCTTGAGCAGTTGATTGAAGCCCTCTGTCAGGGACAGAGACATTTTATATGAGTAAATCTACAGCACTGCCACACAGCTTTACTTCTTTTCCTGAGGAAGCCATGGGATGAATTTGAACAATTGATCGCGAATTTATTGACTAGCATAACAACTACCAAACTAAATCATCACCATAATCATCATCCACAACAAGGTGGACCAAAAATCTTTTCCAGTTATACAAGATTATCCCTTCATCTTCTTCTAGGACGCCCCACATTACGCTTCTCAAATGACCTACATACATACATACATACATACATACATACATACATACATACATACATACATACATACATACATACATACATACGCCTACATACATGTTACATAACCTAACATTTGACACATTACTTTTTTTAATTGTTTATTTTACGACGCTTTATCAAACACATTACTTAACAATACTGTAAACTTAATTTCTTTTCTAAATTAATTATTTAACCTGTGAAACTGAATAAAACAATCATCCCGTTCAGCTCTACCGTAAAAAATCTCGGAATGCATTTCGAATCTAATCTCAATAGAGATACACATATTAAATATACATGTAAGAAGGCATTCTCTATTCTCCATTCACTAAAAAGATTGTATCATTATCCATCTAAATTAAAACAGACGCTGGTACAGACACTCATTCTACCTCACTTCGATTATTGCGACGTTTTGTTCAGTGATCTCAGGATTGATTCCGCTCAGAAACTACAGCGTGTTCATAACGCGTGCGTCCGCTTCATTTGTAATGTTCGATACTATGATCATATCTCACCTTCTTTCGAGAAGTTATCATGGCTTAGGTTACATGAGAGGAGATCTCTGCACTCACTTTCTCTCTTATATCGAATTATGCACACTTCATCCTCCTATTATTTATTCGCTCGTTTTCATACTCTCTCTCGCTATCATAATATTAATACTCGATCACAACGCAATAACACGCTAGAAATTCCACTTCACACATCATCTCTGTATTCCTCATCTTTCACTGTTGCTACCTCTCGTCACTGGAACTCTCTGCCGCCTGAAGTCAAGGGCTGCCGAACATTGAAATCTTTCAAATCCAAGTTAGAAAATTTTCTTATGACGAGTTGCCAAACTAACTTACTATTATGACAAGTGTTGTATTGCATGTTTCCACGTATTCACATTTTTTTTAATGTTCTAGTGATATTTAACTTATTTTATATTTTTGTTTTCATATTTTCTGATAACGGTATATCTCTAATGTGATAAGTTGAGCTATATATAATCATAATTTTCCTTACTGTGTGTACTTAAAAATATTATATTCATTGTATGCTTTGTACTGCACTATTTTATTACTACTATTAGTATTATTATTACTATTAGGCCTGTTATTATTAGTGTTATTATTATTGTTGTTATTATCATTATTATTACATTATTATTATTATTATTATTATCAATAATTGTCTTATTTTTATACTTTGTATGCCTTATTTATTTTTGACCTGCTGTTCACATTTTATTATGCTTTTTTCTTTCTTTCTCTATGTTATATATTATGTCTGATTTTTTCTTACTTGTTGTTTACATTTTATTATTATTATCAGGGAAAGGATTTATATGTAAATACATATTTACTTATAAAGCTAATATAATTTATATTTTGCATTATCTTTATGTTTCACAATGTTAGGGTTGAAAAATCCTACTTTTATTTTCCATATTTTTCCATATTTTAGAGTTTAGTACATATTTTCGTTAATTTCCATATATTTTCCATATTTCATATAAAACAGTCCATATTATATTAGGTTTAACAATAAAACAAAACAAAATTCCATTAACTTTTAAAAATACATTTCAACAATAGAGATTTAAACACATGTTCAGTAATCCCTTTAACATCAGAGTTATTTGAAAATTAGCAGTCCTATCAACAATGGGAAAGTAAGTTACAAAACTGTATTAATTTAATTTAAAATTTTTAACAGACTTCAGTTGTGCAGCTCAACAGTTAAATGCCAGTCAGAGTAATAGGTTCAGTTTTGTAAATCATACTATAAAGACGGTAAATATGCCAAAAGATCATTCAGTCAATTTAAAATCAAAACTAACAAGTTACATTTCAGAATTTAAAGAAGATGGTTTATCAACTGACAATAAAATATTATTTTGTAATTTGTGTCAGTGTGCAGTATCATCTACACAAAAGTTCCTGATGCAACAACACATTACAACTAGTAAACATCAGGCCAACAAACAACTAAATTCCAAGCAGAGACAATTGTTTTTAACACAACCAACAACATCGAATGTAAGATCTGAGTTTAACATCGACCTGTGCCGTTCTTCATCTCTGCTGATATTCCTCTCTACAAACTAAAGAATAAGGTCTTCAGGAATTCCTTGAAAAATATACTCAACATACAATCCCGGATGAGTCAATTGAAGACGTATGCTCCATCCATCTACGATGAGACAATACAGAAGATAAGAGATGAAATTAAAGATAGTTCAATTTGGGTTTCCATTGATGAGACTCCCGACAAAGAAGGTAGACTTGTTGGTAATGTAGTTATCGGTTTGTTAAGTGAACAATATTCTGAACGAATTCTTTTACATTGTGATGTTCTAGAAAAGTGCAATAACAAAACTATAGTTAAACTGTTCAACGAAGCTATGGGTATCCTGTGGCCAAAGGGTATTATGTACGATAATGTGTTATTCTTTATTAGCGATGCTGCCCCTTATATGGTCAAAGCTGGACAAGCATTATCTGTTGTATATCCTAAATTGACTCATTTTACTTGTGTGGCGCATGCATTTCATCGTGTGGCAGAAGTGGTCAGAGACAATTTCCCAAAGTAGATTTGTTGATTTCATCAGTGAAAAAGTATTTCTCAAAGCTCCCAGTAGAGTTAACGTGTTGAAAGAAATGTACCCTGAAATTCCATTGCCACCAAAGCCAATTTTAACTAGATGGGGTATGGCTAGAAGCAGTTGAATATTATGCCGAACATATAGACTCTATTAACAATGTTCTCCTTTTGGACTCTGAAGATGCAGTCTCAATTGATACTGCGAAAACAGTTACCTGTGACATAAGTGTGAAGAATGACTTAGCTCAGCATACATTTTCATGCATCATAAAAACGCTCAAAAGTCTCCAAAATAGGCACCTTTCACTATCTGAAAGTTTTGAAATTATAAATAGTACTGTGGAACAACTGAATCGTGGTAGAGGTAAAGTTGCAGATGCAGTAAGAGCTAAGGTGGACACTGTACTTTCAAAAACCCTGGATATGAAGAACTACAAAAGGTTGTTGCTGTGATGAGTGGTGAATCAACAGTGAAGATTAACTTGGACTTATCCCCAGCAGACATTGTGAAATTGAATTATGTACCAGTTACTTCTTGTGACGTCGAACGCTCTTTTAGTCAGTATAAATCTATCCTCAGAGACAATGAAGAAGATTCACTTTTCAGCACTTGAAAGAAATGTTTGTAACCTATTGTTATGGTAACAGACAATAAAAATTGTGTTTTGTTGAAACTACATTGGAAGATAAGGTACGTCCATTATATTTTTGTTTAGTTTGATTAAAATGTGAATATTTAACGTACATAGTCATTTTTTATAATTTTAAGTCCATATTTAATTCCATATTTTGGTAAAAAATCCATATTTAATTCCATATTTTGGTAAAAATAACTACATATATATTTACATATTTCATATATTTTTAGTCCATATAAATCCGTTCCCTGATTATTATTATCTTGTTCAGTTTTGTGTGTAAAATTGTAGTGTACTTTGTAAATTTTTAGTGTTTTTGTAACGCAGATTTTACTCCTGGTTGAGTGTTAGAGAAGGCCGTATGGTTAACTCTGCCAGGTTAAATAAATCATTATTATTATTATTATTATTATTATTATTATTATTATTTATTCAAAGATAACTTAATGGAGTCTGAGTTACAGAATGCGTATTCATAATAATGTTATTTTGAGTTCACATCAAACAATAATAATAATAATAATAATAATAATAATAATAATAATAATAATAATAATACTTTATTGCCAGAAGAAAGATACATATTGATTTTTTATATAAGAACTCTCCAGCACCCCCAGAAAGAGTAAGTTACATACTCGTGCTCAGGGAGCATTCCACATAAGTTAATGTTAAGACATTTTATTGAATAACAGAGTAAAAAGTAATAAAAGAAAAAACACATATAATAATAATTGAACTTTAAATTTTCTCTGTTAACAGCAATTTCTAATATTTGCGTTGACTTTATATATTATTACCTCTGTGAATCAATGTAATAGGTTCCCTTCCATCCTGTGTATGTGATCAGGAACAAAACTGAATGCCCTCCGTGATATGAACACCATCTACCACTTTTCCAATTGCAGAGAAATGCACCAGGATGCAATAGGATTGTGAGTAAGGTTTCCTCCATGGCCACCTAGCCTTAGTATTCATTACTCGCGCCTTATTTGTTTATATCGATTCTTTCATTGCTCCAGGATGATAAACATATAAACTTCACTATTATGCACGTTTGTGTTCCAATAGCGGGGTGTTGTAACCAGACATGTTACATAACGTAGTACTGACACTGAACACGACTACATTGTCTGGCGTTCCTTTGAGGTAACATGAGAGTGTTTCCACTACATCCTCTTACCACAGGATGTCTCGAACTTGATGACAGCGCTCCAGTATCCCGATATCACACCAGAGCAAGTGAGCGTTCTCACGAAGCCCTGAGAATGAAAAACATGGCTAAAGCGTTGTCACGCACATTTTATTACAGCTTTGAGGTGACACTGAACAAGTAAATCTTTATCATGCATCAGTAATGATCTTGCTCACAGTGTATTCGGCCACTGGGCCTATACTTTGGATGCATGATGATGATGATGGTGATGATGATGATGATGATGACAGTGTAGTTCTCTCAGTTTGTTTGTTTTTGTGCTTATTGGTATAAGTTATAATAACGGTTTCTCCTCATTGGTAATTTTTAAAACGTGCAAATATATGAATGGCAAAAATATGTAAATTGTTAAACCCTGTAGCCTAATATGTTTAAAATAACTCTAAAATTGGTCAGTCTATCTATTCTCGGGTCTGCCAGGAAGCCTCCTTCCGAATCTATCTTATTGCTCTGCGCAATCCTGCCAGGACTCATTTTCTCCACCTGCACCTTACATTGTATTTGATAATCTACTATCGTTTCTATAATATTTTAAACGTTTAGTTGCTGAATGAATGAATCAATGAATGAATTAATTAATTAATGAGTGACTGAAAAGATGAGTGAATGAGTGATTGAATGGATGAATGAGTCGGTGAATGAATGGATGGATGAACGAATGAGTGACTGACTGAATGAATGAATGGATGAATTAATGGGTGGATGTATGAGTGAAATAAAGGATGAATAAATGAATGAATGAAATGATAAACGAATGAGAGAATTAATGGTTGAATGAATGGATGAATGAATGAGTGACTGAAAAGATGAGTGAATGAGTGATTGAATGGATGAATGAGTCGGTGAATGAATGGATGGATGAACGAATGAGTGACTGAATGAATGAATGGATGAATTAATGGGTGGATGTATGAGTGAAATAAAGGATGAATAAATGAATGAATGAAATGATAAACGAATGAGAGAATTAATGGTTGAATGAATGGATGAATGAATGAATGAGTGACTGAAAAGATGAGTGAATGAATGATTGAATGGATGAATGAGTCGGTGAATGAATGGATGGATGCACGAATGAATGACTGACTGAATGAGTGAATGAATGAATGGATGAATTAATGGGTGGATGTGTGAGTGAAATAAAGGATGAATAAATGAAATGATAAACGAATGAGAGAATTAATGGTTGAATGAATGGATGAATGAATGAATGAATGAATGAGTGACTGAAAAGATGAGTGAATGAGTGTTTGAATGGATGAATGAGTCGGTGAATGAATGGATGGATGAACGAATGAGTGACTGAATGAATGAATGGATGAATTAATGGGTGGATGTATGAGTGAAATAAAGGATGAATAAATGAATGAATGAGAGAATTAATGGTTGAATGAATGGATGAATGAATGAGTGACTGAATGAATGAATTAATGACTGAATGGGTTAATGAATGAGTAAATCAATACATGGGTGATTGAATGATGAGTCAATTAATGGATGACTGAATGGGTTAATGAATAAGTGACTCAATACATGGGTGATTGAATGATGAGTCAATTAATGGATGAATGAATGGATTAATGAATGAGTGACTCAATACATGGGTGATTGAATGATGAGTCAATTAATGGATGACTGAATGGGTTAATGAATGACTCAATACATGGGTGATTGAATGATGAGTCAATTAATGGATGAATGAATGCGTGAATGACTGGATGGAAGAACTAATGAGTGATTGAATGGATGAATGAATTAATTAATGGATGGATGTATGAGTGAAATAATGGATGAATGAATGAATGAAAGGAAGAATGAATAAGTGACTGAATGAATGGATTAATGAATGGGTTAATGAATGAGTGAATCAATAAATGGGTGATTGAATGATGAGTCAATTAATGGATGAATGAATGCGTGAATAAGTGGATGGATGAATGAGTGAATCAATAAATGCGTGAATGAATGAATAATCACTGAATGAGTAAATGAATGTATGAATGGATGAATGAATGGGTAAATGGATTAATGTTTAAGTAAATGTGTGAATGGATAGCTGAATGAGTGAATGGTTAAATATACAAGTGAGTAAATTAATTGATTAATGAATGAGTGAAAGAGTTGGTGAAGGAATGAATGTGAATGAATAGATGAATTAGTGAATGAATGAACTGATAAATAAATGAGTAAATGAATGAATGGATGGAGTTCACTTTGGATAGAAATAATCAAGGTTTTAATAATGATCTGAAGTTTCTGGTATTATTCTTCAAGGCGGATTAAGTTGGACATCTCATATTGTATTAATTTCCAACAAAATAACTAGAGGTATTTTTCTGTTAAGTAGGTTAGAATTATGACCAGAAATATGTTAATCTGAACATATACTTATATTCATAGTCATTTAACGTGTGGTACGCCTACATTCTCTGGGATAACTGTAGTTCATGTTTGAATGTGTTGAAACTTAAGAAAAAAGCAGTTACATTTATTTTGGTACTGATTTTAGGGCTTATCGTAAAACGATGAAAGAGCAATGGAACGGAGAAAAATTCTGTCCGACGCCGGGGTGGGTATCCGGTGTGGCTTAGTGGATAAAGCATCAGCACATAGAGCTGAAAACCCGGGTTCTAATCCCGGCGCCGGAGAGAATTTTTCTCCGTTCCATTACTCTTTCATCGTATGATGACGCAGAATATCTGCATGGAAATATCATATGTACTTCGGTACATTAAAATAATATATACTTATCGTTAAAGCTTATTAATTTCATCAGCGATTCCTAGTCTGTCATCAATATGTTGTACATTTTGTACTGTTTTTAATGGCTCACTCAGCTTTACATACATAGCATACTAGAAAATGTGACAGTATTCTCCCGTTCACCATTCCTTCCAGTGCATCCTTCAGAAGGCAGTTTCTTCTCATCCAGTGACCAAGCAATTTCCTTTTCCTCTTTATGATCAGTTTCAGCATCATTCTTTCTTCACCCACTCTTTCTAACACAGCTTAGTTTCTTATTCTGTCTTTCCATTTCACATGCTCCATTCTTCTCCATATCCACATTTCAAATGCTTCTATTCGCTTCTCTTCACTTCGTCGTAATGTCCATGTCCATGTTTCTGCCCCATATAGTGCTACACTCCACACAAACACTTCACTAGTCTCTTCCTTAGTTCTTCCTTCAGAGGTCCGCAGAAGATGATCGTTTTTCTATTAAAAGCTTCATTTGCCATTGCTATTTTCCTTTTGACTTCCTGGCAGCAGCTCATATTACTGCTTATAGCACACCCCAAGTATTTGAAGCTGTCCACTTCCTCTACTGCTTTATTTAGAATTCGCAAGTTTATCTTCTTTACTTTTCTTCCTATGTCCATGGTCTTCGTCTTACTTGCATTTATCTTCATCCCATACTGCTCACAGCTGTCATTCAGTTCTAGTAACATATCCCTTAGTATCATCTCCTCTTCTGATAACAATGCCATATCATCAGCAAATCTTTTACACGTTATTCTTCTTCCTCCTACTATCACTCCTCCCATGTTCTGAAAACAGTTCTTCACTGAGTCCTCCAAGTAGATGTTGAACAGGGTAAGTGATAAAGGACATCCTTGTCGTGCTACACTCTATTTCACTTATTTCTGACATTTCTTCTCCTATCCTGACTTTGACTCGTTGTTTCATATAAAGGTTACTTTCCTGTTATTAACCCAAAATTAGGCTTTGTGGTGATCTGCATAAACAACTGCTCTGTATGCTCTTTCGATGTAATAAAAGCTCGTTCTGTTATTATTTTCCTATTCTTCGTAATTCTGTAATATGTTGTTGTTGTTTTCTAATGCCAGGCGTTTGACAATAAAGTCATTTGACCTCTTGCACGCCAATATTTCTCAAAGATATTATCATGGTCAGCCACTGAAGCACAGATTTTGAGATATTCCGAATCCATTTCTTGGTTTGAGTTGCACAATGGGCAGTTAGGGGACTGATATATTCCAATTCTGTGCAGGTGTTTGGCCAAACAGTCATGGTCTATTGCCAATCTGAATGCAGCTACCGACGATTTTCGTGGTAAATCGGGAATTAACTGTGGATGATGCAGAGAGTTCCATTTTTTCTCTTGAGATTGCATTATCAAATTTTGTTTGTTGAAGTCTAAGTATGTAGATTTAATAAATCTCTTCACAGAGTAATACGTAGATTTAGTAACAGGTCTGTAAGTAGCAGTGCTGCCCTTCTTTGCTAAAGCATCCGCATTCTCGTTTCCCAGGATTCCACAATGGGATGGTATCCATTGGAATACAATTCTTTTATTGAGTGATATTAATTGAGAGAGCATTTTAGTTATTTCTGCTGTTTGAGATGAAGGTGTGTGCACTGTTGCCAACATATTGCACTACAATCTCGCTAAAATTTCAACAAAAAGTAGCTCAATCTCTCCAAAGTTTGTTAAAAAATCCCCAGAATTGTCGATTACTTACTTACTTACAAATGGCTTCTAAGGAACCCGAAGGTTCATTGCCGCCCTCACATAAGCCCGCCATTGGTCCCTATCCTGTGCAAGATTAATCCAGTCTCGATCATCATATCCCACCTCCCTCAAATCATTTTAATATTATCCTCCCATCTACGTCTCGGCCTCTCTAAAGGTCTTTTTCCCTCCGGTCTCCCAACTAACACTCTATATGCATTTCTGGATTCGCCCATACGTGCTATATGCCCTGCCCATCTCAAACGTCTGGATTTAATGTTCCTAATTATGTCAGGTGAAGAATACAATGCGTGCAGTTCTGCGTTGTGTAACTTTCTCCATTCTCCTGTAACTTCATCCCTCTTAGCCCCAAATATTTTCCTAAGCACCTTATTCTCAAACACCCTTAACCTATGTTCCTCTCTCAGAGTGAGAGTCCAAGTTTCACAACCATACAGAACAACCGGTAATATAACTGTTTTATAAATTCTAACTTTCAGATTTTTGGACAGCAGACTGGATGATAAGAGCTTCTCAACCGAATAATAACACGCATTTCCCATATTTATTCTGCGTTTAATCTCCTCCCGAGTGTCATTTATATTTGTTACTGTTGCTCCAAGATATTTGAATTTTTCCACCTCTTCGAAGGATAAATCTCCAATTTTTATATTTTCATTTCGTACAATATTCTGGTCACGAGACATAATCATATGCTTTGTCTTTTCGGGATTTACTTCCAAACCGATCGCTCTACTTGCTTCAAGTAAACTTTCCGTGTTTTCCCTAATCGTTTGTGTATTTTCTCCTAACATATTCACGTCATCCGCATAGACAAGAAGCTGATGTAACCCGCCAGAATTGTCGCTAAAAATTAATAATAAATATCACGAAATAAAAATAAGAAAAATATACATATGCGGAGAAAATATAATTTCTTCATCTTCACCCTCTTCTGCGGAGTCTGGTTGTGTTGTTGACGGCTGTGATGTTGACGTGGAAGGTGTGGGAACAGCTGATTGTGAATACACTGCACTTGATCCAATCATTGACACTACACTTTCTGGCAAATTGTAAGTGTGGAAATTTTCACCCAAGCGTTTGACCACAATTTTTTTGTGAAATCTAGCACTTTTTAAAAATGTATTAAAACCAGCTAAAACTACAATCTCATTTGCTTCACACGAACTGTCGGCACAAAACTGCAAAACTCAATTGCCTCGGGTCGGTTCGGAATGGAAAATCTCCGCGTTGCGGGGAAGAACAAGACTCGTCACGTGCCAATCAAAGTTGCCACCGTTTATCGGTATTGGAGGAGAAGTACCTAATTTCTCACGCCTTCTATTCTGTAGGTGAATTCATGACATTCAATAACACTTCATGAAATTGATACTAAAACTTTATGTTGTACTAGTAGACTAGTATACTGTAAATCTCGTGTGTATAGTTTCATTTTGGAGATGCCGATAAGCTTAATGTTATACAATGTCAATTTTTTATTTTCCACCTATGCTTATCTTAATGTATTTGCATTTCTATTAACGTTTTCGATACTCAGTGTGTATCATCTTCAGATATGTATGTCATTATGTGTTGTGATGACCTAGTCTCTTATTGTGTAGTGGGTTATTCACGTGCGTGTGACCTATCATGATTTCTTAATTTAGCTAAAATTACTATAAATGTACTTGATGCAGTGTGGGGTTGCTTGTTACGATTCTTTAAAAAACTTTCTTTTGAAAAGCACACATAGGTAAATAGGAAATTATGTTAAAACCAATATTATGACACATAAATATAAACAAGTAAAATTTACACTATAAAAACACTATAAAACACTGTAAACACTATAGCACTTTTATCATATTTATGATTGGCTGTGTTGGCCTGTTATGTCGTAAAATTGGGTTGTTATTACTGTTCTTGTTTAAAAACACTGTCTTTCTGACTCACTTTCACTGATTATCTGTAGTCTGGTATTGTATGTTGTTGAAGTTTGTATATATTTCATCTAGGCTGTGATTATAAATTAAGATTTTATAATAGTATTAAGTTTTTTGACTTGTTCCATATTCTAGCTGTAAGCATGTATGAATACCATGGAATGTTAATAATACAATACAATAGCGATGAGAGAGACCTAACCGTGAGAATCATTGAATCATCATCTTTCACCCCTATCACTGATCACAAATATATGAGGTCAGGGCTTTCATGTATGAATCATTAGACGACTCAGTCGTGCATCCATGCCTCTTCTAAAACTAAGAAGTGCACGACTTCAGTTGAATGTTTCAACTTAAAAGAAAGAAAAAAATGGCAGAATATAAAAATCAGCAGAAAAGTCGCAAAATTTGTCGCCGAGACTGATTCGAAATTCCCTAGATTTAGAGACTTATCGCTAAATATGGTAACACTGGGTGTTTGTTTAGAGACTAATGATAGAATAGCTGCTTTGGAGTCTGGCAATATAACTGCATTCTTAAATTTATTGATGTGGCATAGAAGATTCGTGAGATTTTCACTTATTGCAATGATTTCTCCATCAAAATTTGTTGTTCCATATCCAAGAGATCTATATCAGGCCTGCACAAACAGCGCTCAACGAGCGCGCGCGCTCCTTCGGAGCGGGAGAGCCAGTTTACCGCTCGCCGAGGAAGATACGTCAGAATGACATAGACCTCAACACCAAATTACCTTTCGTCTCGTTTCTCTTATCTATACTCTAACCACGACGTAAATACCAGATCACTTATCTGTGGCACGCTAAATATACCTCTTCATAGAACATCTTGTTATTCCTCATCTTTTACAATATCCACCTCGCGTCAATGGAATTCCTTGTCACAAAGTATTAGGGGCTGCAAGACAATAAACACCTTTAAGAACAGCTTAAAAGATAACCTTATTAGCATTTCACTCCAATCATATTGATTTAAAATATTACAGACTACACTGTTGCTTTTTTTCTTTAGACATCATCCTGATTGTGCTGCATTCTCAAAATTGTCTCATAATAATCTCTTTCTATTATCTAATATAATTTGAAATATATTAACATTCTATGTATTTTAGTTTAATTCTGCTACACAGTTTATTTCAGTGTTTGATTAATAGTACATAGTATTTTGTTGTTTAATTCGTAAATAACTCTTGTATACATGTAACTCTCATCTAAATCAAATTGTTGAATTCTTTGTAAGTTCATGCATATGTATATACACTTTTTGCTGGTTGTGTGGAAGAGAAGGCCTTACGGCCTTAACTCTGCCAGCTAAAATAAATCATTATTATTATTATTATTATTATTATTATTATTATTATTATTATTATTACTTGCTATAGGTAGAGGAGAGGGAAACGACCACTCAGTTATCTAGTGGAGTGCAGTGTGTAGGCCTATTCTCAGTAACTGTTTCACGTTGCTTACCTACTGCTACAGTAGATTATGGAGGAATATAAAAGACGGAACATAACATTTAACAATTAACGATTTACAGCTCGAACTTATTAATCTTCAATGTGACCTAAGGGCTAAAGATCGTTTGAATAATACTACTAGCCTGGTTGAATTTACAAGACTAAACATTAGCAATAATATCCACGACTACACAGGTAGGCTGTGAAAATGATTGCTATGTTCGGCTCAACATTTATATTTGTGAGCAACTGTTTTCTGTAATCATCTTTAATAAAGGCAGACATCGAACATCTGTAACTGATGTTTCATTACGATCAGTAGGCTACTGTTCCTTTCAGCTGCCAACAGCATAAAACCTCGTTTTGATGTGCTGATAAATAAAAATATAACAAAATAATATTGTTCACAATGTCAATATGGCGGTTGCTGTCGTCTGCGATACAACGAACTTTTCTGTTGATTTTCGAGTTTGGCATTTTTTCCGGTTATTATATGCTTATTTAAGTTGTGTTAACTCTCGCTAGTGGTTTTATATTTTATTTTATCCGTCTCAGTATTTATTTTATTATTGTAAATATTTTTGTTTTATCACTATTATTATTATTATTATTATTATTATTATTATTATTATTATTATTATTATTATTAATGAATTATTTTGTATTACAATCTTTGTATCATTTCTGTCACGATTATTTTATTATTATTATTATTATTATTATTATTATTATTATTATTATTATTATTACTATTATTTTATATCATCAGCATTATTATTTGAACCCTGTAAAATTTATGTAGACTACTGACTGTACCCGAGCACGAGCATATGCTCATTTCGGGTATCTATCAAATGTAAATTCAAATGTAAATTGTAAATAAATTTGAATTTGAATTTGAATTTAAGTAGCTATAGATTTCTGTAAAATAAATATTTCTTTATTAATTAATAATAGTCCAAGATAGTTTTGGAAACACTGAACGGAAATTCATTTCATGAACACTCGTAATAGTACTTCCTTTTGTGTACATTTTGTACGAGATCACCCCTTCTTCCAGTCCACCCTTATACAGAGCGCAGCTAATATCTGCATTCCGCTCATGAGCTGTGAGCCGGCTCGGAGAGCGCAAACCTTGTGCAGGCCTGATCTATATTTTCTGTAACATATTTTTTTGCATCAATGTAATAGTTCAGACTCCATATACGGTAAAAAATTGAAAAGCGTTTCATGACATTATCTCTGATTGAGCAAGGTTAATCTTATCTTTGGGATTTAGGGCAGACGTTGGGGTTGGAACACAGAGCGCGCCTGTGTGCCACACACTGTAGCATCTGATAGAATGTTCTGTCTGCCCGCTGCCGATAACTTATCAGTGGCCGGCGTGTCGCTCAGACCAGAGCATTGTACAGTCCTCTATCTCTGTCTTCCTCACTCCAATACAATATTATGTTATGATTTACTCCGCTTCCCGGCGAGCTATTAATTGGACAATGCCCATGCATTTAATGCCTCATTTACACACTTTATACCTTTCAATTCCTACCCACCCTCTCACTTTAACTCGCTCGTCGTGTCTGTTATACAAAACATAACTCGTAATTAAAAATTATACGATTTGTTATATCGATGTTTCACATTTAAATTGATTCCAAGTTACGTGTGACAAACGCGTCTAATTTATGTATCACTTATAAATAAAATTTGGATTGTGAGCATCAGATAATTTATAGCAATGGACTATAAATATTAATCCCGTTTAGGAAACAATAAATATTGTACCAATCCCGAGCTTGAACACAAGACACATTTTCCCTCGAACCGTGAAATATAGTCTTTCAGGCTCTCATTATATGAAGCATAAAAATGAGTGTGTCAAAGGTGCTTATACATTTTCATTATGCACCCTACACGCTTTCCAACAATTCGTTTCCTTCATCATGTGTGAATGCAGCTACGTCTATTCATCGACTCTTATTCTAAGTTCATATCTAAATGCAATCTTATAGGCTAATATCAAATACCTTACTATAATAACACCGGACAGCTAGCAGTTTTACGTGCGAACGACGATGGTGCTGCTACCTACCTGTCTGGATGGAGATACTCGCGAAACAAGCTGTAATCAACTGCAATGTATATTGTTGCTGGGCTAGTTAATTTGTTAATAGTTTTATGAATCAGTACTAGTGTTAAAATGTCAGGGTGTATATGTGTTGTTTATAATTGTGACAATTGCAGCATTACAAATTGCTCCAAATCGTACTTTCGATTTCCGACAGTTCATAAAACGTAAGTCAACAACATTCTTTAGTAGGCCTAATTCCTTCGTCTTTGTGTTGATAGAAAAATACAAATTAGTTTTTTTATTTAGACTTAATAAATAAATAGAAGTTAAAATGTACTGGATTTTAAGGTTTTATCAAATTAAGTTTTATTGTTGTCCACATGCCTTTACTAATTATTACAAGCATCAGATTTCTATCAATTTTATATTTGCAGTTGTCAGCAATGCGTATATAAAACATTACTGTAAATTCATTCCTAATATCAGATTGATTTTGTCTCGGTAAACCAAAGAAAAAATATGTAACAATTAATTACGGAAAGTAATATAAAGTATGCAATATTTCTCATAATATGTAGCTTTGATATAAGATAATAATTTTACATTAAATATTATTCAACATTTCTTAAGTGTTTCATATATAATTCCACATTAGTAACTCACGTTTTAAACAATAGTCCGAATCTCGCTATGTTAATATTTTTATATGTGGACGTAATTCCATCCCTCTCCGCTAGATGTCAGGTCCGCGATATTTCGCACTTACGCCAGTGCTGTCCGGTATTATTACAGTAAGGTATTTGCTAATATCCAGTCAAATAAAAAGATGAATCGTTCTTTGGATAATAATAATAATAATAATAATAATAATAATGTTTTTGACCATCTCTGTGGTGTAGGGGTGAGCATGCTGGTCTCTTACGCAGAGGGTCCGGGTTCGATTCCCGATCGGGGTGAATTTTGTGGTTGAGGTTTTTCAGGGGTTTTCCTCAACCGTAAGGCAAATGCCAGGAAATTGGGCCACAACATCCCTGAATATCACCGGCCTCATTCATCACCGAAATCATATTCATAACAAATCAGTAATACATATACAGTCGCCATCTAGTTCACAACAATAGAACTAGTCTCAACAATAGTACACAGACAAATAGTGTACCCTAAGTTCTTACAGTCAATTACTTAACAATATTACATACATTGAACCTTTATGTTATTACATGAAGTAGTATTTAAAAGTTATGACAAACGTTTTCACCAATAATCTAACATCTTCAGGTCACATTAAAAGAACATAGTAACATAAAATGAACACTTAAGATATTCCAGTTAAACACAATCGTTAAAAATTAAAACTGGTATAATAGGCAATCTGAGCAATTTGCCATTAAAATACATGTAGCAAGAACATGATACCATGAAATCGTGGAATAGGCTGATAACACTGTATAAACTGATAAGTGTACACAACGAAGAAAGAAGACATAATAATCTTCAAGTTTATGCGGGTGCAGTTCCCAAAATCATGAAAATATGCTACAGTATATAGGTCACTCGTGCTGCTGTTTATGGACGTATGGAATTAAAGCCCTGTGAAGTTAATTGGAATAATTTCAAGGGAAAAATTGTTCCGGGACCGGGTATCGAACTCAGGACCTTTGGCTAAGTGCACCAACGCTCTCCCGACTGAGCTACCCAGGAACTCTACCAGACCACGACTTAATTTTTCCCTTTATATCCACATACCTCATAGTGGGCTGGACAAACTGTCAAACATCCGACACTCTGTAGAGTGTTGGTGTGTTTAGCCAAAGGTCCCAGGTTCGATACCCGGCTCCGAAACAGTTTTTCGTTTGAAATTATTCAAATCAGCTTCACAGAGAGCTATACCTGAAAGCTAGATTTGCGCAATTCTATTGAGAGAAAACCTCGAAGAAAAATCAACCAGGATTTGAAGCCGGGCACTCTTGTTTCACGATCAGTCATGTTAACCGTTACTCCACAACAGTGGATTAGAAATTATCACTTCAGTGATAATCATGAAAGATTGCAATCTTTGATGGTATATCAGAAATGACTTGGCATAATTAATTGATTTTGTTATATGCTCTACCAGTTCTTGATCTGAATGTGTCTCGTATAATATGTGTAATCGAATCTGTCAGTTCGATTTGTTTATTTTCTTTAAGATCCAAGTACTTCATAAGGAACAGGTGTGTGGAATTACGAAACTGTTCTGTGGAATAGATTCTTGTGAGGTTTTGTGTATGTCTTAACATCTCCCATTATGTTGATAAATGATGTTGATTCTTCTCGTCCAATTTTCATAACAGGTTTTTTCACTTAATAAACTATGCACCTAGCCCTTACGCTGGCATTTGAGAGTCATCCGACCACTCATCTTATTCAGAATAGGTAATTATATAATAAGGATTGAATATTCAAATTAAGGGTGTATTTGTAAAATAATACATCTCGTTTAGACGTAAAACGAAATTACGTAAGTGGTATGTTAAAACAGCGGTATATCATATCAGTCATTGGAAGCTAATGAATTGCCAGAAAACCAATATTACGTCACTCTTAATTTGATCCGGGTCACTTTTCAATGGAAGGAGTGCCTTTAAGCAAACATTGTTAGTCAATAAGCGAAAAGCAAAAACATTTAAATAAACAGCACAAGTTCATTACGAATACGAGAATATTTTAAAGACGATTTGCGATTCATTGGAGGACCATTGTAACAGGTTGGTTGGGTTATCGTGTGTCAGATATTCATGAACGGTTTTTCAACCTCACGTCTTCTATGCTGCCACAATATTTCTTTAATTGAAACAATGAGAGTTATTTCAGATTTTCATTTTCTGTGCTAGTAAAATGGTCAGACATAAGCACAGTGATTTATCAATTTCTAACAACAAGGTTTTCTCGAAATACTTCATTTCTCCGACAGTCATCCTGCTATTTCTAAATTGTCGTCCATAAAATGAAAACGAAGCAACTCTTGTATTGTGACCACGAACACCATACGCAGAATAGAAGGCGTGAGAAATTGGTACTTCTTTAATTTGGCCATAAATAATCTTATGTTTTGAGTTTGATTTGTTGTATCCATAGGGACACTATTAAACATTTTTACCGCCATATAACGCACTCTCTTTGATAGCATTACAGACTTGCCGATGGAGTATGGAAGTCACTTTTACTGTCATATAACGCACCCCTTTTTGATAGCACGATAGACTTGCCGATGGAGTATGGAAGGCATTTTTACTGCCATATAACGCACTCATTTTTGATAGCACGGTATACTTGCCGATGGAGTATAGAAGGCATTTTTACTGTCATATAACGCACTCCTTTTTGATAGCACGATAGACTTACCGATGGAGTATGGAAGTAATTTTTACTGTCATATAACGCACTCCTTTTTGATAGCACGATAGACTTGCCGATGGAGTATGGAAGTAATTTTTACTGTCATATAACGCACTCCTTTTTGATAGCACGATAGACTTGCCGATGGAGTATGGAAGTCATTTTCATGCCATATAACGCACTATATCACGATAGATTTACCGATGGAGTATGGAAGTAATTTTTACTGTCATATAACGCACTCCTTTTTGATAGCACGATAGACTTGCCGATGGAGTATGGAAGTAATTTTTACTGTCATATAACGCACTCCTTTTTGATAGCACGATAGACTTGCCGATGGAGTATGGAAGTAATTTTTACAGCTATATAACGCACTCCTTTTGACAGCACGAATAAACTTGCCGATGGAGTATGGAAGTAATTTTTACTGTCATATAACGCACTACTTTTTAATAGCACGATAGACTTGCCGATGGAGTATGGAAATAATTTTTACTGTCATATAACGCACTCCTTTTTGATAGCACGATAGACTTGCCGATGGAGTATGGAAGTCATTTTTGACGCGTATTTGTGCTATGAACTGTTGAATTAGTTAAGTTACTACTGCAGGGAATGCCTCAATTTGTAAAAACTTGTGGCAATAATTTGCACAGAATTTCTGTATAACATAGATTAGAGAAACTGTGTTTTACAGACCTGTGGAGTAACGGTTAGCGCGTCTGGCCGCGAAACCAGGTGGCCCGAGTTCGATTCCCGATCGGGGCAAGTTACCTGGTTGGGGTTTTTTCCGGGGTTTTCCCTCAACCCAATATGAGCAAATGCTCGGTAACTATAGGTGTTGGACCCCGGACTCATTTCACCGGCATTATCACCATCTCGTTCAGACGCTAAATAACTAAGATGTTGATATAGCGTCGTAAAATAACCTACTAACCTAACCAGACGTTAAGAATGATGGTGACAGCTCTGTTGAAACATTCGCGCAAACGTGCGTGCCGTCGGTGCAGGGGATTGCGTGAACAGTTAGCGTAGCTCGATGTACAGTATGTTGTCATCAAAGTGTAGTTAGTTTTCAGGTTATTGATTCACGTAATTGTCGTAGCGGACTTCATTCTCGTGTCACACTTCTCTCGTTTTATAGCCTACATATTCACTGAGTTACATAGCGTGCGTAAAGCAAAAACGATATTAAAATAGATGACTGGATTTTTATTCAGACTTTCAGTCTTCGAGACTGGCTGTTAATAATGCAATTTGTTCTGGTTTTTTCAAGAGAAATTCCATTATTTTCAATAATTGCGGTCAATAGCAGATTCATTACATTTACTTCTTAATTTTGTCTAGAGTATGCCATTATAAAAGTCCAGGATAACAGAGAGGGTTTGTAATTGAACGGGTTACGTCAGCTGCTTGTGTATGCGGATGACGTGAATATGTTAGGAGAAAATCCACAAACGATTAGGAAAACACGGGAATTTTATTGGAAGCAAGTGAAGAGATAGGTTTGAAGTAAATAAAAGACAAAGTATATGATTATGTCTGTGACAGAATATTGTATTGGAAATATAAAAAGTGGAAATTTATCTTTTGAAGAGGTGGAAAATTCAAATACCTGGGAGCAACAGTAATAAATATAAATTATACTCGGGAGGAAATTAAACGCAGAATAAATATGGGAAATGCGTGTTATTATTCGGTTGAAAGCTTTTATCATCCAGTCTGCTGTCGAAAAATCTGAAAATTAGAATTTATAAAACAGTTATATTACCGGTTGTTCTGTATGGTTGTGAAACTTGGACTCTCACTTTGAGAGAGTAACAAGGTTAAGGGTGTTTGAGAATAAGATGCTTTTGGAAAATATTTGGGGCTAAGAGGGATGAAGTTACAGGAGAATGGAGAAAGTTACACAACACAGAACTGCACGCATTGTATTCTTCACCTGACATAATTAGGAACATTAAATCCAGACGTTTGAGATGGGCAGGGCATGTAGCACGTATGGACGAATCCAGAAATGCATATAGAGTGTTAGTTGGGAGGCCGGAGGGAAAAAGACCTTTGGGGAGGCCGAGACGTAGATGGGAGGATAATATTAAAATGGATTTGAGGGAGGTGGGATATGATGATAGAGAATGGATTAATCTTGCTCAGGATGAAGACCGATGGCGGGCTTATGTGAGGGCGGCAATGAACCTCCGGGTTCTCAAAAGCCATTTGTAAGTAATGATGAAAATAATAATAATAATAATAATAATAATAATAATAATAATAATAATAATAAGTGTGCATTAAACGTATGCGCAGTGGGTATCTAGTTAGTCACTGCATCTGTCCAGAAATACAGTACATTTTGTCTGCTAGGCCTATTGTGTCTTCTTCAGTACATAAAGGAAAGCAATAGTGTTGAAATGATGTATGTATGTATGTATGTATTTATTAACACTACAATTGGGTATACGCCCGGTGGCAGTGATGTATAATATACTATAATTACAATTACATGAAATAAAATAAAATAAACCTAAACAAATAAAATAAACCTAAACGAAATAAGATAAAATAAACATAAATCTATAAATAGTAGATGCAATAAAAATAGGACTATAATTAAAAGATAAGCAAAAGTAAATCTAACTTATAAGTACTTCTATTTCACCCAACTATTACCAATTTAAATAATTACATATCACCTTAATTAATTACATACCAACTTAATTACATATCGTCTTAATTAATTACATATCACCTTAATTTATTTACATATCAACTAAATTACATATCATCTTAATTAATTACATATCATCTTAATTAATTACATATCAAAATAATTATTTTACATATCAACTTAATAATCACATATCAACAATTATTTTACATATCAACTTAATAATTACATTTCAAATTAATTATTTTACATATCAACTTAATAATTACATATCAACTTAATTAATTATATATCAATTCAATTAAGTAAAAGACACAACTTAAATAATTACACTGCACCTCCAATTACATTTTCAGTCTAATCTTCTCAACCTTTCCTTAAACGTATTGATTTTAAGAGGACAACCCTGAAAGATTCCCGCAGGTAAGCTGTTCCAGTCTACTATTGTGCGGTTAACAAAGGAAAATTTTGCCACGTCCGTTCTTTGTTTTCTACGTTTAAACTTCCTAATATGATCAGCCCTTCCTAAGTGTGATGGTGTTGCTAATCTCCATTGATGTCTCCATGCTTTGTGTCCCATTTGTGCCTTAAACAATGCGGTGAGTCTGGTTTTCGTCGCCTTGATTTGAGAAGTTCCCACCCTAAATCTTTCACTATCTCCTCACCATGTCCCTTCCCCATTTTGACATATTTTGCTGCCTTGCGTTGGACCTTTTCTATTGAATCGATTTGGTTTTGTCTGTACGGATCCCAACCTACTCCTCCATATTCCATAACTAGCCGTACCCGTGCGCTCCGCTGCACCTGTTAGAAATAAATATAAAGTAATTACATAATTAAAATACGACATTTGATCCAGGGAACATTCGTGTTTTATAGAAGGATAAATCATTTAATATGTTACTTAATTTAAATTGTATTTAAAATATTAAAATGCGATCATTTTGATCCAGAGACCACTCATTTGGTGCAATGACAATTCCTTTAACATGTTTCTTAATTGTTATTACAGGTACCAATTATTTTGGGAAAGCGAAAATTAACAGAAAAATTTTGGCTACAGATTTATTATTATGTTTACATTATATTATATTATGAAAAAGTGTGTTGATGACGGATGTACTCAATTAGAAAGTTTTTAATTTGTTGTGGAGCTCTTGAATCTCAGGAGGAACAACTTTTACAACAGCGCAACATAATCTGCTTGGCTCATTACCCAATTTTTTTGCATTGCATTTATTGCATATGTATTTTATGTATTTTAACACGATTAGATTGAGCATAGTTAAAATTTGAATTATAAAATAATGGATTGCTAAGCTAACGTACTATTACTGCATACTAAATCAATACACTCTCGTTGTTCGTAAATTCTCTGAGATAAAAATGAATATGTTCATAAATATTATTATAAGAAATACAGGAAATGAATATACAGAATAACCTATCAAGTTTTCTGTGCATAAGAAGCTATTTTAATCTTACCTGTCCTCAATTCACTCACAAGTTACTGTAATAACATTATAGCATTATGTCCATCCAGAGAAACTACACTTTCCAATGATGAAATAATAATTAATTATACAAATCAGTTAATTTAGCTTCTGATATTACTTCATACAAACACAGAAACATTCTCTGTAAGCTGTGTTTCATAGCTTTCGATTGTTGTGTCCAAGGCCCCTTATAGACGAAGTCATTTGTTTTTTATTTCAATATACCGCCTTAGATGGCAGTTATTTTAATTTTAAAACTCATTTATCTCATTAAGTATCAGTCCTATCAATTTTTTTAAGGAATAAAACTTATCGAAAATTATTTTTAAAGAAACTTTTGTTATGTAACATATTTCATAAAAATCAATAATAAGCGAGATATTTGATTTATTTAATTCAGGCCCCCTTATAACCCCCTTTTAAATAACGTATTTTGAATGCCATATAGCCTATAATCTAAGTTACAACGAACGTAATTTACATTCCAATTTTCATCGAAATCGGTTCAGCCATTATCGCGTGAAAAGGTAACAAACATACAGACAGACATACAAACAAAAATTTCAAAAAGCGATTTTCGGTTTCAAGGTGGTTAATTATATATGTTAGGGCCAATTATTTTTGGAAAATCGAAAATTACCAGAAAAATTTCGGCTACAGATTTATTATTAGTATAGATTGGGCGAACAAGGGTTTTGTACGCTAATTCTTTTGACTTTCGGTTAGATTTCTTCAGAATATATGGTATATACTTTATCCCAACACTGCAGCACAATAAAGCTGTGAAACATCTGTCGTACTCCATTGTACAGCAGGCCCCAAATTACCAGATGCATTGTAAATGTGTTTATTTAAGTATATTGGTAGAGATATGCAAAGATTTATATTCTCCGCCTGTATGTTTCCCCATATTATTTGTTTCTCAAACATTTGGATCACTTTTAAGAAGCAAGTGAATGGTCAAGGATATCTGAGGTGAACAAAAATCCTGGGAAGAAAATGATGAAAATCTGCGAGTCTCATTATGAGACATGAACAAAGAATAGGTACTTGGCATTATAAGTATTTATCATAGAGGTAATTACAGGCAGATGCTAAGATGAGAGGTCTGTGGAATTAAAGTAATGCATAGGTAACTTTCTGAGCCCTGGGCACTACCGAGTTGTTGAATATTGCAGAAAGAAGGTTTATTTGACAGCTTAATGAAATAAAAGGAGACAGATCCTGATAATCTCTGCTAATAAAAATGAATAACGGCTTGGCATACACGGTATATACTGAAATTATCTGAAAGTGATGTATTTTATAGCGACGATATTAACTTAAAGTGGTAGAATGAACAAATAGAATTTTATTAAAATAAGTTATATGCCTATAAAGAACCGTCAATAGCGATTCACATATCTCTTTCAGGATTCCCGAACATTTTCCCAAATCAGCATTCCCAAACACCCATTTTCCCGAATACAAAATTCCCTAATCCATATTCCCGACACATTTTCCCAATTTCTTTCATTTCTATTTTCCCGAATACAAAATTCCTGAATCTACATTCCTCATTTCTTTGATTTCTATTTTCCCGATAATGCAGTAGTCTATATTACCACACAAATGTATTTAATATAATTATGGTATATAATTAATTTCACTTTTTCTTTACAAAGTGAAATAATGTCCTAGTGTCCTCAAGTACTCGAGGTGTCTGTTACCGGTGATCTTGAATCTAACCCATAATGTAAATGCGTACTTAAAATTAACATATTATTATTATTATTATTATTATTATTATTATTATTATCATTATTATTATTATTATTATTATTATTATTATTATTATTATTATTAAACTGTCTCTGCAGCTCATCTCTGGAACTCTCTACCACAACATGTCAGAGACTGTCGGACATTGTCTAGTTTCAAAAATAAATTAAAATTGCACTTTTTGAATTCAGATTCCTTTCAGTTATAAGCCCTTTTCTCTGCGTTAGTTTTGTAAAAATATAGACTATATATTTCTTTCCTCCTTTCCCCTTTTGTTCTCTTTATCGGCCGATGAATTCATTCTCATAGTCTTTTTATTGTGAATTTTATTTAATATTCGTATTTCTTTTCTTTTTTATTATTATTAGTTTATTACATTTTCATTTTGTTATATTCTACCTTAAGTTTTCCATATTAACCATTTGTACTAAATGAGTTGGTTTTACTCTATTCCAATGTATTTTACTTTTCTTTTTATTATGGTATTATTTTCATGTTGTTTAGTGTCGATTTTATTATGCTATTATTATTTTTTTGTAATATGTTGGTAATCTGTTCTTTAACTTTTTGTTAAATTTTAACTTTTATATACTTTGTGACCTGGTAGAGTGTTGCTCAGAAGGCCCTATGGCCTTAACTCTGCCAGTATAAATAAAGAATTATTATTATTACTATTATTATTATTATTATTATTATTATTATTATTGTTATTAAACTATTGTAACTTACAGCGCGAATTCGTGATTTTCTGTGTGCAGTTCGAGTGGGTGAGAGAAGATTAACTCGAACATCTCCCCCTGAAAGGAATAGAAGAGAACGCACATTTTAAGCGCTTCTCTTGCATTGGAGAGAAACAGTCCAGTGTGAGAGCTGGAAGCCTTCCCATGAATAGTTGTTTTAAGCTTAAGCTAATGTTGGACTGGCGACGTAATTACATCACTGCTTACAAGAACTCAGGAGTCATAGCTTCACTCATTTAAAACAGGGCTTTAAATGGAAATGAGTTGCGAGGAAAAGTGTTTTTCTCCCTTGCAGTAGAGACAATGTCACAGTGCAGTCCAGTAAAGTAATATATAGGCCACCCACGTGCAGTACAGATAGCGAGCGGCACTCGTGCTTCGGGGTTTGAGTTCGAATTCTGCTTGGAGTGATTGTTGAGTGGGTTTTCAAAGGTTTTCTCCACCTGTAAGGCAAAAGTCAGGTAGGCCTAGTCTCATGACAAATTCTCGAAATCATCTCACACATTCTATCAATTCTAACTAACCGTCCAGTTGATACAGAATCGTTAAATAACTGATTTAGACTGAAATTTAGAATGAGATTGGAAATTGGCATACGGCGGTACTAAGTTGAATCTGATTTAGCATACTTAATTACTTACTTACTTACTAGCTTTTAAGGAACCCGCAGGTTCATTGCCGCCCTCACATAAACCCGCCATTGGTCCCTATCCTGAGCAAAATTAATCCACTCTCTATCATCATATCCCACCTCCCTCAAATCCATTTTAATATTATCTTCCCATCTACCTCTCAGCCTCCTCAAAGGTCTTTTTCCCTCCGTCCTCCCAACTAACACTCTATATGCATTTCTGGATTCGCCCATACGTGCTACATGCCCTGCCCATCGCAAACGTCTGGATTTAATGTTCCTAATTATGACAGGTGAAGAATACAATGCGTGCAGTTCTATGTTGTGTAACTTTCTCCATTCTCCTGTAACTTCATCCCTCTTAGCCCCAAATATTTTCCTAAGCACCTTATTCTCAAACACCCTTAACCTATGTTCCTCTCTCAAAGTGAGAGTCCAAGTTTCACAACCACAAAGAACAACCGGTAATATAACTGTTTTATAAATTCTAACTTTCAGATTTTTTGACAGCAGACTGGATGATAAAAGCTTCTCAACCGAATAATAATAGGCATTTCCCTTATTTATTCTATGTTTAATTTCCTCCCGAGTGTCATTTATATTTGTTACTGTTGCTCCAAGATATTTGAACTTCTCCACCTCTTGAAAAGATAAATTTCCAATTTTTATATTTTAGCATACTTAATTACTTTTCAGAATTCCGTAACGTTATATCTTATTTAGTTTATGGTCGTATTCTTATATTGAAGTTTATAAAATATGTTTCTCATATTTCTCGCCAATACCGATCTCAGGATAGCCAGCATTCTACGGTTTACGCGAGAAATGAGTTTAAATATCTAAGTAAAATAAAATAATAATAATGAGATATTGCGGGTATTAAGGCCCAGCATGTTATAAGGCCCACTATCTAGTTTTTCCATTAGTTATACACTTTTGTAGAACATCGCAACAGCTCTTAAAACCTATTTCTTCTTGCATTCGAGTGAGGCATAAAGAAATTAGATTCTCGTTCTTATTTGTAGCTGACTGGTGGCAACAAGTTATGTGTGATTATTTCTGCTTTCATTATAAAATTTTGCAAAGTTTAAGTTGATATGTAATCATTTTACTGTGTGTTATTAATATAATATTAAATGCACGTTATTGTGTAAACATTAAGACGTTTGGGGCTATCGTGAATCTTTCGCTAATGAGCATATTAGCCTATGAGCATTCTATAAATTAAAATTGGCGCGAAGTAACGGTTAAGTTAATAAATCCCATAGGCAGAAAATGTAGTGCTCTCTTTATGGTACAGAATTAAAAAGACTTCTTCAACGGCTGTTCATAAGTTCAGTTAATTTCGTATTACCTGAAGTCAAAAATACGGTTGGTGGTCCACTAAGATTTTATAAGATTTTTCTTATTTAAATCTTTTCAGAGTAACCGCTGCTATGTAAACGTAATTGTAAACATGTTCTCGAGTGTGATTATTTAGAGCTGAGTTTTTTCATACTAGTGGTAGTGGTAATGGTAGAGGCTGTGTGTATTGGATACAGCAGCTGCTATTTGTTCTCTTTCTCGCAACATTTTTATAGCAAAACAAACGCTATCGGTTACAATGTGGAATGCAAATACAAATTGAAGTCGACGTTAAGTTAAGGCCTTGAAAACATATTCGTAAAACAACAAGGTGAGTCATGCTTAATTAAATTGAGAACTGGAAAACTAATAAAGCCCTAAACAAATACTAATATATATATACACAAGCGATAAAAATGAATAAATGTTGTAAAATGCCTGGTTTTGTTATGAAATAAAACAAATGAGATTTTCGGATATAATGAGAGCGGATAATGATTAGAATGAAGTATCGAATATGTAAAATATTTGAAATGTCCTCCAGATGTAAATAGTCTGGAGGACAAATAACTAATTATATAAAACATCCAGGAAATCAGTCTGTGAAATGAAATCAAAACGTGGAAAATCTAGAAATTATCCTCCAGATGTAGAGTTCCTGGAGGAAAAATTACATCATCAGTGGCGAGGCACACGGGAGCGCAAAGCCCAGAAGTCCTCGGAACGCTAAGGAGATCTTTGCAGTCACTGATGTTGTCTACCGAGTAGTAGACGAAATGTATGGTAGCAACAGTTCCAGTAGACCACGGCCTTTAGCCCGAATAACACCAATCCCAATGACGTCGGCCGTTCTAAGAAAATTTACCAACAGCGAATAAGTAGGGGATATATAGCCACCGGCGTAGCTCAGTCGGCTAAGGCGCTTTCCTGCCTATCAGGAGTTACACTCGGGCGCGGGTTCGATTCCCGCTTGGGCTGATTATCTGTTGGGTTTTTTCCGAGGTTTTCCCCAACAGTAAGGCAAATGTCAGATAATCTATGGCGAATCCTCGGCCTCATCTCGACAAATACCATCTCACTGTCACCAATCCCATCGACGCTAAATAACCTCGTAGTTGATACAGCTTTGTTAAATAGTCAAGTAAAAAAAATAAAAAAAGATAAGTAGGCCTACATAAAATTCTTACAGACTTGTCAGGACCTGTGCTGAATAAAATGTACTTCTCTTGAAGAGGGTAGCTAGTGTATAAATAATTATGCTTTTTTTTTCTGGCAGAGTTAAGGCCGTGAGGCCTTCTCTTCCACTCAAGCAGAGGATAAAAAAGAAATGCGTGATAATATAATGTTAATACAGAAGAAAGTTGTAGGTATACCTAAGACAAAATAGAAACAGAAAAATATGCGTAAGCCAGAACTTTATCGGATTTAAATACTTACTTAAACTAGAAAACAAATTAAATTGCATGATTACTTTATAAACTAGTTAAAATTGTGAATTTTAATATACAGGATGTTTCCGAGGTGGTGTTATAAACTTTCAGTGATGATGGCGAAGGGCACATGTATCAATTTGAGATAAGGAACCCTGGTCCGGAAATGACCGAGTCGAAAGTCACAAGCAAGAATAGTTCTGTGGAAATGAAATAATTTCATTTCTCTGTACAACTTATTTACACATGCTGTATTCATCTGACGTTGTTTACGTTGTCTAGTTACAGTATTCCATTCCATGAGCTGTCTGAGGGGTGGGGACAGGAAACTACACTAAAGCAATGCAGATAGCGTAATGTGTAACGGACATGGTCGGTCCTGATATGCACGTCTGTAGACAGCAGTGTATGTGTACAAGTTGCAGTGTCCAGTCGATCAGTCCTAGTGAAATGGAGGAGTACACGAGAGCGGAATATGCAGACCTGATTTTCGAATACGGATGAGCCAATGGGAACACTAGAGAAGTTCACAGATTGTATCGGTCAAGTACCCACGTAGAAAACATCCGTCTCATACCATCTTTCCACGACTGTTCCAAAAGTTAAGGAAAGGAGGGCACGTGGTGCCAAATTACAATTCCATTTCCACACAACTATTTTTGCTTATAATTTTCGACTCTGTCATTTCCGGACCATGGTTTCTCATCTCAAATTGATACATGTACCCTTCGCCATCATCCCTGAAAGTTTAACACCACCTCAGAAACACTCTGTATAAGAAACTAATTTATTAGGTACGGGTTTACTATATGGATTTATAATGTTTACTAGTAGCGGTGATATCATCGTGTTCCTAAAGTAGTGTGCCACAATTTTGAGTTTATTTTCAGTAATATTTTTCCCCCCTTATCTGGTGCAGCATTTTTGGTTGATAGGAAGTCAACTCAATCCATGTTCTCCTCTGGCACCTCTGATTATGCCAGAACTCTTACCAAAGTCGAAGAGTACCTGAAGTAGTGTAGCAGTCTAGAGCTGCTGGCAATTTGGTGGCCACTTCGGTGACAGCGAGCAAACTGGAGCAGAAAGGAGTTCATCTCCCCCTCTACCTGGTCCCCCCTCTTAAGTGTCTGAGGTTTTGTCACGTGGTTTCGTTACCCTGTTCAGTGAAAGCTGGAATTTTACATCCAGTTCCTCAAGGTCTTCTGTAGCCGTGATCGTCTAGTGGTTAGGACATTGCGTTGTGGCCGCAATAACCCAGGTTCGAATCCTGGTCACGGCACGGGACCTATTTTTGAGGATATATATTTTGTTTATATTGCTTCCAAGTGTTAAACGTTTTGACGGCATGGCATATACATTTACTATTAATGATTGGAATTTAAAATGAGATTTCTTGGTGATTACATGACTAAACATATTTTGTAAATTAGAGAAGGATGTCGACGGAATGTAAGAAGTGTGACAATGAATGACGTCAGACGTTACCGCCACCGACACTCATAGCAAATCTGTCCAACTCTATGAATATCATGAATGGAAATTCACGCTCAAGATTTAACTCCAAAAGCCCGATTGACTACAACGACATGTGTGTATGCCATAGAAATGGATATAGCCTGTAAGGCGACACTGTATCATTATAGGTTTCCTGAAGTATAATTCTACGTAAATTGAGAACCAGAATAAAAAACAGGAACAAGTAGAAGAATGTGAACAAGGAGAAGAATAAATAATGTGAACAAAAGGAAGGAACGCAAGTGAACGAGGAAATGAATGTGATTAATAATGTGGAAAATGTGAACGAAAAGGAGGAGATGAATGTGATCAATAATGTGAAGAATGTGAACGAGAAGGAGAAGAATGTGAACGAGGAATTAATGTGATCAATAATGTGAAGAATGTGAATGAGAAGGAGAAGAATGTGAACGAGGAATTAATGTGATCAATAATTGAAGAATGTGAACGAGAAGGAGAAGAATGTGAACAAGGAATTAATGTGATCAATAATGTGAAGAATGTGAATGAGAAGGAGAAGAATGTGATCAATAATGTGAACAATGTGAACGAGAAGGAGAAGAATGTGAACGAGGAATTAATGTGATCAATAATATGAAGAATGTGAACGAGAAGGAGATGAATGTGATCAAATATGTGAACAATGTGAACGAGAAGGAGAAGAATGTGAACGAGGAATTAATGTGATCAATAATTGAAGAATGTGAACGAGAAGGAGAAGAATGTGAACAAGGAATTAATGTGATCAATAATGTGAAGAATGTGAATGAGAAGGAGAAGAATGTGATCAATAATGTGAACAATGTGAACGAGAAGGAGAAGAATGTGAACGAGGAATTAATGTGATCAATAATATGAAGAATGTGAACGAGAAGGAGATGAATGTGATCAAATATGTGAACAATGTGAACGAGAAGGAGAAGAATGTGAACGAGGAATTAATGTGATCAATAATATGAAGAATGTGAATGAGAAGGAGATGAATGTGATCAATAATGTGAACAATGTGAACGAGAAGGAGAAGAATGTGAACGAGGAATTAATGTGATCAATAATGTGAAGAATGTGAATGAGAAGGAGATGAATGTGATCAATAATGTGAACAATGTGAACGAGAAGGAGAAGAATGAACGAGGAATTAATGTGATCAATAATGTGAAGAATGTGAATGAGAAGGAGATGAATGTGATCAATAATGTGAACAATGTGAACGAGAAGGAGAAGAATGTGAACGAGGAATTAATGTGATCAATAATGTGAAGAATGTGAATGAGAAGGAGATGAATGTGATCAATAATGTGAACAATGTGAACGAGAAGGGGAAGAATGTGAACGAGGAATTAATGTGATCAATAATGTGAAGAATGTGAATGAGAAGGAGATGAATGTGATCAATAATGTGAACAATGTGAACGAGAAGGAGAAGAATGTGAACGAGGAATTAATGTGATCAATAATGTGAAGAATGTGAATGAGAAGGAGATGAATGTGATCAATAATGTGAACAATGTGAACGAGAAGGAGAAGAATGTGAACGAGGAATTAATGTGATCAATAATGTGAACAATGTGAAAGAGAAGGAGATGAATGTGATTAATAATGTGAACAATGTGAACGAGAAGGAGAAGAATGTGAACGAGGAATTAATGTGATCAATAATGTGAAGAATGTGAATGAGAAGGAGATGAATGTGATCAATAATGTGAACAATGTGAACGAGAAGGAGAAGAATGTGAACGAGGAATTAATGTGATCAATAATGTGAACAATGTGAACGAGAAGGAGAAGAATGTGAACGAGGAATTAATGTGATCAGTAATATGAAGAATGTGAATGAGGAGAAGAACGTGAACGAAGAGATGAATGTGACCGATCAATAATGTGAAGAGTGTGCACAGGAAGTAGAAAAATGTTAATGAGAAGGGGAAGAATGTGAACAAGGAGAAGAATGTGGAGGAGGAAATTAATGTGATCAATAATATGAAGAATGTGAACAAGAAGGTGAAGAATGTCGACGAGGAAATTAATGTGATCAATAATACGAAGAATGTGGACAAGAAGGTGAAGAATGTGGACGAGGAGATGAATGTGATCAATAATATGAAGAAATATAAACAAGGAGAAGAATGTGAACTAGAAAGTGAAGAATGTGAACGAGGAAATTAATGTGATCAATAATATGAAGAATGTAGACAAGTAGGTGAAGAATGTAACGAGGAAATTATGTGGTCAATAATATGAAGAATGTGAACAAGAAGGTGAAGAAAGTGGACCAGAAAATTAATGTGATCAATAATATGAAGAATGTGAACAAGTAGGTGAAGAATGTAACGAGGAAATTATGTGGTCAATAATATGAAGAATGTGAACAAGAAGATGAAGAAAGTGGACCAGAAAATTAATGTGATCAATAATATGAAGAATGTGAACAAGTAGGTGAAGAATGTAACGAGGAAATTATGTGGTCAATAATATGAAGAATGTGAACAAGAAGGTGAAGAAAGTGGACCAGAAAATTAATGTGATCAATAATATGAAGAATTTGAACGGTAAGGAGAAGAATGTGAACGAGGAGATGAATGTGATCAAGAATGTGAACAAGAAAGAGGAGAATGTGTACGAAAGGGGAAGAATGAAGAATACCAAGAAGGAAGATGATAATAATATGAACAATAAGAAGGGGTAGAATATAATCGAGAAGGAGAAAGTAGTAAGAAGGAGCAGAAGAACGAGAAGTAGCCGAAAGAGAGAGAGAAAAGGAGGGATGATGAAAATAAGGAAAACAAAAGTAGGAAGAGGAGGGTAGCGAGAGAGGAGAAGGAGAAGATAATAGTGAATGATAAAAAGCCTTACAGATGACCCCTCTCCAGAATTGAAATTATTCAAATTTCAGACTATCCGAATCCAGGAAGGTCTTTATAGACGGTTTTATCTTCCACGTGTAGCTCAGAACAGACATTATTGAACACCAATTGAAATAGTTGTTGACGACAGTTATATTGTAGTAACCTTTATAATGCCTTTTAAAGTGCGAAGTCGTAAGCTTCGCAGAAATGAAAATCTTAATTTACAACTAGGTTGAAATGTGCACAGCTGCTTGATGTTTTATGTGTGTCTAGTTAGCCATCCGTGAGTTGAATTCCATTACCTGGCAGGTATGTCTCCAGAACGTTAATGCCAGCAAATCAATAAATCAATAAGCCGGAGATAATTAACTGGGTATCTATAATGTCGTAGCACTGTAAATCGGAACAAAACGTTAAAATATTGACATTTTATGAATCCCCCAACATTAATTCGCAACTTAATATTTCAAACAGCGCTCAGCTGTTGTATATATAATGTTGATGAGTGTTGATTTTTATCGTGGCCCCTGTTTCCACAGTGGTAAAACTGTCCACAATACAAGCGCTGATTGCCAGTAATTGCATGGATACATACATACGTGGAGGAGGATACATTCACTGCATAATGTGTCCCTGACCCCCTACGGTGCAGAACCCCCTGTTATATCAGCGGTGATGATGCTACCGCCTGATGATTCAGCTGTCATGAAGGAAGCCTCTCGAACCAACAGTGGTATAAGTGTCAGGTCGTCATCAACGACATAATTTCAGCATTTGAATTGAGATTTTCTGTTTGGTGAATACATTATACAATGCAAATATTGTAAATTACGTCACTCCGATGGCTGTCGTTTCCATTCGAAATAATTCGTGACCAATAAATGGCATTTTTAAGCTGATAAGTACAGCCCGAATTTAAGTAATTACATATTCAGTTCTTGTATATGTGACTATAAGAAAAGCTAAAATATCGGCGAATTACACCAAAGGTTCATTATTCCGAAGTTTAAAGGGGAGAGGAAGGTACTTTTTAAAACTTTTTTCCTATTTGGTGTAAATTATTAATTGTTTTTATGTAGAGATCTCACAGCTGTGGAAACACAACCAAATAAAAATATTTAAAAAAAAAAACATTATTTGGGGGTCCAAATTTGAAAAAATATATATACCCAATGCAGGATTGTACTAAAACCGGTATATCTAAATAGTTTTTAAACATAAATTCAAACAGTTTTTGCAATGTATTTACAAAAGTATGTCCTACAAACTGTCTGTAACAGAATTTTGATATTAGTCCCTACGTTTGTAAAGTAAACAATTGAAATTTAGTAACAATTATCTGATTTCCTTTCTTGCAAACTAACGGACGTATTTTTTAAATGAAATCAATTAACAAAATTCTGTTACAGAGAAAAGTTTCCTAATAGTCTAAAGAATGTGTGTTCTAAATTTCATGCATGTATCTTTAATAGTCCAGATATTATACCCATTTTGTCTGGCAATGTAGCAAAAAAAAATGAAGTTACTTGAAACCGATAAAAGCGGGCGTGTGATTTAAAAATCCATTGCGCAGGAAGTTTAAAAATGACGTCTCAACATCCGATAAGGGCACAAATACCCACAAAATATTATGCAACGCATTCCACACATATCAAAGGGTATTTTAAAGAAAAACAAATTTTTGAAAACTTATTTTACCGGAAACAACAATAAAAGTGGGCGAGTGATTTAAAAATCCATAACGCAGGAATTTTAAAAATAGCGATCCACACATATCACAGAGCATTTTAAAGAATATTTTTTTTTTTAATTTAGTCATTTTTCATCAAAAATACCATCCTCTCCCCAGAAGTTACATATTTTTACATTTTGGAGCACAATAAATATTTTGGCATTCATTCATTCACAAGGGCAGGTCTTTCACTGAAAACCCAGAATTCTCCGGTCTTTCCTGTTTTCTGCCTCCCTCTTTGTTTCTTCATATGACCCATAGGGGAGAGTTGGGTATTATCGGACATAGGGTAATATCGGACAGTGATGTTTCTTTCATCTACAACCAGATGGTAGTAACAGTGTTCAGATGTCGCATACAGAAACGTAAACATGTCACTTATGTACTACCGTCTGGTGGTAGATGAAAGAAACATCACTGTCCGATATTACCCGATGTCCGATACTACCCAACTCTCCCCTATATCTTAATGTTGTCTATCATCTGATATCTTCTTCTGCCCCGAACTCTTCTCCCGTTCACCATTCCTTCCAGTGCATTCTTCAGAAGGCAGTTTCTTCTCAACCAGTGACCAAGCCATTTCTTTTTCCTCTTTCCGATCAGTTTCAGCATCATTCTTTCTTCATCCACTCTTTCCAACAAAGCTTCGTTTCTTATTCTGTCTGTCCACTTAACATGCTCCATCCTTCTCCATATCCACATCAAAATGCTTCTAGTCGCTTCTCTTCACTTCGTCGTAATGTCCATGTTTCTGCCCCCATACAATGCTATGCTCCACATAAAGCACTTTATTAGTCTCTTCCAGAAGTCCGCAGAAGATGCTGTTTTTCTATTAAAATCTTACTTTTCCATTCCTATCCTCCTTTAGACTTCTTGGCAGCACCTCATGTTATTGCTTATAGTACACCCCAAGTATTTGAAGCTGTCCACTTGCTCTACTGCCTCATTTAGAATTCGCACGTTTGCCTTCTTTACTTTTCTATGATCATGGTCTTTGTCTTGTTTGCATTTATCTTCATCCCATACTGCTCACAGCTGTCATTTAGCTCCAGTAACATATCCCATAGTATCATATTCTCTTCTGCTAACAACGCCTTATCATCAAAAAATCTTACTGTACACACTTTATTCTTCTTCTTCCTACTATCACTCCTCCCATTTTCTGAAAACAGTTCTTCACTAAATTCTCCAAGTAGATGTTGAACAGGGTATGTGATAAAGGGCAGTACTACATATTTTGAAGGATAGGCTTATTTGCATGTTTTGAAATAATATACTTTTTTCCATAAATTTTTCCTCGACTTAACTCATAAGTTAAAAGTGTTTATAAAGCTTCATTGATTAAAGTTCGCGTTAACACTTTGTTTGTTAAAAACATAAAATTACTTAGTCATACGTTAAAAAGTATTAAATTAAAAAAAAAGGTATATACCTTCGACAGACGGCCCGTTTCGACGTCATGTCACGTCTTCTTTAGTGTCTCCTGAACTACTGGTGATCTTGAATTCTGCGATGTGCATTTGTCGATAGTAGGGGTGGGGGTGTGTTGCTCTTATGGTGGGGGCTGGTTGTTTGTGTGTTATGACGTATCATGACGTCGAATAATGTGTGGGTATTGAACTGTAATTGTGTGTTAAGTATATGTTGTGGGTATGTTATTGTATTTTTATATATTTCGTACTGTTCTAAGATGTTTAACTGTGAACTTTTTGGTGTGTTGTGTAAAATTTCCATATCTGTTTCTATATTATTGTAGTCATGATTATTGTTGATAATGTGGTCTGCATAATTTGATGTGATGTAGGGCTTGGTTGTAGCTTTAATATGTTCATTATATCTTGTGTGAAATGATCTTCCTGTCTGTCCTATGTAAAAATGTGGGCAACTATTGCATTTCAGTTTGTAAACTCCAGTTGAATTATATTTATTTGAATGTTTAATGTGATTATTTAGGTATTTCTGTGTTGTGTTATTTGTTTTGTATGCTATCTTGTATTATAGTTTTCTGAATGAAGTTGCAATTTTGTGAGTATTGGTATTGTGATATGTTAATGTTATGTATTTATTCTCACGTGGTGTTTGTGTTGGTTTGTTCTGTTTTTGTTTTGCACTTTTTCAACACTTTTTAACGTATGAGTAAGTAATTTTATGTTTTTATAAAGCTTGCTCCTTCGTCTCTAATGCATGGAATAATTTAATAATTGAAAATAATAACGTATTGTCAAAAAGTGGACATCCCTTTGGCATGCTAACATTTTGTGTATTCCTTAAGAAGTAACGGTAAAGTAGGAACAAATACCAATGCGAAGGCTGGATCATTGTACAGCTACCGCGGTGAAGGACAGAGTGAAAATTACCCTGTGAATATGACAGTTTGGCACAAACACCCTCAATCAGTTGCTCTGAAAGAAAACAGTAGTTCTTTCAGTTTTCTTCAGAAGCTTATTCTGACATCAGGTGATAAAGCTAGCTAGTCTGTTGCTATGGCGACAGTCACATCCAAGTTGAAAGATTGGATTTCAATTGACGATGCCTTTACTAGTGACGGAAAAATCGTGCAAACACATTTAAAAACTGAACTTCATGTCACGAATAAAAAAAAAGTCCTCCGTTAACAAAAAAAAAAAATGTTTCTTAAGGCTTTTCTCCACTATTAAACATTTAACAACAACATGTTAAATGCTAAATTGTTACCGTTAACATCCCAACATGTTGACTGAACATGTTAATACTAATTTCATCTAACACTTTGTCCACACTGTTAAAGATGTTAAACTTGACTTTCTTTGCGTAGTCCACCATAAACAGTCTGAGATTTTAATGTAGATAGTATCTTATTTTCAAACTTTGGACAATGGACTCAGATGATGATTTTACTTTTGTAATTGCCTCTATTGCTTGTTACAAGGCTTTGAAAAGGAAGAAAATGAGAATGTGGGTGCGGCAATATCTTAGTAACAGACATTATGCAGAAGACATTCTAAACGAGCTTAAAGTTGAAGATCGATTTGGATTCAAAAATTTGCTCAGAATGTCAGAACACGATTTTAATATAGTGCTCCAAAAACTCTTCCTGTTATATCAAAGAAAGACACAATTTAAGAGCAGCCATTTCATCTCAGTTAAAAAAATTACAGCGCGAATGATTGACTATCATAGGACCTACGACATGATAGATATTAAATGAGTTAACTTTACACGTTTTCAATTGCTGCTGGAAAACACGCCATCATATTAAAAGTGATAACTTCAATTGAGACTTGAAATATCCATATACATGTTAAATTCAACATGTTATGTTTAACATGTTGTTAAATATTTAATAGTGGAGACGAGCCTTTACAGAAGTGGTGCAGGAACCTTCTTCGTCTTCTACCAGTGAGTCGGCCTCGGTAGCGCAGTTGGTATAGCGCTGGCCTTCTGTGCTCGAGGTTGTGAGTTCGATCCCGGCCCAGGTCGATGGCATTTAAGTGTGCTTAAATGGGACAGACTCATGTCGCTAGATTTCCTGGCATGTAAAAGAACTCCTGCGGGACAAAATTCCGGGACACCGGCGACGCTGATATAACCTCGGCAGTTTCGAGCTCCGTTAAATAAACCATAATTTAAATTTTCCATCAGTGAAGCTTTTTGGTTGCTTTCCGAATACTTCTTACATAATACAGATCTTTGTTCTTGGTCATTATCCTGCTGCATTATAAACCATGATCCAACAAATCTCGGACTAGAACTGACAGCTTGACGTGCCAAAATAAAATGACCTCCTTTTTTGTAAAGTCTTCCTCTATTCTGAACAAGCTTCTAAGTCCACTGAATGAAGTACACCCCAACACCATTATAGAATCATTACCATGTCTCACAGTAGGGATTATGCATTTCATCTATGGATGATCTTATTTATTTATTTATTCATTTATATATTTATTTATTCATTTATTTATATTTATTTATTTACTTATTTATCTATTTATTTACTTATTTATTTAATTACTAATTTATTTATTTATTTACTTCTTTATTTATGCAAATCAAGCTTTCAGGTATAACTCCCTGTAAAGTTGATTTGAATAATTTCGAGGAAAAATTGTTCCGGGGCCGGGTATCGAACCCGGGACCTTTGGTTAAACGTACCAACGCTCTCCCAACTGAGCTACTCGGGAACTGTACCAGACACCGATCAATTCAAATCAACTTTACAGGAGTTATACCTGAAAGCTTGATATGCATAATATACGTCACTGTTCGTTAACAGAAAACCACAATTTAAGTCACAGAGTTAGCGTGCACTCAATGTTGGTTGCTTGACGGTTGTCAGCCCACTTTGAGGTCTGTGGATATAGAGGGAAGAATTGGATCGGTGTCTGGTACAGTTCCCGGGTAGCTCAGTTGGGAGAGCGTTGGTACGTTTAACCAAAGGTCCCGGGTTCGGTACCCGGCCCCGGAACAAATTTTTCCCCCTTATTATTATTTATTTATTTTTCATTCATTCATTCATTCATTCATTCATTCATTCATCAGGCCTTCTCTACCACACCACCAGAATACAAATACAAACATATACAAGAAACAAATGCAGAGAGAAGAAGCAAGTAATAAACAGAAATAAAATTACAGATACAAATGCAAAAGCACAAAAGATACTAATACAGTACATTGTCTACCTAACATATTAGTGATTAAGAAAAATGATTAAATATCTAGAAGTAAGTGGCTGACTGTGCAAATATAAAGCGGAACAAAACAGAAACAATTTAGAAACCTTTGCAATGAGTTAGAATACTCAGTTTACTGCATTGAACTCTGCGGAATAAGAAAATGCTTAATGGGTTTGATTTTTAACACTGTTAAATTCCGACAGTCTCTGATGTCACTGGGTAGGGTATTCCACAAGCGCGATAGCGAGATTGTGTATGATGATGAATACGATGATATCTTATGTGTTGGTATGGCTAGTATGCGGCTATTTTGCGTGCGTGTTAAGAGATTATGATTCGATGACAGGTAACTGAAACGGGAGGCGAGGTAGGTAGGTATAGAAGTGTGAAGGACTTAGAAAAGGAGAACAAGAGAATGAAAATTTCTACGTTCGTTAAGCCGTAGCCAGTTTAGAGCTTGGAAGGATGGGGTAATGTGGTCAGCACGACGGACATCGCAGACGAAGCGAACACAAGAATTATGAACACGTTGTAATCTTTGCTAGTGGTTGACATTGAGGTCAGTCAGTAGAAAATCACAATAATCAAAGTGGGGATCTTGGGACACATATGTTTATGACGTTTCTAGCCAAAAGCTTCAAAATTTGATTCGTCTGTCAATAGCATTCGTTTCCACCGTTGAATTTTCCAGTTTTTGAGTTGCAGTTCCCACTTAAGACGTTTATGTAGGCTAAATTTCGTGGGAGTTTCTTCAGTTCTACTGTCCCCCACATATCCGCTCATTGGACTGCATGGAGATTGTTTATGATTTTTGTTGAACTTCGATTGTACAGGGTGTTTCCGAGGTGGTGTTACATATTTTCAGGGATGATGGCGAAGAGCACATGTATCAATTTGAGATGAGGAACCATGATCTGGAAATGACTGAGTCGAAAGTTAAGCAAAAATAGTTGTGTGGAAATAGATTTGTAATTTTTTACCACGTGCCCTTCTTCCCTTAACCTTTGGAACAGTCATGGAAAAATGATATGGGCCGAATGTCTCATACGTGGGTACTTGTATCGATGCAATCTGTGAGCTTATATTATTGTAATGTACCGAAGTACATATGATATTTCCATGCAGATATTCTGCGTCATCATACGAAAAAAGAGTAATGGAACAGAGAAAAATTCTCTCCGGCGCCGGGATTTGAACCCGGGTTTTCAGATCTACGTGCTGACGCTTTATCCACTAAGCCACACCGGATTCCACCCCGGCGTCGGAAGAATCGTCTCAGTTCCATTACTCTTTCTTCGTATGATGACGCAGAATATCTGCATGGAAATATCATATGTACTTCAGTACATTAAAATAATATATATGATATGCGTAAATCACTTCGTGATTTAAGACGGCGCTTATTCTGTCGGATCCCGGCCAAATAGTCACTCATTACGAGTGCACCTCAGCACATGTGTGGACTTCGGTCCTTGGTTCATAGATATGTATGACGTAGTGCAGAGGGCGGCCACTAGAGGGAACCCAAGAGTTGGAACTTAAAACTGAGACGATTCTTCCGACGCCGGGGTGGAATCCGGTGTGGCTTAGTGGATGAAGCGTCAGCACGTAGAGCTGAAAACCCGGGTTCAAATCCCGGCGCCGGAGAGAATTTTTCTCTGTTCCATTACTCTTTCTTCGTAATCTGTGAGCTTGTCTACTGTTCCCATTGGCTCATCCGTATTCGAAAATCAGGTCTGCTTATTCCGCTCTCGTGTACTCCTCTATTTCACTAGGACTGATCGACTGGACACTGCAACTTGTACACATACACTGCTGTCTACAGACGTGCATATCAGGACCGACATGTCCGTTACACATTACGCTATCTGCATTGCTTTAGTGTAGTTTCCTGACCCCATCCCTCAGACAGCGCACTGAATGGACCCTCGGTCCCCATAGGCCCACTTAGCAATGTATCAATGTTCTACAGATCTTACATTTTATCTCTGCTGGTGAGTGACTGTTGAATTATCTTACATTTTATCTCTGCTGGTGAGTGACTGTTGAATTATCTTACATTTTATCTCTGCTGGTGAGTGACTGTTGAATTATCTTACATTTTATCTCTGCTGGTGAGTGACTGTTGAATTCTCTTACATTTTATCTCTGCTGGTGAGTGACTGTTGAATTATCTTACATTTTATCTCTGCTGGTGAGTGACTGTTGAATTATCTTACATTTTATCTCTGCTGGTGAGTGACTGTTGAATTATCTTACATTTTATCTCTGCTGGTGAGTGACTGTTGAATTATCTTACATTTTATCTCTGCTGGTGAGTGACTGTTGAATTATCTTACATTTTATCTCTGCTGGTGAGTGACTGTTGAATTATCTTACATTTTATCTCTGCTGGTGAGTGACTGTTGAATTATCTTACATTTTATCTCTGCTGGTGAGTGACTGTTGAATTATCTTACAGTTTATCTCTGCTGGTCAGTGACTGTTATAAAGTTCAAGTGGCTTATCTTAGTCGTGGGAGTCAACATATTAAAAACCATTACAACCTTTCTGCCGTCTCCTTTCCTTTGTGATATTATAAATCTTTACTTCGCTTTTGTTTCTCACTTTAAACATCCTTCCTCACCTCTCTTTGTTCTTCTTCACTATTGACGTTTATGCCCTTATCTTCTGGTACATTGTCTTTTGCCTGCCTTTTTATACTTTATATTAATAAATTAAATTCAATTAAAGCAATACATTTTACAGAATCGGTCCAAATAAACCGGATTAAGGTGATTCCACTATAGTCAGTGTTTCTCAAACTTCTTTGAAGTGGGGACCACTTTTTTAAGTCAGAACAGTTCCGCGGACCATCTTACTCTTGTTCTCTTCGAAAGCAAATTTATCATTTTTGTAGCATATTTTAATACCACTATACTTGAATTTTAAAATAGAATTAATTAACTAGTTATTATTAATTTAATTAAATTAATTTTATATCAGTATTAACTAATTAAGCTAATGTTAATAGAAGGAAATTCATTTTTGTTTCTTCAATAATTCAAGGCTATTAGAATTTGGATAATCTTTAACTTATTAACTAAAAAAAATGAGTAATAAATGTTGGTACTCAAATTAATTAATTGTTCTATATTTGGACGAATGCTGGTAAGCTTAAGTCTGAGATTGTCACATACATCGAGTCGATTTCGGTAACCTATTTTGTTTTTATTAGAGATTGTGATGAAAACCCTTTCTCACACAGATATGTAGAAGCAAACTGAATTATAATCCCTAAAGCACCATTGTACAGTTCACTACATTCTCTTCTCACTTTTGATGCGGTCCAGAAATGAACCATACCTTCCGCTTGGATTTAAGTCCGATCTCATTCGAGAGTTCAATTAACTGTTCTCTTTCACTCAATGAAAGTTTGTTAGTTTCAATATCGCAATGAAAGTGATCACGAACCCATGAAAATTCGTCATATTTACTTGGAAAATAAGTTTCAAATTGTGACCTCAGAGTTGTATTATTGGTGTACGACGTACAGTACGTGACCATTTTAATGTACAGACTGGGTGTCAGCAAAACTATTAAGAAAGTCATAAATACATGAAAATGTTCAGCCCTCCGTTATGAATTTAGTGGTCTCTGGCTGGGTTACAGGGGCGGCGCCAGACGCGTAGGGATAAGATGGCAAGGAACACCACGTTCATAGAGCTTTAAATCCCTCTTTTGTTGTTGAGAGTAGAGTGAGAATTCAGTAGACGAATAGGGTAATAAATTTCATAAAATGTCAGTACTGAGAGAAAAAGTGAAAGGCGATTGCCATGTGTCATTTCCAAACTCTGAGATTTTCAGCTATTGAGTGATGCGTAATGCGTTTGAATTTTATTTTTTCTTCTGCCTTTTTTCCAAGGACCACAAGGGCAGACCTCGAGGACCACATGTGGTCCGCGGACCATAGTTTGAGAAACGCTGCACTATAGGCTATATAAATATTAAATTTGGTTTAGATAGCTTAATATCTGACTGCCAATTTACCGGAAGAATGGAAAAATAGTGTAATTATTCCCATATATAAAACAGGAGATCAACAGAATGTTGAAAACTATAGAGGGATTAGTATCCTCAACACATGTTATAAGATATTTAGTAGGATTTTAAATGAAAAATTAAAAAAACATGCTGAAACTTTCTTCTGGAGTGTCAAAATGGCTTTAGAAAAGGAAGATCATGTGTAGATCCATTATTTAGTATCAAACTATTGTTAGAAAAAAGAAGAGAATTTAATTTAGAAACCCATATAGCTTTTATTGATTTTGTGAAAGCTTTTGATAAAGTCCGAAGAGACCTTTTATTCGACATATTACAAGATAAAAATATTCCAAATTTGCTATTACAAAATATAATAGAAATCTACACAGACAGCAAAATAAGTGTCAAAATAAATAACTGTATATCCGAAAGAAAATTAGTAATAATGGAGTTCGACAAGGTTGTCCACTATCACCAACTTTATTTAATATTTATATAAATGAAATTATTTTAAAATGGAACCAAATCTACACATCAGGAATCAAAATAACCAGTGCTCTAACATTAAATACCTTACTCTATGCCGATGATCAAGTCATAATTTCCAATTCAGAGGATAATTTACAAAGAGGATTGTATACATTAAATAAAATATTAAAAGATTTTGGGATGGAAATTTCAGCACAAAAATCAAAAGTAATGGCATTTTTAGGACAAGACCCAGTCAGAAGTAAGATAATACACAATAACCAATGCCTCGAACAAGTGCAAAATTTCAATTATCTGGGTTGTGAAATATCTTATCAAAATGAAAAAGATGTGAACAAGAAAATTACCAAATTTACACAAATTCTAGGAATAATAAACAATACATTAAAAGCTAAATTAGTACAAAAATCTACAAGAATAAAAATATATAATACACTAGCATTACCCTCCCTTTTATACGGAAGCGAGATTTGGACATTAAAGAAAAAAGACATGAACAGAATCAAAGCAACGGAAATGAAATTTTTCAGGAGGACAGCAGGATATACTCTTTTAGACCGAAAAAGGAATGAAGAAATTTTAGAACAATTAGAATTAGAGTCAGTAGAAGAAAAAATCAGCAGATACAAATTCAATTGGGCAGGATATACTCTTTTAGACCGAAAAAGGAATGAAGAAATTTTAGAACAATTAGAATTAGAGTCAGTAGAATAAAAAATCAGCAGATACAAATTCAATTGGCTAGATCATGTAAGAAGAATGGAAAATTCAAGAATCCCAAAAATTATGATGCAGTATAAACCTAGAGGACATCGTCGACCAGGAAGACCTTTAAGAAGACTGCTAGATGGGGCCGAAACAGGTCTACAGAGGCCTAATTCGTGAAGGATGATGATGATGATGATGATGATGATGATGATGATAGCTTAATATATAAAATCTTACAAACATAGTTTTTAACAGCCAATTCCTATTGAGATAAAAAGAAAATATACCGTAGTTGAAATCATCGTGTAAGACAAAACTTGAATTGTCTGTTGTTTCCAATCATTTTACATTATTGATTTGCTGTCAATGAGCACGTTGTAAGCTAAACCCCACGTCCGTTTCTTTAATCTTCGGAATGAATAATAGAAGAGATGTCTTTCAGTAAGTCTGTACTGTATACGATTTCCATTAACGTCCATAATTTCAAATTCCTTTTGATCAAACAAAGGAAAGGCAGTTAGTTGTGTTATTATCTATGCCATGAATCAGTGATTCCGATTAACACACGTAAGTGTAGCCGCTATAATACGATGTAACACGCTAACGAAAAATTTCCCTCAGTCCATTATTGCAAGGGCATCATCACACATCGTTACAGTTCATTCCGTGTTCACAGCAACGTTTGTTGTTTAGCCTTGATTCAATTTGTGACCGTTAGTGAGCAATATATAAAGTAATTAATCATATAATGGACTTTACAAGCTTGCTATTTACATCAACATATCCATATTGCGGTCAGGCTTCCTCCATCACTCCAGTTCACTGCAGGAATCTGATAACATAGCCAGAACCTCGGAAAATAATTAGTGACGCTGTAGTTCGGAACTGGATTTCCGTTGTAAAACCGATCTTCATTACACTCGATTCGTTACAGATTTAAATTAAACATTAGAGATCTCACTTCTTTTATTAATTATGAAACCGCATTGACATTCCGTTTTATTCTGCTCACATAACGCCTAAATTTAATTAAGTGAAGTACTGTAAACTTCTGAACGCAAGCAGCTTTTTGAATACACCCGAGTTAAACTTGGACACCAGGTAATGAAGAATTCACGCTGCAAAATATCTGAGACGCCGCAGAAACGTAAAAAAAGATGTCAGTTGTGTAAGCAATTTCCGTTAACTGCCACAAAATCATTTTGTACTATTCTGCATTTTGAAATGATATTACGTTCCATGTCCTTTTTTTTTTTAGGATACTTTGAACAAATCTTGCAAATGAAGGAAAGCTCCGCATTAAGTTAAATTTTGATATAAGACTGCTGGTACGAAAGTGCATTTTCTAATGGTATCAAAGTATTTAATGATAATTTTTATACATCTTGATTGCACAACTTTTAGAGTTCTGAAGATGACCGAAACATGTTAACAAGGTACGTTAAAATTTAACACAAGAAAGTTCTTTTCATACATATTCCGAAGATAATTTTTAATGTTGTTCTCATGTTATTATGAACATAAATAAGTAATACTTACTTACTTACTTACAAATGGCTTTTAAGGAACCCGAAGGTTCATTGCCGCACTCACATAAGCCCGCCATCGGTCCCTATCCTGTGCAAGATTAATCCAGTCTCTATCATCATACCCCACCACCCTCAAATCCATTTTAATATTATCCTCCCATTTACGTCTCGGCCTCCCTAAAGGTCTTTTTCCCCTCCGGCCTCCCAACTAACACTCTATATGCATTTCTGGATTCGCCCATACGTGCTACATGCCCTGCCCATCTCAAACGTCAACCTCAAGTATGTACGTATGTATTTATTCACACTGCAAATGGGTATATATCCGGTGGCAGTAGTGTAATATAAATCGTATCATAAAAGCACTAATTTTTAAATTAGATTAATCTTACCAGAGAGCTGCAAAATAGCGCTTGCAACCGGTTTAGATTCGACCGGTTAGAGAACATCCGTTACCATCTCGCTATCACCAATCTCATCGACGCTAAATAACCTCGTAGTTGATATAGCGTCGTTAAATAACCAACTAAAAAAAGAACATCCGTCGTCGGACAGCCGACTGAATATTCAATTTTCAACCGGTTACCACTTATGTCTTGCAGATAGACAGAACACCAGGCGCATTTCATCATACATGGAACCGACATTTTCTGGGTACAGAAACGGAGTAACAATTGAAGGAAATTTACTTCCACTTATTAAAAAATGTGTTTGCTTGATATAGGCCTAGGTCTACAATTTTGATTGGACACTTTAACACACTTATCTTCATAAGTAATACCTAAATGAACAAATGGACACTGATAACAACAAAGGAAATAAGAGTAATGCAGAATATGAAATCTGTTGGGTAAAGAAATGCAAGAATAAAATAAATTACAATTACTTACTAAAGAGAAGAGCAAATAAGTACATAGGCCTACATTATAGTGTAGCCTAATATTTACATCTTAAACTCAAAATGCATACCTCTAAAACAGTAGTTAATATATTTATTCATTCATTCATAGTGTTCTGTCCAAAGGTAGGTCTTTCACTGCAAACCCAGCATTCTCCAGTCTCTCCTATTTTCTGCCTTCCTCTTTGTCTCCTCATATGATCCATAGATCTTAGTGGTGTCCATAATGCCTTTTAATTACTCTAAAAAGCTGCATTATTATATCATTAATAAATAATTTTTAAGGAGATAGAGTGTTATTAACAAAAAGAAAAGAGTAATTGTAAATTACAGGGACTCCACTTCGCCATATTTCGTTAATTTGATAGTGGGTTTCAGTATCGCCAACATAGTAATAATACTACTACACACCTAATCAAACCTAACCTAACCTTCCACCTGTAGCAACATTCCTCAAGTTTGAGTATAATTTCGTTTGCATGATGATAAACGCGTCCTGCTACTCGTGTCGTGTGCAATATTCGTTCAGTGGCCGATAATATATTCCATCTTGGCGTGCCCAAGCTTGATAATTAATAAGAAAAGTACTCTGAAGATCAAATGCTTGTACTTTCACGAAATATGTTGTTGTCCTTGAAGATACACAACTGTAATACCTGGACTGGATGAATGAATCAATCGATGAATCTTTGAATGAATCAACTAATGAATCAATGAATTAATCAATCAGTGAATCAATAAATGAATGAATCAATCCATACATGAATGAATCAATGAGTCAATGGATGATGGATGAATCGATGGATGATTGAATGATTGTACTGAGAGAGGAAAAATTATAAATTAAATGGTAGACCTACACGATGATAAGCTCTGTTGTAACTCCTGCATGGCTCAATGTGGTCTGCCTTTGCCATCCACCCACAAAGAATGAGAAACAACTTGAATACTCGATAAACCGAACCTGAGACACTCCGCGAGATGGGAGAGCTTTGCATACTGACTATAGCGCCAGGCGTTCAATAGCAATATATAATTTCTATTTTCGTAACCGGTTGTGTACGACCCTAAATCTTACACTTCAAAATATTGCATCTGTTAAACGATGCTGTATTTTTAAAAAAGTTAATTATGCGAGGGCTGTTCATAAAGTAACTTCCGCTTTATTATGACAAAAAATGGCAATGTGGTTACAGGATTTGTTTACAACAGTTTGGAACTACAAACTGTGATTTATTTTTCTACATAGTTTCAGGCTAAATTGAGACACATTATAGCGTTTCACGAGATTTGGAACACCGCAGTCATAAAAGTGTCCTACCAGTGACTGAAGTCAACCTATGACGATGGACTGCAACCCCATCGTCTAAGCGCTGCGATGCAAGCCACTTCTTGTGCATGAAAAGATGGTATCATTAGGCTCAAAATCAGGGCTGTATGGAGGATGACCAAACACTTCTCAGTTGAAATTTTGCACTTCGCACACAGTACGCTGCGCTGTATGCGGGCGGGCGTTGTCGTAGCCTACAAGAAAATCACCTTAGAGCGCAACATGATAGATTTCAGCCGCTTTGCAGTTTTCGCCACAAGAAATCGCATTTCCGAGCGTATCTCACAGCTGGCGGGATTCTCAATCTGAGCACACATTTTGAACAGACGTAGCACTGCTAGTAACAGCTGCACGATCCTGAGCTACGCCGGTGGCTCCCTGTTGATCGTCTGTTGTGCTGCTCCCCCTTCCCTCATGTGGTAGCTATCAGAGACAGGCAAACTGTCTATCAGGCTTGCCCATGACTGTTTACGTCCGTGAGCGGACTTACGCTTCGTATCGTTCGCCCGCCTGCAACCTTCCCTCACAAGCACGCAGGCAGTGTGGTTGCACATGACTCCCAAACAGTCCTAAGAGTGACCCGAAAGGACTGTTGGCTTCCGCCGACCTGCGCCAGACTGTGCTGCTTTCAGATGCAAGATGAATATCAACCAAGTCATTCAAACCTGACAAGAACCCTATAGATATAGATAAACTACTGAAAACTTAATTTGTTGTCTTCTGAAGCGTACCGTTAATAAAGACAAAGAAAACTATTTCTCGTCAACATAATATCCATTAAATGCCAACAGTTATTATAAATTATTTGCACTTTCCTTTTCATCGTAGTAATATAAATTTAATACAAACCATTCAAACTTCCAGCTTCATAAATAAAAAGAAATCTGCCCCTCAGAAGTTAAATAGCAAATCAATATTCCGAAGAACGAAAAACTTTTATACATTTTACACGTATTCATGAGGCTTTTGATTGTTGATAAGGAAAAAGTTAAAATGAAATATTTTTCCATAATAGTTGTTGATATTCATAATATTTGTTACGAATATCTTTTCAACATATTTCCTTCTCTTCTCTTCTCTTCTCTTCTCTTCTCTTCTCTTCTCTTCTCTTCTCTTCTCTTCTCTTCTCTTCTCTTCTCTTCTCTTCTCTTCTCTTCTCTTCTCTTCTCAACAAGTCACAAGTTACGAAATGTTGAGTCAGATACACTTCAGGAATATGAAATGTATAATATTGTCTTATTATTTTATGAATTCTGTAGCGCAATAAATCGTAAAGATTTTTTGAAGCGACTAAATAGCCAACGAACTTAGGTTTCAAACTAGTACTGTTTCATCTTAACCAGCGCAGACTGGCTTCCGTGAATGCAAGTCACTCTACCTTATAATACGAGCAAACAGGCAGGCTTTTTTGGGTCCCGCCTGGACTGAACCTATAAAACCCGGGCTCAGTGAGTTCAGTTTTAGAAGTTAATTTGCTTTGTAGCGTCACCGGAACCCAAGCCTGACGGCAAGCAGGTACGGGCGTGAGTTTTGTCTGATTTGCCGGGCTCTAGTAGCTATTATGTTACGTCCATTTTTGGCTTTTCCATTCAACATTTTCCTTTTTTTTTTCAGTAGAGCGGCAAAACTCGGAGTGAGACAAGTGACCAACAGGCTTGGAGCTCACATAAATATTTTTTCTCAGCTTCAGTTTCACTAGCTAAGCACGCGTTTTTGCGTACATTTTAAACGTTTCTCTCCCCATTCCCATTGACATTGACACTGCTCCAGCAACAAGGCTGCCCCTGAGTACGTTGCCGTGGCGGGCCGTGGTTCCTTGTGCCGCTGTTGGTCGCACGGCCCTGTTTGAAGCCGCCGCAGCGCAAACAACGGCTGCCTGGTCGTGCAGTGCAGTTGGCCCCGTGATGCATGATGACCATTAGATCGATATCGCTCATTAAGGCAATTAACAGCCAGGACCCGAGCCCAAACGGGAGGAGGGGGGAGGGGAGGGGATTGCGCCAGTCAAGTGTAACAAAACAAAGATGCATTGTTATGGCCTAGGAGGGGTTGTCAGAAAGGGTGATAGAGGTTGTCGCTGTTGCTCCCAAAACACAGGGTGCGTGGTGGGATGCACAGCTGCAGCTCTGCCAGTAACGATCCACTTTGAACGATTTCCTGATCTGTGCGCCGTTCGACGGTAATTTTCACTAATAGTCAGTGCATTATGCTACTAGATACGTGCTTCTCAGATTCGCACCTGTGTTGCAGTTGCTGCTGCTTCGTAGAGAAATGATTTTTAGTTTTGTTTTCGGTATTCGTCAGTCTGTCGTTTACCATGAAGCGTCTTATCTCTTTAACGCTGTAGAAATTAAGCCAAAAAGGTGCACTGTCAATACAAGAGAGTTTTCGCACTCTATTGGTCCACTAAACGGTTAACGCTATGTTGACGTCATTGATAAAAGAACCAATAAGAGCCATTCACCTCACCTTGTTTCAGTAGCGAAGCCGTTATCTCTAGACCAGGCATGTCAATTGATGCCCACAAGAGCAAGCGCGCGCTTTAGAGCCCAGGAGAGCCTGAGCGCTTTACAGCGGAAAGAAAAGAGACAGACGAAAAAGGTGGTATATGCCGCTTGGTCGAGTTATATTCAGGGATGGCCAGCACTGATTCAATAGATAAAGGGAAGAGAACTTATTAAAACTGTATCCATGGTAATTTTTAGATTTGCCTGAGAAGTATAAGTGCATTATAAGAATGTAAGTTTTAATTTTAATGCTCATTTTTCACAAGTTTGATTTTTTTATTCAAAATAAATATTTTCTCAACTTTTCGTATAGAAAAGTGAAATTTTCAGGTACCTATAGGCCTATTTATTTAGTAGCCTTACAGAATGTTTTCTTAAATCTAATATACCGTATATACGTATTACTGAAGATAGTCTATAGCTTCAGCAGATTTCGAGAAAATAATTTAATATTCTGATGATAGGAAGTTGCTCACAAATATTACCTTAAAAGCATAATGCGATAAGAGCTTTGTTATGTAATATTAGTTACACTTAAAACAGATACAGTACCTAGGTAACTTTTCTTCGTACTGTAATATTGTTTTGATTAGTTTATTGATTACATCTGTAAGGCTAAAGATACCATCAATATAAATTCCAACTTATCATGTCATACTCAATCTCTTTCTTTGGAATATCACTTTCTTTATGAATGATGTGTTTCATCCACTTAATGCAGTATAATATTATACTACTATGGAATTTAAGTGAATATTCCTTCTTAACTCTCTATTATGTTATTAAGATTTAAAACACAAGTGCAATATTAAGAAATCAGTGTTAGTACTTTTGTTTTACAGACAATATAGTTAATATTAAACAGAAAGAAGCCATATAAAAATAACGACATAAAATTTCACGTTCCGTTTGAAGTTTGTGCACCACTGTTGTCTTAATCCAACAGGTTGCTTATTCATATACACAACCCTTCCTCTTTCCATACTTAGCGCTTGCTGCCCGCGAACGACGGCAAGGTCAGAAAAATGCGCTTGCTTTGACATCACTGCTCTAGACGGATGACATGGAAGTGAACGAAGTTTACAGTAGGCCTAATTGTGACCCTCTACTGCACGAGTTATTTTTTTCTCAAATAACGGTCAACTGTTTCAATGGCGCCATACAATCAGAGATACCATCTTCTTAAATTTTCTTCGACTTGTCTTCGTTGCTAACTTCAGAGCGTTGCCTCAGATCAACAGAATGCATATAAACATCACACAAAAAAAAAATACAAAGTAGTGAGTTGGTTTGATTTATTTATTTTTTTTTTATTTTAGTGGGTTATTTTACGACGCTTTATCAACAGCTTAGGTTATTTAGCGTCTGAATAGGATGAAGGTGATAATGCCTGTGAAATGAGTCCGAGGTCCAACACCGAAAGTTACCCAGCATTTGCTCATATTGGGTTGAGGGAAAACCCCAGAAACAACCTCAACCAGGTAACTTGCCCCGACCGGGAATCGAACCCGGGCAACCTGGTTCCGCGGCCAGACGCGCTAACCGTTACTCCACAGGTGTGGACTGTTGCTTTGAGGCAACACTGTGCAGTAGAGGGTTAAATGGCATCTCGTTTGATATTTACCGCTGTGGACCGAACGAGGTGGCTCTTGCGTTCCTCACGGGACTCGAATTCGGGACGTCCGACCAACCTCTGACTGTGATTTTTGCGTGATTTTCCACAGTTACTTAAGAAAATATCAGGTTGAAATTTTCATTGCCACGGTCCATTTCTCTTCCTATTTTCTGTAGAAAAAGAATTTAGATTTCATATCATATAATTCATCTTCGTCACCGCATTCCATAGGCATATTCAGGCCATTACTCACGTCTTCGTCCGCTTACAGAATGGACGTCCTCTTCGAAACCGTCTCTGGGTTCCCAGCCTTTCGCAATATCTCTGTCACGATTCATTCTTTAAGAGCACTTCTGAGGGCACTTCGACACCTTAGAAGGGCTGTCAGAATGGATCCTCTGCTGCTTGGTCACCTTGACGATATGAACTTAAGGCCGGAGGAATTAGGGGGTCCATTGGGTGAGTGGGTGATGGTCTCATGCGCCCGGTGGGCTGGTACACCTCATTCTCATTCATCCTATAATTTGAGATGCACAATATGCCATCATCGAGCCGACGTGCTTAAGGGTCGTCCCTAACCACTCAATACTACTACTACTACTACTACTACTACTACTACTACTACTACTACTACTACTACTACTACTACTACTGCTGCTATCATCTGATATCTTCTTCTGCCCCGAACTCTTCTCCCGTTCACCGCTCCCTCCATTACATCCTTCAGAAGGCAATTTCTCCTCAAGAAGTGACCCAGCCAATTCCTTTTCCTCTTTCTGATCAGTTTCAGCATCATTCTTTCTTCATCCACTCTTTTCAACATAGTTTTGTGTCTTATTCCGTCTGTCCATTTCGCACGGTCCATCCTTCTCCATATTCACATTTCAAATGCTTCTTTTCGCTACTTTTCACTTCGTCGTAATGTCCATGTTTCTGCCCCATACAATACTACACTCCACACAAAGCACTTCACTAATCTCTTTCTTAGTTCTTTCTCCAGACGTCCGCAGAAGATACTCCTTTTTCTATTAAAAGCTTCCTTTGCAATTGCTATTCTCCTTTTGACTTCCTGGCAGCAGCTCATGTTACTGCTTATAGTACACCCCAAGTATTTGAAGCTGTCCACTTGCTCT
>JAJSOF020000001.1:5232012-5304512 GCA_025594305.2 Periplaneta americana
CGTGACGGGCATTCGCTTCGATAGCGAAGCCAACTTTTTCTACCTGACATTTATAAAACGCCAAATGAGATTAAACTGGATTAAATTAATGGCACTCCAAGGCTAAAGTTTGTTCCATGCGTGTAGTAACTGGAAATTGAAAAACGTTCAACGACTTCGGTTCTTATTGAAGCCTGTGATTACACTTAATTAGGGACTACAAAATCAGGTGTAGCTTATTCGATGGTAATTTTACCGCCAGCCCAAAGTTCAGAAAGTGGCTCATTAAAATCGCTTTCGAGGTTCAATTGGCGTTTAAATAATTTTCAAACTATGTGTTTGATGATTTCAGGAACTTTGCAACCAGATATTTTAACAATGTAAATTAATTTTGCGGTAACCATTATCATGCCAGCTAAACATGTTAATCATTTATTTTGCGTACGTTGGGAAATGTGAAGTTTGTTAGAGCAAGGATTAACTTGTGAACTACAAGGCTTTGAGATATAAAGGGAGCATCATATTAGAATCAGACGAAAAACAATAGTTTAATGACTTTCTATCACCCTACGCACGAATTTAGTTACAGACCGCTCAATGGTTTAGCGGCTATCTTGTTTGATGTTGAATTATACAGGGACATCACTTTATTTTTACCAACATTTTTAACATTAACCTGGCTATACTCCGAAACACTGTTACCCCTTTCCATTACAGGAGTTTGGTGTTACTAGTGCAATATGTAAACAAATCATTTTACTAGCTATAGGAGGAGAGAAAAGTAGTGCATCCATTTATGTTACAGGGAAATACAGTATTATGATTTTCAGTTTGATCATTACTTTTACAGTATTTTATCAAAAAACAGTAGAACAGTAATTTTTTTTTTCACAAACTCAAGTCTTCAGGCGGTTATATACATTATATAATGTCTACTTTATTCAGCATATTACTAACCTAATTTATTCCTGAGAATTTTGTGAGCATTTCCGTAAGAAACCCCAATTTCTACAGCTAACTTCTTGACCGACTTATTAGGACCTCGCTGCATCCTTTCTCTAGCATCTTCTACAGCATCTTCTGTCACAGTTAATAAAACCATTTTTTGAAATACTTTCGATTACGTTTGGTATAAATCTATGATTTGCCCCACAAATTTCAGAACATTGACCTTTGTTGGCCATCTTACACTTTTCTTCCTTTCTGTACACTCTGTTGCTCTAAATGTATCTACCAGATTAATGACATTTCTACGAAAATACTCCTTAATGATATAATCAGGAAATTGTAAAAAAAAACTGTTGTTCACATTCGGTTATATTGTAATTCCAGTTTCCATCATCGTCCTTCATACCTACAAACAGTAAAACAAAATTCTTGTTTAAATAATGATGTTAAGTACGGTACCATATTATAGGGTAACGTACTTTCTTCTATAGAAAATGCAACATATTTCTGAAACACACTGTACTCTGTACTGTTTATTTCACTGCTAGCAACAGCGGCCGTAAGTTTGTGTGACTGACGTTAGCAAGGACATTAGGGAAAGGGGTGGGGGTCAAGTACATTCAGAAACGCAGGTACAATAAAAATTGAAGTAAAAATAAAATGATGTCCCTGTATATCCGAGGACACAAAGTCTGCCGAAGACGAAGAATTTCTTACGATAAGAATATCTAGCATGGCTTTAATCAGAAGGAGAATAAAATCGTGAATAACGTGTCGCAGATTTTCGAGTTACAAAAGAATGATAGTCCTCCAATTAAAACTTACAACCAGCTGTCACTCTCTTCATGAAACTCTTTGCTTTGATACATAGATAAACATACGGCATTTTTCACATTTAATTCAGTTGAACTTGCCGCTATTTTTCTGAACCAGATTATGTTATTTTTTAAAGTTGTCACTTCCGCCCTTTAAATGACATGTTTTTTTAAGTATGTGAGACTACATAGCACCAATAATAAAATTGATCTTCATCGCTATTTTTCTCAAAATGACGTTTTAAAATCTTCAGTGTTGTTTTCCTCAGCAACTACAAGTCCAATTTGTGGCAACTCATAGGAAAGCTGCGTGAAAATCGTGAAAAAATAGCTTTTCTATACGACGTAAATTTCATGTAATTTACTTTATATATACAGGATGTTTCCGAGGTGGTGTTACAAACTTTCAGGGATGATGGCGAAGGGCACATGTATCACTTTGAGATAAGGAACCCTGGTCCGGAAATGACCGAGTCGAAAGTTACAAGAAAAATAGTTCTGAGGAAATGAAATAATATTATTCCTCTGTACATCTTATTTATGTGTATTTATCTGTACATCTTACACATACTGTATTCATCTGCTTTTTTTACGTTGTCTACTTACAGTATTCCATTCAGTGCGCTGTCTGAGGGATGGGGACAGAAAACTACACTAAAGCAATGCACATAGCGTAATGTGTAACGGACATGGTCGGTCCTGTAGACAGCAGTGTATATGTACAAGTTGCAGTGTCCAGTCGATCAGTCCTAGTGAAATGGAGGAGTACACGAGAGCGGAATAAGCAGACCTGATTTTCGAATACGGATGAGCCAATGGGAACAGTAGACAAGCTCACAGATTGTATCGGGGCAAGTACCCACGTAGGAGACATCCGGCCCATATCATTTTTCCACGACTGTTCCAAAAGTTAAGAGAAGAAGGGCACGTGGTGCCAAATTACAATTCCATTTCAACACAACTATTTTTGCTTATAATTTTCGACTCAGTCATTTCCGGACCATGGTTCCTTATCTCAAATTGATACATGTGCCCTTCGCCATCATCCCTGAAAGTTTGTAACACCACCTCGGAAACACCCTGTATATATAAAGTAAATTACATGAAATTTAAGTCTTATGGAAAAGCTATTTTTCCACGATTTTCTACGCGGCGTAATAAATTATTTTACTGTAAGATGGGAGGAGATTGACGTCACTTCCCAGGGACCGTTCAGTATAGAGGTGCACTACAGTGAGCTAGATAAAAACGGATTTGTGTCTATTACTGTTGAATCAGAGGCATTAAAGTGACAGTGCGTGAAAACTGTAAACATGAACCTTATTTTATTTCAAGGAGAGCAGTTCGGTGGCTCCTTTGAACACCCACTTACAGATTTATGACTTCCTACACAAACAACTCTGACAATTCCATCCTGTCCCCTCGTCCCAACATTGCACAGTTGCCACAATCCTGGTGACCCTCGAAATGAGACTGACGGGATTCTTGGAATTCGGAAAATATGCAGAAACTCTGCCTCCACATAGATTTGAGGGGAGCCTGTCAATTCTTCTGAACGAGGATTGTGATTGGTTACTGACAGGAGAAGACAAGATTTCCATCACAGTAAGGAAGACCTTTATTTATGACAACCAATTAGTACGGGCCAGTAGAAGGTCTGTCGGCAAAGTCTTTTCTATGAAACTGCACTCCATGAAATAAAATACAGTATAACAGATTTTACATGGACTGTTTCACCACGTGAGAAAAATAGAACTCGCCTACCTTCAGTATGAGGTTATTGTCCTTAGGCATTTTTTGGATATCTTTAATAAGTCATATCTATAGCGGCAAAGAAACAGTCAAACATTTCCGGTTTACTCCCATTGCACCTTGTACTTGGGTTTATGTAGACTATCAAAATATACCGTACTTCGAATTATGAAGCGTTCAACGAGCTACTGTGACTGGAAAAGTGTGTGCCAATAAAATGAAGTTTTGTGTGCAATAATTTGTTTTTGCCAGAGGTGTAATTAGCAACAGTAGGGTAACTTCCTCTCTGGTTTCCCCCAGCCATTACCCTCAGGGTTTCGAATTTCGGAATTAATTGGTAAGCAGACGGCTTCAAGCATACCCGGAACTCCAGACCTGCGCACAATTGCGACTGTGGACAGCAGAGTTAATGTAGTCGTGCTTTTGTATATCGTAAAAAATGGAGTTGTCTAACTTTGATGCTATGCCCCTCATTTTGTGTTTGAGGAGAGTGAAACATTGCTGCTATATTTTATCGTAGAATTTGTTGGTTTCTTTATAATCCATTATAAAACCCAAAATTCCGTTAATATTCAACGGGCTACTTATTATTAAAAAATGACGCAATGGAAACGATAGCACATATATCTACCCCTTATTTCACTTTTACTTCGAAACAGATTTTATTCTGCGTACTTTTATTCATCCTCTTCTAGAATGAGACATGCTCATTCAGTTTCCAAGGTGTTTGTTTTACTCAAGCTGCTGCAATTGGGGCGTGATGTAAGATTAAAAACAAGCTTGGACATAATGTAAGCTGCATATGAACTGGCCAATAAAGTTAATAATAATAATAATAATAATAATAATAATAATAATAATAATAATAATGATTTATTTTAGCTGGCAGAGTTAAACGTCAAGGCCTTCTCTTCCACTCAACCAGCAAAAGTATATATACATATGCATGAACTTACAAAGAATTCAACAATTTGATTTAGATGAGAGTTACATGTATACAAGAGTTATTTACGAATTAAACAACAAAATACTATGAACTAGTAATTAAACACTGAAATAGCAGAATTAAGCTAAAATACATAGAATGTTAATATATTTCAAATAATATTAGATAATAGAAAGAGATTATTATGAGACAATTTTGAAAATACAGCACTATCAGGATGCAAGTCTAAAGAAAGATGTAACAATGTAGACAGTGATAGTTTAAATCAGTATGATTGGAGTGAAATTCTAAGAAGGTTATCTTTTAAGCTATTTTTAAAGGTGTTTATTGTCTTGCAGCCCCTAATACTTTGTGACAAGGAATTCCATTGACGCGAGGTGGATACTGTAAAAGATGATGAATAACGAGATGTTCTATGAAGAGGTATACTTAACTCGCCACAGATAAGTGATCTGGTATTTACGTCGTGGTTAGAGTATAGATAAGAGAAACGAGACGAAAGGTAATTTGGTGTTGAGGTGTGCAGAATTCGAAAGAGCAATGACAAGGAGTGTAAAGTTCTGCGTTCTTTAAGTCGGAGCCACGAAAGACTTGCGAAGGACGGTGATATGTGATCATATCGTCGGATGTTGCACACTTATCTGACGCACATATTTTGAGCTCGCTGTAACTTGACTGACAGTTCAGAACTTAGGTCACTTAACAAAACGTCACAATAATCGAAGTGCGGGATTACTAGGGTTTGTACTAGATTAAGTTTTAGTTCCTGGGACAAGACCAATGTAAGTTTAAGTTAAAGTTGGCAATTATTTCAACATTTAGTAAACTTCTTGCCGTGTAATTGGATTAAATTTGTAGATTGTTACTTGTTAGTTAGCAGAATTTCTTTTGCTGTTTGTTTTGAAACACGTAATGTATGCTATGAGGAGAATTAATTGGGCGCATTGGAATCACGAATTCTCGACATACGACTTTTCACGTCGAGGGAAGCGTTAAATTTATGAACCGATATATCCATTATCGTCAGTACAGAGTTAGTTCACTGCCAGAGTATAAAAGTTATAGATACTCCAGATACGAATAATGAAGTTGTTTAGGTCTCATTACTTTGTGTTTTACTGCGTGGATTTATTTCTTTCCTCCCGCTTACAAACTTATGTTCCTTCATTGTTAAATGACCCCAATAACACATTGCCTGCCCACACAGTAATATGAACATACGGCATGTAAATGACGTCGCACGCGAGCGTACGTATAAACAGAGTCGTTGGAAGATAAAACAGCTAGCTCGACCTGACGCGTGAGGCTTTTGTTTTGACAATAATTGATTTAGCCAGTTCATGGTTCTTTCAGAGCTATAAAGTGTTTTGGTTGTAGCCTACTTGCTTGCTCGTTGGTGGTAGACTTTTACTGCTGGCGCGGTGAAGTGTTTGCCAGGATGGCGATCGGCCAGACTAGAATTTTAAAAGGCCAGTTCACAGCACGCGCCTGATATTCACCTGCGCACGAACTTCATTTAGAAAAGGTTTTAAGTAATAAAGTAATTATATGATAAAGCGTACATTAATAAGGTATCTGCTAAAAGTATTTCCCGAAATGAATTGGAACACTCAAGTAATACACTTACTTACTTATTTACAAATGGCTTTTAAGGAACCCGAAGGTTCATTGCCGCCCTCACATAAGCCCTCCAGCGGTACCTATCCTGTGCAAGATTAATCCAGTCTCTATCATCATACCCCACCTCCCTCAAATCCATTTTAATATTATCTTCCCATCTACGTCTCGGCCTCCCTAAAGGTCTTTTTCCCTCCGGTCTCCCAACTAACACTCTATATGCATTTCTGGTTTCGCCCATACGTGCTACATGCCCTGCCCATCTCAAACGACTGGATTTAATGTTCCTAATTATGTCAGGTGAAGAATACAATGCGTGCAGTTCTATGTTGTGTAACTTTCTCCATTCTCCTGTAACTTCATCCCGCTTAGCCCCAAATATTTTCCTAAGCACCTTATTCTCAAACACCCTGAACCTATGTTCCTCTCTCAGAGTGAGAGTCCAAGTTTCACAACCATACAGAAGAACCGGTAATATAACTGTTTTATAAATTCTAACTTTCAGATTTTTGGACAGCAGACTGGATGATAAGAGCTTCTCAACCGAATAATAACACGCATTTCCCATATTTATTCTGCGTTTAATTTCCTCTCGAGTGTCATTTATATTTGTTACTGTTGCTCCAAGATATTTGAATTTTTCCACCTCTTCGAAGGATGAATCTCCAATTTTTATATTTTCATTTCGTACAATATTCTGGTCACGAGACATAATCATATACTTTGTCTTTTCGGGATTTACTTCCAAACCGATCGCTCTACTTGCTTCAAGTAAAATTTCCGTGTTTTCCCTAATCGTTTGTGTATTTTCTCCTAACATATTCACGTCATCCGCATAGACAAGAAGCTGTTGTAACCCGTTCAATTCCAAACCCTGCCTGTTATCCTGAACAGTAATACACATTTGCAAAAAAAAAATATTTTCTCAACTTCACTCCTTGTTCCTTATGAAAGAATTTCTACCACTTACAAGGGAAGGGTTTCGGCTCTGACAGGAATTTTTGGTTAAAAATTTGTACAGATGCTTACCTCACAATGGTGATGAAGACCGTAAAAGCATTCATTTGTGTAACTCTCCGTTCGGTTGGTATTGGTCAATACACTTCTTTAAAAATGTACATGAGGATTCTCTATAAAATGCATGAAACAGCATGGGGCAGAGCAATAAGCACAACACGCAGAAGCAACACCTGAACAATCTGCTGAACCACACTCCAGTGCTGTAAAATCAAGTCCCACCTGAATTACATTTTTGAAGTCCGGGACTTGTTCAGGATTCACGTAACCAGCTGACTGCCAGAAATACTGTATAGGGCGGTATACTGGAGCAGACAACTGGTTATGAATAACAGAGTGCATTTTCATTATAAACACTCGATTTCCCAAGTTAAGTTCTGGATTCTCAGCAAGAGTCCTTATGCAATCTGTTATCCTCCGAGCATATATTTTGTATTGTCTAAGGAAATAGATATTCAGAGGCTGGATATATTTAGTTTTTTAGGTGGAATGATCATACATTCCATGTCCCAGCCTTGGAATGATTCATTTATTAAGGTTGCGTCCTTGTGCGCATTCAATGACTCCACAACAGTATACACTTTTGATTAGCTGCAATATTTTCAGACAGAACGTTGGAGAAAAATGTTCTTAAATGGGCTTTAGGCATTTTACCACTCGCACTAGCTTCTAGGCTAGGCTAGGCTTACGGGTAAGGTGTCCCATCCCCTTAACTTGTGCAGTGCTCTCCCCACCCCTCAACTTGTACAGTGCTCTAACAGACAAATCACACATTACACAAACGATTGCTTTTGGGAGCTTTACAGAGATGTAAAGATGGCCCTGTAAACAAATTTTGGATACGAAATTCCTGTTCGAGCCGAAACCCTTCCCTTGTTAGTCTAAAAAAGAATCTTATTTAGACGCTTGTAATGCCCCATTTTGACTATTGTGATTTCTTTCTAACTAATGTAAGTTCACTCTTAGCTGAGAGACTACAACGTGTTCGTAATGTGTGCATACGATTCATCTGCAATACTCGTAAATTTGACCATACAACACCTTCCCTCCAGTTACTTTCATGTGTGCGTCTGAAGGAACGAAGAACAATACATTCACTGTCTCTTCTGTTTAGAATCATACATACTTCTACTCCGAATTATCTGTTATCGCGCTTTCAATTTCTTACAACTCTTCGAAACCGACATCAAGCACTTCTTTCTATCCCTCATCATAGAACGTCTTTATACTCATCTTCCTATACTGTAGAAATACCTCGCCTCTGGAATTCGTTACCTAATGACGTCAGGGACTGCCGGACTTTATCACAATTCAAAATTAAATTGGGAAATTTTGTCTTGGTTAATGTTTTTAGGTACCTATTGGTAGAAGTATTGATTTGTGTTTTTTTTTTCTTTTTCTTTTTTAATCTTGATTAAAATTCCAAGTTTTTTGTCTATGTTAGTTAATTAGTTCGGATTTTATTAATTATGATACTTAATCACTCATTTAAAATTTGTGTGACTGCAACCTGTATATGTTTTTGTGTGGCTTTACTTTGTTTATAGTTTTTTTCTCTCTCTCTTTATTTCTTGTGTAGCTTTATTTTGTATATAGTGTATTTTTTTCTGTTTATTCCTATTATTGTATTTGTATTCCTGGTGTTGTGGAAGAGAAGGCCTGTTGGCCTTAACTACACCAGAATAAATAAATAAATACATAAACAAATAAATAAACAAATAAATAAATAAATAAATAAATAAATAAATAAATAAATAAATAAATAAATAAATAAATAAATAAATAAATTAAATAAATGAATATAAATACTTCAATAAATAAAAATCTATAAATTAACAAATACACAAACAAATTGATGGTCCGCCCAAACAAACAAACAAACAGTTCGTGGTTCGATTCCGTTGTGAATGGAAATGTTAAATAAATTTAACGACGCTCGCAATGCAAATTATATCAATCGCCGGATGTGCCGGAATTTTGTCCCGCAGGAATTTTACATGCCAGTAAATCTACTGACATGACAAACAAATTTAAACAAACAAATGCCATCAAACAAACAAACCCGCAACCTTGGGCAAACAAAGGCCAAACAAACCAACTCTCGAAAAAACAACGTGTTCATAAACAAATGTATATTTATTTATTTTTATTTTAGTAGGTTATTTTAAACAAACCCCAAAAAACCTCAATAAGGTAAATAAATAAATAAATCGAAATGGTTTCGCGGCCAATAACCGTTACTCCACAGGTGTGGAAATATATGTATAAGATAGGCTATGTGTGAAATGTCCGAATAGATCATATTTTACCATTTTCCGAATCCTTATCTTGGGTCCGGCTCAACGATTGCAGAACTTTGCACTGTCTTTCTCCTCTATTTCAAATTCTGCGCACCTCAGCCCCAAGTTATCTGTCGTCTCGTCTTGTGTATTTATGCTCAAATCAAATAAATACTCGATCTCAATCACCGGCACATTGAGTATACCTCATCATAACATTTCCCGATACTCTTCATCATTCACAGTCTCAATTTCTCGTCATTGGGACTCCCTACCTCATACCTGTAAGACATTTACTAATTTGACAATTCGGTTGTAAAATAGACTGCTTAGACTGTGAGCTTTCCTAAAATACATATAATGTTTTTAATAAGCCTATATGAGTTTAATTTTTAACATATACATTTTCTTTAAATAAAATAATACACTCAGGGACAAAAAAAATACCGGACACTTTAATATTTGCTGGTATTTTGCAAAACATTATCTTCTCATACAATATTATGGTAGCCATCTGTTGTTATGGAGACGTGTATACATTGTTGATTGTTTTTTGTTTTATAAACAAGCCATTACAACCAAATATACCAATTTTGCTTTCGGAGTCTCAGCTATAACAATTTTGTCTCAACCATTTTGTGCTCCATTATCGTTATCATTCGTAATTCCTTTATTTTTACATTTTCTGAGTTTACGTGGAGTTGTAAAACATTTGTTTTAAAACAAGATGCGACCTGAATATGTGGCTCGAGCTGTAGCCCTTTACGATGATGGACGCAGTGTACGTTATATTGCAAATGTTATGAATATGGCTGGAAACACAACCCATGATGCCATAAAACTCAGGTTAATATTAGAAGACCAGGTTCGAGATCGTCCAAGAGCTGAAATAAATGAAGACAGGAATATGAAGTTGAGAGTTCTTAGGGAGCGCAACCTGCCAGCTACTAGTGTAGCCCAGCAATTTGTTAACATGCATGGACGCCCAATTTCGGCCAAACCAGTTAGAAGGAGGTTGAAAGCAAGTGGACTGATGTCAAGTAGACCTGCAACTGGTCCCAGACTTCTCAGGATGCATCGAGTTGAACGACTGCATTTTGCAAATGATCACAGGGATTGGAGAAATGGACAGTGGAGCTGTGTTCTGTTCACCGATAAGTCCCGTTTCAATCTGTGCTCACCTGATGGACGAAAGAGTTTGGAGAAGGAGGGAGAACGATTTTCACAGTGTTGCATTTCAGAAAATGTGCCGTATGGAGGTGGTGGAGTGATGGTTTGGGCAGCTGATAGGTATATAAATGAATGTTTGGCTGATCATGTTGTGCCATTTGGCCAATTTGTAGGCGATAATTTTGTTTTAATGCATGATAATGCACGGCCGCATATTGCCCATGCGGTCGGAGATTATCTCCAAGAAGTGGGAATCCATGTTCTTCCATGGCCAGCAAGGAGTCCAGACATGAACCCAATTGAACACGTGTGGACATGCTGGGACGACGTGTTAAGAATAGACGACCGAGACCAGAATCGTTACAAGAGTTGAGGCGAGCCTTTCCGAAGAATGGGACTTATTCCTCAAGAAGACATTGCTAACCAAATTGAGAGCATGCCAAGACGTATGGATGCAGTTATTCAAGCCAGAGGGGGTAATACCCGTTACTAAAAAGAGTTTTTAATGTTTAAGGCATCATAAAATGAAAAAAACAGTTAGACCAAACGATGCCATAGTTATACGCCCTTTGTAATTTTTGTAAATTTTCTCATCAGAGATTTTTTTCAAATGTTGTCGTATAAGGTGCTAAATGAAACATTGTTTTGTTTAAATGGGTTTTGTTTTCATTTTGAAATAATTGGCAACAAAATACAAGCAAATATAGAAGTGTCCGGTTTTTTTTTGTCCCTGAGTGTATTATTTTAACAATTCGATTCACATTACTATAATTTGTTTGATTTTTAGAATTACATGTAACTAAACTTGTTTTTATTTTATTATTATTATTATTATTATTATTATTATTATTATTAAATGCATATTCTTCTTGTATTTATGCTATTGTATTGCTGTTGTTCTAATACTGGTTGAGTGGAACAGAAGGCTTTATGGCCTAGACTCTGCCAGTAGAAATAAATCTATTACTACTACTACTACTACTACTACTACTACTACTACTACTACTACTACTACTACTACTACTACTACTACAGGGCTGAGCGATTGGAGAAACATTAATATAACTTATCAAGATATTTAAGTGAATTTGACATCTCTATTTTTTTAATCTCCTTAAAACATTGGCATAGTCAACACGAAATGCACAAGAACGTATTAGTTATTTTAAGTCTGCGCAACATTTTACGTCGACTCGACGCTCTTTTGTCTGTTTTAAACGTTTCGTGTATCTGCATGTAATGCCCCACTTCCTGCTGGGTCCGCGAACAGTCGCCTATGCAAACTTGGAGTTATTTCCGTCACGTTTTCCTACAGTCCACCATACAGACCCTCTTGTACGTACATGCAGACTGTCATTTGTCTTCGTAATCTTAATCTCGTTCCCTTTCGTGTTTTGTTTCGAAGCGTTCTTTTGACGGCGGCACAAACTTACATCGTTGCTCATATATCTATTCCACGTGAATGTCAAAACACTTTACCTTCACTCATGTAGCACAGAATTACAAGTTTCATAATTCGAGGTTATCTCTAATCTAACATGTATCTGTTTTAGTAAACGATATCCCGCATTTGCTTTAAACCCTCTGAGTATGAAGACTTTATCTCTTAACTGACTTCACTATTTATGCCGCGACCTATTCTTGTTCTTACCTTACATTAAGCAATGTCACAATCATATCTGTGGCAAAAGGCTATTTAAGGGGAGAGGATGGTATTTTTTTAACTTTTTTCCTATTTGGTGTAAAATATTAATTTTTGGTATGTAGAGAGCTCATAGCTGTGGCAACTCAACCAAATAAAAATATAAAAAAAAAATATTTGGGGGCCCAAATTTGAAAAAAAAATGTACCCAATGCAGAATTGTACTAAAACCGATATATCTAAACCGTTTTTAAAGATAGATTCAAACAATTTTTTGCAATGTATTTGCAAAAGCATGTTCTACAAACTGTCTGTAACAGAATTTTGATATTAGTCCCTACGTTTGTAAAATAAACAATTAAAGTTTAATAACAATTTTTTTGATTTCCTTTCTTGCAAACAAACGGACGTATTTTTAAAATGAAATCAATTAACAAAATTCTGATACAGAGAAACGTTTCCTAATAGTCTAAAGAATGTGTGTTCTAAATTTCATGGATGTATCTTTAATAGTTCAGAAATTATATCCATTTTTGTCTGGCAATGTAGCAAAAAAAATGAAGTTACTGGAAACCGATAAAAGCGGGCGTGTGATTTAAAACTCCATAGCGCAGGAAGTTTAAAAACGGCGACTCAACATCCGATAAGGGCACAAATACCCACAAAATGTTATGCAATGCATTCCACACATATCAAAGGGTATTTTAAAGAAAAAAAGATTTTTTGAAAACTAATTTACCGTAAAAGTTTATTTAAAATCCATAGCGCAGGAAGTTTAGACGTCTCAACATCCGATAAAAGTACCCACAAAATGTTATGCAATGCATTCCACACATATCAAAGGGTATGTTAAAGAAAAAAAGTTTTTGAAAATTTAATTAACCGGAAACAACAATAAAAGTGGGCGAGTGATTTAAAAATCCAGGAAGTTTAAAAATGACGTCTCAACATCCGATAAGGGCACAAATACCCAAAAAATGTTATGCAATGCATTCCAAACATATCAAAGGGTATTTTAAAGAAAAAAAAAAATTTTTGAAAATTAATTTACCGGAAACAACAATAAAAGTTAGGAAGTTTAAAAATGACGTCTCAACATCCGATAAGGGCAAAATACAAAAATGTTAAAAGCATTCCACACATATCAAAGGGTATTTTAAAGAAAAAAAAGATTTGAAAATTAATTTACAAACAACAATAAAAGTGGGCGAGTGATTTAAAAATCCAGGAAGTTTAAAAATGACGTCTCAACATCCGATAAGGGCACAAATACCCACAAAATGTTATGCAATGCATTCCACACATATCAAAGGGTATTTTAAAGAAAAAAAGATTTTTTGAAAATTAATTTACCGGAAACAACAATAAAAGTGGGCGAGTGATTTAAAAATCCATAGCGCAGGAAGTTTAAAAATGACGTCTCAATATCCGATAAGGGCACAAATACCCACAAAATGTTATGCAATGCATTCCACACATATCAAAGGGTATTTTAAAGAAAAAAAGATTTTTTGAAAATTAATTTACCGGAAACAACAATAAAAGTGGGCGAGTGATTTAAAAATCCATAACGCAGGAAGTTTAAAAATGGCGACTCAACATCCGATAAGGGCACAAATACCCACAAAATGTTATGCAATGCATTCCACACATATCAAAGGGTATTTTAAAGAAAAACAGATTTTTTGAAAATTAATTTACCGGAAACAACAATAAAAGTGGGCGAGTGATTTAAAAATCTATAACGCAGAAAGTTTAAAAATGGCGACTCAACATCCGATAAGGGCACAAATACCCACAAAATGTTATGCTATGCATTCCACACGTATCACAGGGTATTTTAAAGAATTTGTTTTTGAAAATTTACTCATTTTTCACCAAAAAATACCATCCTCTCCCCTTAATACACTAAAAAATTATAAACGAGTAATCCATAAGTCGATGTACTCTTTTCATTGGAATGGACGAGTACAGATGCCTCAAACTAGCAAGCTGTCTCGTTCGCGCAGGCGCATAGAGCACATCTCCCCTACCACTGTCCGCCTACTGCTGTGCACTGTGGACTGGAACGGTACAGCTCAGTTCTAATGACAGTTGAGAAGGCTGCATAGGGAGGGTACATCTTGAATACATTGTCAAGCGGTCAACTTTTCAGATAATATGACTATACCTGGGTATCGGAGCCTAGGTGGGCCCCCTCCGTTAGCTCTACTACTTCCCCTCTCCAGGCAGCTTCCTAGTTTGAGGCATCTGTACTTAACTTTTATAGATGTTACATAGTGTAGGTTACAGAATTAACAAGTATGCTCGACATAACTCTATTCCTTTATTTTAATCTGAACATCGTTGTGTAAGATTTGAAGTTTCCACGGTGATGAACGTGGTGCGAGATTTTTGGGTACTTGTATCGTGTACCATCCAACGTTTGGAAGTTGGAGTGTCATGAGTAGGGAGCGGATATTGATGTCTTAAAAACCTACTTAAAATGATCATTAAAATAATGGAAAAATGACATAAACTTAAAAGAAAATGGCATTTAAATTTTATTCAAAGTACTCGGACCATAACTTCTTAAAAATTAGTCACCTTGTTTCAATAACTGCCCATCAGACTCTGAGAGAGGAGGCAACTTACTGGAATTTTACTAAGATAAAGGAAAAGGACATGCAACAAAATGAAGGTTTCAAGGGAAAACTATAGATTTTAATGAGGGTTTACAATGTGTTTCAATCAGGGGTGGTCCATGTCAGTGCCTTCATTCTCTGTCGCCAGATCTTCCAGATGAAGGAGTGTCAATGACAAAAACAAATTGTAGGTGGAAGTTTCCCTCTTCCAAATGCAAATTCTAAAGACACCCTGGTACCGACAAAAGAATAGTAGCAGTCAAAGTCCTCACTTAAACTAAGCTGTTGTGAAGCATTTTATATTACTTCAATATTGTGAGTTGAAGTATTCAGTGGAATGATCGATGGTCTCTACACTTTCTTCCAAACTATAAAACTCAAACTTCATTGTTATTCACCTATTCAGTAGGTAATTATTACTGATCTATTTGCTTAGAAAAAGATGTAACAGATCTATATGTAAAGAAGAAAGTAAAATGCATTCCAAATTAAAAATAGGTTGCAGCCGCCAAATTACTCTTCAAGGAACGATCACTCATATAAATTGAGGGAAAGAAGACAGAGGACGGGCACTGGAAAGTTTTCTTTTCTCAATCGTACTATCAGAGACTGGAATGCTTTACCTGCAGACTTACTAAAGACTTTACCAACAACCAAAAATGTATTTAAAAATAAGCTTAAGGACTTTACTAATAGACGGTAATTATACACAGTATTTAAAGGGTGTAAATGATATTTTGTTATTGAAGTGTTGTATCAGTGAAGAATTATGTTGTGTCAGTGAAGTGTGTTGTGTCAGTGAAGTGTGTTGTGTAAGTGAAACGTGTTCCTGTCAGTGAAGCTTTATAGTTTATAGTGGCAGTGCAAAGTATTTGAACAGTGAAATGTTTTTGAAGTGTTAGTGAAATCAGGATAGAATCAGTGAAATGTGTCGTAGTTCCAGTGCAGTGAGTGAGTTGACAGCGAAATGAGTGTAATGTTGAAAGGTACTTGTGCAGATATGAACATATCATACTCGTGGGTTTTAGTTTGAACTTAGGTTTAAGATACAAATTAGATTTATTTTAAATGTTATTTTAAGTGATCGTGCTTCATTTAATTTAGGATATTCCCTGTTATTATTATTATTATTATTATTATTATTATTATTATTATTATTTATTATTATTATTATTATTATTATTATTATACATTATTGTTAGTATTATTATTATTAGTATTATTATTAATTGTATTTTAATTAATAAGTTTATTATTGTCATTATTGAGTGTAATTAGTTACCACTGCCACCGGGTATATACCCATTGCAGTGTGAATAAATACATACATACATACATACATACATACATACATACATACATACATACATACATACATACATACATACATACATACATACAAATGATCCAAAAGATCTCCAAAGTATTAAAAATGACAAAAAATGCCGAAAAAAATATAAAAATGATCTATTAGTTCAAAAACGTCAAAAAATGCAAAAATTCAACATAAGAAATTATTTTTTTACGTTGATATTAATGTATAAAGGAATTCCGGGTTAATAGGCATCATCCTAATGTGAAAAAGAAGATGACTTTTCATCAACATCCGCCCGCTAGTCATGAGTCTATAAGTTCTAGTAAAGTGAAAATCAGGAAACTTAATATAGGCTTCGAGAAAATATTTATCAAGCAAAAACACAAGTAAAAGCTTCATCCGCGTCCACCTTCTTTCAGACAGACACAAGGGGTTGCAGTGTGAGGCGTGATATGTTCTTCCAATGTACAGGACAGGTTCGGTCGCGTGGAAAGAGCAGAAGGATGTGCTGTCGTAGATATCACATATTTTTGACACTCCATGGTTTCTGAACTTTTTCTGGCACAACAAGGATTCAGGAGAGCATTAAGAAGAAATAATTCTTCGCCAATGCAATAATCAGCGTTACGAAGATGACATACCGGCACTTCCTAATCACGCATTTTTCATTTCAGTCCTTAGTAATGTTAGTAATAATATTCCTGTCTGTAGTCTTCAACTGTCATTTACATGTAAGCAAAAATGAAATCATGTACTGCTCGCCTAACTAAGAAAGAACAGTAATCTCCTCGATTCTAAGACACTTTTTTTCCTTTGTCACAAAGAATTAGATACCTAGATATCAATTGCGTGTGGCTGATTACTTGGTTTCGTTTTTTCCGAGGTTTTTCCTCCTGTAAGGCGAATTCATGATGAACCCTCGACCACATCTCCCTATCGCCAACATCATCGACTCTTAAGTAACCTAGTGGTTGATACAGCACTACAAAACGAGCATTCTTCAATCCTGCCTGTTTTCCGCCTTCCTCTCAGTCTCCAAATATGATCCATATATCTTAAAGTTGTCTATCATTTGATATTTCTTCTGCCCGGAACTTTTCTCCCGTTCACCATTCCTTCCAGTGCATCCTTTAGTAAGCAGTTTAGCCAGTGGTCCAGCTAATTTTTTTTCTCTTCATCAGTTTCAGCATTATTCTTTCTTCGTCCGATCTTTCTAGTACATCTTCTGTTTTTATTTTCTCTGTCCATTCATACGCTCCAGTTTTCTTCGTATCCATATTTCAGATACTACTAGTCGTTTCTGTTAAATTCATCGTAATGTTTATTTTTCTGCACCACTCAATGTTACACTCCGCACAAGCACTTTACTACTCCCTTCGTTCTTTTTTCAAAGATCCGCAGAAAGTATTTATTTTCCTACTAGCCGTACCCGTGCGCTCCGCTGCACCCGTTAGAAATAAATATAAATTAATTACATAATTAAAATAGGACATTTGATCCAGGGAACATTCGTGTTTGACAGAAGGATAAATCGTTTATTATGTTACTTAATTTAAATTGCATTAAAAAATTAAAATGCGATCATTTTGATCCAGAGACCACTCATTTGGTCATAAAAATTAGTTTAGGAAATACAGGAAACGAATGTACAGAATAGCCTATCAAGTTTTCTGTACATAAGAAGCTATTTTAATCTTACCTGTCCTCAATTCACTCAGAAGTTACTGTAATAACATTATAGCATTATGTCCATCTAGAGAAACTACACTTTCCAATGGTGAATTAATAATTAATTATACAAATCGGTTAATTTAGCTTCCGATATTACTTCATACAAACGCAGAAACATTATCTGCAGGCTATCTTTCATAGCTTTCGATTGTTGCTGTCAAGGCCCCTTATTGACGAAGTCATTTGTTTTTTAATTCATTACACGGCCTTAGGTGGCAGTTATTTTAATTTTAAAACTCATTTATCTCATTAAATATCAGTTCTATCAAAATTTTGCATAGAATAAAACTTATCGCAAATTAGTTTTAAAGAAACTTTTGTTATGTAACATTTTTTCATAAAAATCAATAATAAGCGAGATATTTCGATTTATTTAATTCAGGCCCCCTTATAACCCCCCTCTTAAATAATGTATTTTGAATGCCATATAGCCTAAAATATAAGTTACAACGAACTTAATTTATATTCCAATTTTCATCGAAATCCGTTCAGCCATTATCGCGTGAAAAGGTAACAAACAGACAGACAGACAGACAGACAGACATACAAACAAAAATTTCAAAAAAGCGATTTTCGGTTTCATGGTGGTTAATTATATATGTTAGGACCAATTATTTTTTGGAAAATCGAAAATTACCAAAAAAATCTCGGCTACAGATTTATTATTAGTATAGATTAACAGCTTCTGTTGTCATTGCTGTTCCTCTTTGACTCTTGGAAGCAACAGCTAATGTTACTGCTTTTAGTAAATCGTTGAAATATTTGAAGATGCTCACTTGTTTCACTACTCATTTAGAATGATTAAATTCATTTACTTCGTCTATTTTTTATCGGAAATATATTTGTTTTCCATTAGAGGTTTTCCTTAAGTAGTTATCGTTTTGTAAAGTTTGGATAGTAATTCCATACTACTATATTTAGTTATTGTTTGCAATTTTATCATTGCTATCTGAAAGCTTGGCCTATCGTCTCAACATGCGTATAAACTGTTCATATGACATTTTAGGAGGTGTGATGGGTTATTACCCGATGACAGCATTATTTTATTGGGACATTATCGCGAAAATTTCATACTTTATTCAACAACAAAAGAAAAAAAAAACAACGAAATTTTAAAAATGACGCGCAAAATTTTAAGAAAATTATCAAGAGTAATCTCATTAGAGGTTTTGATTTATCTAGAGCAAATTAAAACTCGAGTGGGATTTAATTGACTATTACATGATTAGAAGAAAGTATATAAAGATTAGAAGAAATAAAATACATTACTTTAATACAACAAAATAGGTATTACTTGACTTACTAAAATTCTTTTTCACTAATGTTACCTTCACAAAAACATTTGAACGGAGCCGCCATTTTAAGTGGAATATCTATGCGGGAAAAAATGACGATCGCAAAGCATGTTTTTCAGTACCGTAAAGAATTTGCATTTTGAAATGTTGGCAAACAAAGAAACAAATGCTACGGAAATGATAAAAACAAACAAATGCTAGGAAAGTGACAAATAGCCATGATTGGTTGAAACACGTTCTTTCCTACCGTTTTATTCGTTGAAAGTAGTATGACCTAGTAAAAGTGTAATAGCCATCATAAAACACTTCTCTGGGTAGGTATAGAATAATAATATAATAATTATTACTATTATTATTATTATTATTATTATTATTATTATTATTATTATTACTACTCTTACTTACGGATTTTAAGGAACCCGAAGGTTCATTGCCGCCCTCACATAAGCCGTCCCTATCCTGAGCAATATTATTCCAGTCTCTACAATCATATCCCACCTCCCTCAAATCCATTATAATATTATCCTCCCATCTACGTGTTGGCCTCCCCAAAGGTCATTCTTCCTCCGGCGTCCCAACTAACACTTTATATGCATTTCTGGATTCGCCTATATGTGCTACATGCCCTGCCCATCTCAAACGCCTGGATTTAATGTTCTTAATTATGTCAGGTGAAGAATAAATTAAGTGCAGTTCTGCGTTGTGTAACTTTCTCCATTCTCAAACACCCTTAACCTACGTTCCTCTCTCAAAGTGAGAGTCCAAGTTTCACAACCATAAAGGACAACCGATAATGTAACTTTTTTATAAATTCTAATTTTCAGATTTTTTGACAGCAGACCAGATGATAAAGGCTTCTCAGCGGAATAGGCATTTCCCATAATTATTCTATGTTTAATTTCCTGTTATTATTATTATAATTATTATTATTATTATTATTATTAAGATTATTATTAAGATTATTATTATTATTATTATTATTATTATTATTATTATTACCGTTGCAGATTTATTATTATTTTGTAAAGTTAGTACATTAATTTTATACTGCATCATTCTTCTTTGCAATATTAACCTAGTTGTCCGATGGGCTGTTTCTCATCTCAATACACCTATAATCTGTTCACATGACATTTTTGGGAATGTGTTGGGTTATTAAACGATGACCATTGCTTAATGAAATATTCTTAATAAAATTATTATTATTATTATTATTATTATTATTATTATTATTATTATTATTATTATTATTATTATTATGCCGGGTAGCTCAGTTGGTAGAGCAGCTGGCTACGGACTGGAAGGTCCGGGTTTGATCCCAGGTGGTGACAGGATTTTTTCTCGTTGCCAAACTTTCAGAACGGCCCCGAGGTTCACTCAGCCTCCTATAAAATTGAGTACCGGGTCTTTCCCGGGGGTAAAAGGTGGTCAGAGCGTGGTGCCTCATTCTAGTGCCGAGGTCATGGAAAGCATGGGGCTCTACCTCCATGCCCCCAAGTGTCTTCATGGCATGTTACGGGGATACCTTTACCTTTTTTACCTTATTATTATTATTATTATTATTATTATTATTATTATTATTATTATTATTATTATTATTATTATTATTATTATTTGTAGTAGTATTGGTGGTGGTAGGCTAGGTAAATAATGTCTCGATAAGAGCGACGAATTAGAGACTGTACTTAACTCAGGAGTGATGCGTGTCATTGTGAACGGCGCTTTGGAGTGGATGTATTGCGGTCCCTCGTGACGACCCACTAATCAACAGGCATTGGACGCTCGTCACTATGCTATTCCGGGAGATTGCTGCATGTCCAGTAATTGCAAAGTGTCTTGTCGCACAAAGGTTACCCAGATCTGTGTTTGCTGAATACCACTACACCCGTGCACCCAACTTGGCACCAATATGTATTTTGCCACTTGACCTTTCTGTTAACGTCTACTTCCTTTTTTTACGTCACACTTTTCTTTATGACGTGACAAGTGACAGTAAAGAATGTTTACTAAAGTCACTCTATAGCCTATATAATATCTCGTAAGGTGTACGTTGATGCATTTCAACATCGGAGCATCTCCTTGATTTCGCTGTCGTTGGTTTATTTAGTTATTTATTTATTTATTTACTTACTTACTTATTTACTTATTTATTCATTTATTCATTCATTCATTCATTAGGGAAAACCTCAATTACAATAGACAGTACAAATATTTCCATAAGCATAAAATTGGAGATAACATGGAAAAATAGATAAAAACAAATATAAATGCAAGATTCAAGTGTAAATGCAAATTAAAATAAAAAACAGGCAAATACATACTACGTAAATAAAACACAGAAATATAGATATGATTGAAAAATACAAAACAAAGAAAATGAAAAATAGATAAATATAGATATCATAAACAAAAAATGTAAATTGTAGCCATAAATGGCACATTAGAAAGTAACAAATTTATGTTTTAATGCTTGTATTTTTATTTTAATTTATTATTATTATTATTATTATTACTACTATTATTATTATCATTAATTGGACTTGTGCTGTTGTTTTGCAAGTTAATATTCTAAATAAATAAATCTATACTAATAATAAATCTGTAAGCGAAATTTTTCTGGTAATTTTCCAAAAATAATGGAATATTCATAATTAATCATCCTGAAACCGAAATACAATTTTTTGAAATTTTTTATTGTCTGTCTGTCTGACAAATCTGTCTGTATGTCCATAATTTTACTTTTTCCATAATGTCTGAATGGATTTCATGAAAACTGGAACGTAAATTATATTCGTTGTTACTTAGATTATAGGTTATATGGTATTCAAAATAATTTATTTTGAAAGGGTTTATAGTTATATAGGGGTTGCCTGAATTAAATAAACAAATATCTCGCTTATTATTGATTTTTATGAAAATGTTACATAACAAAAGTTTATTTAAAAATGATTTTCGATAAGTTTTATTCCTATTCAAAATTTTGATAGGACTGATATTTAATGAGATAAATGGGTTTTAAAATTAAAATAATTACTAAGGCCGTTTTGAATTAAAAAACAAATGACTTTAAGTTCAATAAGGGGCCTTGGACAGCAATAATCGAATGTCCTGTACATCGATTAATTTTAACTCACGACCAGCGTCCCAAGAGAGAAGATCGTGCGGAGATATTTGTAATAACGCGCGGCGAAGAGGGAAAGGGCCAACACGGCGAAAACGAGTCTGCGCGCGCAGCTGCTAATTAACGCAGTGAATGTGGAACGACCTTCTGACTATTCCATAAGTCATCGATTTTAGATATCGAGATTTCTCATTGACCTGTAGAAGGTTCTCGCAACTATGATTTTGCTATAAAAGAGCAGGCGCCAGCGAACTAGAGTTTCCAGTTTTCAAAAATATTCAGTCAGTGAGAAAATCCAGAGCAAAAGCGCCGGAGTTCGACTTGTATGTCTGTCCGCATCTGTCGTCAGCATCCGTTAGGCCTGAGTTCGAGTGCGATAATGTCTGAATGGATTTCGAGTGCAGTGGACCGCAGTTGGTTAAGTTCGGACCTTAGATTCGATACAGTGAACTGTCTCTGAAGGTCTGTGGTTTGAGATACCGTGAACTCGAGGGGAGATAGAAGAAATAAACTGAGAACTGGTTATTTCTGATTTGTAAATAATGTTTGTAAATATTAGTTTAGATTAAAAATTCATTGTTGTGCGTTTTATTCCAAGTAAATTGTCATTGTCGTCGGTGGAGTGCTATTTAACGAATAAATGTGTTTTAAAATTAAGATCCAATTGTTGACGAGGCGTTTAAGGTGAATTGTAAAAGGAATTATTGTTGTGACGAATAAATTACATTGTTGTAACTAATAAAGTTCACACTATGAAAGATAGCCTACAGATAATGTTTCTGTGTTTGTACGAAATAATATCGGAAGCTAAATTAACCGATTTGTATAATTAATTATTAATTCACCATTGGAAAGTGTAGTTTCTCTAGATGGACATAATGCTATAATGTTATTACAGTAACTTGTGAGTGAATCGAGGACAGGTAAGATTAAAATAGCTTCTTATGCACAGAAAACTTGATAGGCTATTCTGTACATTCGTTTCCTGTATTTCCTAAAATAATTTTTATGACCAAATGAGTGGTCTCTGGATCAAAATGATCGCATTTTAATTATGCAAATACAATTTAAATTAAGTAACATAATAAACGATGTATCCTTATATCAAAGACGAATGTTCCCTGGATCAAATGTCCTATTTTAATTATGCAATTAATTTATATTTATTTCTAACGGGTGCAGCGGAGCGCATGGGTACGGCTAGTAAATAAATAAATAAATTAATTAATTAATTAATACATAAATAATGAATTTTACCAATTTTAATTATAATCATTTTTAAAGTGTTCATACAACTGTGATATATATATATATATATATATATATATATATATATATATATATATATATATATATATTGTATGTTTCTTAAATAAATTATTATTACTAAAATTTTTGTATAGATATATTTTGCTACAACGACACATTCGTGTTGAGGTTTCTCGCACTTTTTGCACGTTTACTTAAGGTCATAGAATCTATTTTAAGTATAAACAATAGAGCATCTATTATCATGTCCCTATTCGTTGTCATGGTTTCCATTTATGAAGACGCTGGTTAGCGTAACTAACGTGCGTTTTCAGCATTAGTATTAAATGTACCTTAGGATGCGATGAAGTTACGAATTACACCCTGACAGATGGTTCAAATTACAGACCGATAGCAGTATAGTTGAGACATTATCTGTGGTTAACAGTATGAGAATCTTCACCTGTTTGCACCATACTGTATATCCGTCCTTCTCCTACGATATATGGACTGTAATTCATATTTAATTGAAGAAACGTAAGTGAGGAAAATTTAAATGTAATAGTTAATAAAAATTAATGAAGATCTTCAATATGATTCTGTTGCTTATGTTAAAACATAGATTCAATAAAACACTAAACATCAAAATAAGTATGTAAGATAATAAAGTACCCGCTAATTTACCTAAAAGAACGAAAATTACCAAGTAGGTGGGATCACGAAGCACGAAAAAGATTTATATTGCAGTATTTCGTGATAGAAGTAATTTGTGTGCAACACTTGGTTCTATTAAAGTGTATAAGCTATAATTTGGTACGTAACACGTATTTCAGTACGTATTCATAAAGTTACTTACAAGCTCTTTCCAGGATATGTGAAAATTTTCTCAGACACGCTGGAATATGATAGCTTCACAAAAGCAACAAGACTACAGCCTTTATGAGATGTACGGCTTCAAACCACCTCCCATCCTCCGCTGCAATCCATCATCGAGGTCATGTAATTCCTACCCACAATCCCGTGACTAATAATTTTCTGTTTAAACAGGAACACTTAATATTGAATTAATGTAATGAACTGTAGAGAGAACCATAAAATTTTATGGTCAGTAAATTAAACATTTAAAACCTGTTCAAGCGAGTTCGAATTTGTATAGTTAAAGCCTTTAAAAGTCATATTTTCCGAGATTATATATCCTTCTCTCGATTTCATTCCACCTTGACGATCCGGGCTCGATCTCCTTCTGGAACATGAAGGAATTTCTGGTTGACAAAAGAGACGCGAGGGTTTTTCTCAGCGTTCTCCCGTTTCCGCTCACCATTACTATCATCATTCCACTAGCACTTCACAGTCACTGTCACTCTGCGAAGCCTTCAGAATAATTGATATAAAAATGGATGAAAGTTCCACACACTCCTGTTTAATAATTACTATTTATTATTATTATTATTATTATTATTATTATTATTATTATTATTATTATTATTATTATTATTATTATTATTGTCATTTCGTTCTCACGAAAAACTACTTCCATAAAATTGAATTATTCTCTTAATAACGTCTGTATTATTAGGAAAAATTCTATTAAAGATTAAATAAGATGTATTACTCAATGCTAAATTATATTTCCATGATCATGTACAGCATATTTATAATCATTCAATAAGAATTCTTGGTTTAATAAGATCTATAACTTATTCTTTTTCTAGTCCAGAGTCTCTATTAATTCTATACTTTACTTTGGTTCGATCTAAACTTGAATATGCATCTGTAGCCTGGAATTCCATTTACTTCAACTGGTTCGGTGAAATTGGAGAATATTCAAAGAAAATTTATTTCCTTATGTGTTTTTCCATTTATATCCAATTCCTCTGACTTCAATTATGAGATTACCTGTAAATATTTTAACTGTTATAGCATTTATTCTAGACGTCAAAATCTTGATTATCAATTTTTTTTGCAAAGTGATCAAGGGTGATATTGATTGTGAGTCTATTATAAACAATATCAGCCTTCGTATTCCTACAAAGAGTTTAAGATTTCAAAAAAAAAAAAATTATAACAAATTCAAAATCACTTTCTCCAGTCAGTAGATGCATAAAATATGCCAATTTGCATGCACACAATTTAGATCCTTTTAAAGTATAGTTTCGTTTTGATTATTAGTATTTACTGTCCTTGTTCTTAATTTTATTTATGTATGTATTTCTTGATTTAAGATATTATTTATTTATTTTTGCATCTTTGTACCTTCTGTTTGTGTATTGTGCTGAACTGTAATTGGCCTCTGGCTGTTGTTCAGCACACAAATATTAATAATAATTAAATTATCAATTATTATTATTATTATTATTATTATTATTATTATTATTGGATTTTTTTATATTCGGCAGATATTGGAGAAAAAATGAGGGTATAAGGATACAGTACATCAGTTATTCATAGATTTAAAAAAAGGCATATGACTCGGTTATATGCTATTCTTATTGAATTTGGTATTCCCAAGAAACCTGTTCATTTAATTAAAATGTGTCTCAGTGAAACGTACAACAGAGTCCGTATAGGTCAGTTTCTATCGGATGCGTTTCCAATTCACTGTGGGCTAAGGCAAGGAGATGCACTATCACCTTTACTTTTTAACTTCGCTCTAGAATATGCCATTAGAAAGTTCGGGATAACAGAGAGGGTTTGGAATTGAATGGGTTACAACAGCTTCTTATCTATGCGGATGACGTGAACATGTTAGGAGAAAATCCACAGACTATTAGGGAAAATACGAGAATTTTGCTTAAAGCACAAGTAATCAAATAGGTTTGGAAGTAAATCCTGAAAAGACAAAGTATATGATTATTCTCTGACCACAATATTGTACGAAATGGTAATATAAAACTTGGAAATGTATTCTTTGAAGATGGAAAAATTCAGATATCTTGTAGCAACAGCAATATATACAAATAATAATAATAATAATAATAATAATAATAATAATAATAATAATGATGATGATGATTTATTTAACAAATGACACTCGGGAGGAAATTAAACGCAGAATAAATATGGGAAATGCGTCATATTATTCGGTAGAGAAACTTTTGTCATCCAGTCTGCTGTCAAAAAAATCTAAAAAAGCTGTGATTATGAGTAACAGCCAAAGGAACTGAAGATAAATTAGGATAATGAATAACGTCCCTCTTCAGTAAAGTAGCTATATAGTACGAGGCGCATCCACAAAGTAAGTTTCCCAGTTTTTTCCCCTTGAAAGTAAACGTAATTAGCCGTGTCAATTGCGCATGTGTAAGAGATCTATGACGTATCAATCATATGCCAGCCGGACAGGTCCCGTCTGGTGCCAGTAGCGTGGCAGCAGTGGTCCGAAATGGAAGCTCTTATTCCTTCTCCCGCCGCCTGCGAGGTTCAGTCGGTGATAAAGTTCTTTAATGCACAAAGCATTGCGCCAATTGAAATTCATCGGCAGCTCTGTCAGGTCTATGGGCCGAACATCATGAGTAAGCAGATGGTGCGTCGCTGGTGTAGGCAGTTTTCCGAAGGTCGTCAAAGTGTCCATGATGAAGAGCGCAGTGGGCGACCGTCCCTCATCAATGATGATCGTGTTGAGGTGGTGCGGCAGTGCATCATGGAGAACCGTCGGTTCACAATTACGGAGCTGAGCAGCCATTTTCCGCAGATATCGCGATCCTTGTTGCATGAGATTGTCACTAAGCACCTGCTGTTCAAAAAAGTGTGTGCCAGGTGGGTGCCGAAAAACCTGACACCCGAACACAAAATGCAACGTTTAAGAGCAGCACTGACATTTCTGCAACGGTATCACGATGACGGCGACGAGTTCCTCGACAGGATCGTCACGGGCGATGAGACTTGGATTTCGCACTTCACCCCGGAAACCAAGCAGCAGTCAATGCATTGGCGGCATAGTGGATCTCCGGTCAGGACGAAATTCAAACAGACGCTGTCGGTACGGAAAGTGATGTGCACGGTGTTCTGGGACAGGAAGGGCATTCTGCTCATTGACTTCCTTCCAAGAGGTTAAACAGTGAACGCTGACCTTTACTGTGAAACACTGCGAAAATTGCGACGTGCCATTGAAAACAAGAGGCGTGGAATGCTTACTGCAGGTGTTGTGCTCCTCCATGACAGTGCTCGTCCACATACGGCTCGGCGCACGGTAGCTGTTTTGACGGAATTTGGCTGGGAGTTGTTTGATCACCCACCCTACAGTGCTGATCTTGCTCCCAGAGATTTTCACGTTTTCTTGCACCTCAAGAAATTCCTGTCCTTCGGTGAGCGTTTTGGCAACGACGAAGACGTCTGTCACACGCTGGTTCCATTCACAGCCGGCAGAGTTTTACGACAGAGGGATACAAAAGTTGATCCCATGAGACGACAAGTGTCTCAATTCTGATGGTGGCTATGTTGAAAAATAGCTGAAACATTGCTGTACCTGTTGCCAATAAATGTTTTCCTGAAGGTGTGTGTTCTTTTTTTTTTAAATAGGGAAACTTGCTTTCTGGATGCGCCTCGTACATAGGCATATATGAAGCAAAACAGAAAGACACGCACATGTAACAGGTGCAATGACTTCTGGCAGCAGGTGCCGCTCAGAAATGCCATGCCGCACGTGGAAAAGTTAAGAATGCATCTTTATTGCCTTCCCGGCGTGGAACAATAAAACCCGCGCCTAACATGTGGGGACTGTTTACATGTGGGCCGGTTCCTGTTTAATGGTAATTTTTGTGTTTGTTTGGCTTGAAGTCGCCCTCACTTACGAAGAGATTAATGGCGGGACGACACATGACAACGCGATGATAAATTGCAAGTCGGGACGAAGCAAAGGAGGCGGTACCGTCTATTTGCAGATTGAACCAAATAATAATTATCCACGCGGCCATTAGTCAATTCCCTCGACCAAAGGAACGATCTGCAAGTCTCATGCCTAATATTTACAAATTAGTAATGCAAGCTAGCTAGGCCTACAGTTAAGACCCAGTCGTGTACGTACTGTTAAACAACCATTTCTCATGAAAATCTACGGTACTGTATGTCCATTATGGAAAACGTGTCAAGAATTTATTTTCGATTCAAAGTTCTTCAGCACATAGGAGAATGGTGATATACCTTGAAATATGTGAAGGTATTATTATTATTATTATTATTATTATTATTATTATTATTATTATTACTTACTGGCTTTTAAGGAACGCGGAGGTTCATTGCCGCCCTCACATAAGCCCGCCATTGGTCCCTATCTTGAGTAAGATTAATCCATTCTCTATCATCATATCCCACCTCCCTCAAATCCATTTTAATATTATCTTCCCATCTACGTCTCGGCCTCCCTAAAGATCTTTTTCCTCCGGTCTCCCAACTAACACTCTATATGCATTTCGGGATTCGCCCATTCGTGCTACATACCCTGCCCAACTCAAACGTCTGGATTTAATGTTCCTAATTATGTCAGGTGAAGAATACAATGCGTGCAGTTCTGCGTTGTGTAACTTTCTCCATTCTCCTGTAACTTCTTCCCTCTTAGCCCCAAATATTTTCCTAAGCACCTTATTCTCAAACACCCTTAATCTATGTTCCTCTCTCAAAGTGAGAGTCCAAGTTTCACAACCATAAAGAATAACCGGTAATATAACTGTTTTATAAATTCTAACTTTCAGATTTTTGACAGCAGACTGGATGATAAAAGTTTCTCAACCGAATAATAACACGCATTTCCCATATTTATTCTGCGTTTAATTTCCTCCTGAGTGTCATTTATATTTGTTACTGTTGCTCCAAGATATTTGAACTTCTCCACCTCTTTAAAAGATAAATTTCCAATTTTTATATTTCCATTTCGTACATTATTCTCGTCACGAGACATAATCATATACTTTGTTTATTATTATTATTATTATTATTATTATTATTATTATTATTATTATTATTATTATTAATTTATTTTAATTAATGGACTTTCCTCAATAGTATAGTAAAATGTTTTCTAGATGTCTCTGACACTTTTCAAGTGAGACTGTGTCAATTGACTTGGCCATTTAAATATGGACAAAACTTCTCATCTTCTGTAAGATTGTCGCTTATTTCCCGTGAGTTAACGTTTTCCAATCCCGTTTCCCTCGTAACTACCGCATTATCTCCTGTTCTCCTTTCTCAAATCCTTCAAACTTCTACACCTACCTACCTTGCTTCCTCTTCAGTTGCATATGTTCATGTCACAATCTCTACACACGCACGCAAAATAGCCGTATAGGTACTAGCCATACCAACACAAAACATCAACGTATTCATCATAATTTACTGTATCGCTATCGCGCTTGTGGATGAAGATTGCATACTTACCGACTCCAAGGGGGCTATATTTAATATAATTAAATATGTACCAAACCTATATGCACATAGAATTATTCCAATTCAGAAACAACTACGTAAACTAAAAGAACTCCAAAGGGAAGTAACATTTCAATGGATACCTAGTCATTGTGGTATACCTGGAAACGAGAAAGTCGATAATATTGCAAAACAGGCAAAATATCTGCAACCAAGACCTCTTCAAGTGATATCTCTATCCAGTGCTTTTGCTTCAGTAAAGTCTCATTTTACAAACCTATGGATCAACAATTGGCTCTCTTCTGACAAAGGAAAAAATTTACAGTCTGTACAAAAGAAACAAAATGACCTGGAAATGTACAAAATCTTGCCCAGACATGCTCAAACATTTTTAACAAGAACCAGAACAGGTCACATTGTCACTCAATTGTACCTACACCTATTTCACATTTATGATAATCCTACTGTCTGTGATGTAATAATCATGATGAAGGTCTGGAACACATTCTTCTATACTGTCCATCCATAAACCACAAAAGAAGTAAATTAAAATCATCAGTACCGGTTGCAGAAGACACAGCCCTGCAGTATGTATTGACTACACTCCAACTCTGGCTACTAGCAACAGGCATCTATAATGAACACCGATCAAAATAACCCTCATTTCTCGTGGAAAACAGCAACTGAATAGACTACAGTGGACTATAGTGGACTTTATGTTGTCGGCAAACAGCTGGATACATTAAGAAGATTGATTGATCGCGCTTGTGGAATAACCTACCCAGTTACATCAGAGACTGTCGGAATTTAACAATATTCAAGAACAAACTAATTTTTATGTGGAACTATAAATTTTAGAAGTAATAAAAAACACAAAGTATTTCTTGTTTATATATTCAATTGATAAGGACAGGATTTGTTGACACACATTATTAATAAAACAGAGAAGAAAGCATTAAAATGTATTTGAAATTGCACAAGATAGCAGATAAATCGTCGCTCTGAGTGACGCAGTCGGTATAGCGCTGGCCTTCTGTGCCCGAGGTTGCGGATTCGATCCCGGCCCAGGTCGATGGCATTTAAGGGCATTTAAGTGTGCTTAAAAGCGACAGGCTCATGTCAGTAGATTACTGGCATATGTATAAAAGAACTGCGGGACAAAATTCTGGCACATCGGCGACGCTTATACAGGGACAGCATTTTATTTTTACTTCAATTTTTATTGTACCTGAGTTTTGTAATGTACTTCACTCCCACCCCTTCTACTAATGAAGTTCCAACTGTCCTCCACACAGTTCCAAGACCGCATATAGTAAACAGTACTGAGTTAGTGAGTATAGTACGTTCCAGAAATATGTTCGCGTTTTCCAGTGACGAAATAGCTTTCAATATTGAATCATATTTTCGCACAGATACTGTCGTCCGTTTCCCTACGTCGCATCCTGATTTCCCCCACCTGCTTCTGCTCACCCCTCTTTAAAGGCTAGTGGCTGGCCTGCCTTAGCTCTTTTCTGGAAACGTTATTTTCTGTTAGAAATTGGACGTTTACGTAATATTATACAACTGTTTAAAATAACTTAAATAAAAGGGCCTCGCTAAGTAATTAACTGTCACGTGATTTCCCCCCCTTTCTACGACCCTGCGACATAACCGCTTGGACGGACAGTAGATAGCAGGTCTGAGTAATTTTATCTGTGCGGGTCGGGCAGATGTGAAGATTGAATTTACAGTACGTAAAGTACTCTTTTATAGAGTAGGTACATAATTATTTCAACATGAGTTACTGGTACGAAGGACGAAACTGGTAATTGGAATTAGACGCAATAGTCTAGTCTATAGTGCGATAATATGCACAAAAGAACTGAAGCCTGTATCGAAATGAACGGCCATTATTTTCAAAAATGTGTTCAAATATCCATATTATGATTATTTTTCAATTTAACTTCATTCTCTATAAGTTATCGTACGCTAATGTGCTGTAGACAGTATAATATACACTGCATAATGAATACGTTCGCATGGATAACTCAGTTCGTGAGTAAAAACACTTATTGTTAATATTGTACTGTATTTTGATTAAACAAAAACCTAATGAAAATTATCAAACACAAAATCGCGAAATTTCCTAGTTTACGTAAATGGATGGACTACTTTTCTTCCCTCCTATACCTATTGATTTGTTTGCGTTTTACGCCAGTATCATCGAAGTCCAGTCGTGGAAGGGGGTAGCAAACTGTGTTTCCGGTTCTCAATCCTTGATCCGAAGGTATAGGCAGGGTAATATTAAAAATGTTAGTAAAAATAAAATGATGTCCCTGTATAACCCCGGCAGTTGTGAGCGTCGTTAAATAAAACATTTTTTTAAATCAGAGAAACCGACTTTCCCTACAATTGCATACCACTCACTTAAAAAATATAGTTATCCTTAACAGTTCAAGTTTTTTGGATTCTAAAAATTGTTTATTAATCGAAAAGTGTCAAATTCCAGGAGAAAATTAATTCAAGATATGAAGAAATTAAAGTTTGAATTTTACTACTCGTAAATTTATATTGCGAAAACCTCTTTTAATGGTTTTATTTGCATTTCCTTCAAACTTGCACCCTCTGAATGGGAAACCTTATAAGTTTGGATCCCTATGGACAACACACGTTCCATATTTCTTTTTATGCGCGTTTTAGTATCAAAGTTAAGGAATGCCTCTGTTTAACAAAACTATCGTCGTCACATGGAGCGCGCGTTTAATTGTGAAGATCCTAAAACAAGTCGCAAACTTCGCCTGGCGGAATACAACGAGCACGGCGCACCTGCTTGGCGGGGTGGCCGAGACGCGCCTGACACAAGATTGCTGTGACACATTATATCCGAGAACCCTGCGCCCGCGGGAGTAACTGCAAAATAGTAAAGTTCATAGGAAAAGACGCCAAGCACGTAACAGCTAATTAAAACATGAAACTTAATGGTGCATTAAAGTTCACTGTTATGCCTGAAGAATCCTCGGGGCATTGCAACTTGTTCCGCTGTTGTGCAAACAGGGTTCCTGCTACAGCGTAAACTGTGATACAGGTTCTCGCCACTACGAAGTAATTGAATTAAATCTGTGTTATAACTTGACATTATCAACCGTGTGCTCTGTTTATCAATGAGTTTATGAAGGCGTGGTAATAAATGTGGCGTTATCCGATGAAAGGGCAACATACAAAGTTATCTTAATTCTGTTTGAACAATGCTGTTAGAGAACTGATCGATTGTTTTGAAATTTTAGGAACAATAAATCACGTCTGGTGGTGGTGGTGGTGGTGGTGGTGGTAGTGGAGGTGGTTTGTTTAAGGTACTTGTATCTACTCTTGGGAGAAAGATTTGCAGTTTTTATCCAAATTTAAGAACTCTTTTTTCCCTGATTACTTGACACATGATTAAGGATTTTCATATAAAATATAAACCTTTCAAATATTTTCGGAAGGCCAGGGGGGCAAATTTTTTTAAACTAAAGCTGAAATTTGCTTCAGTCCTTGGCCCACATTTTTTATGTCAGAACAAAATTTCTTTCACTGTCTTACTCCTGAAAGAACACAGAATAAGCAGTGAAAACAGTCTTTCCCTGTCTCATCCTATTAAGAAAAAATGACATTTTATTTTTTTGAAAATTTCTCACATATAAATAAAAATTTATGATCTTGGAGTTTTAAATTAACTTTCCCAAGCAGTTTGGAGGAAGAAAAGAGACGTGAAAAAAAGAAAGAAATGAAGAAATGGGGAAAGAAAAAAGACATGAAAAAAAGAAAGAAGTGAAGAAATAGGAAAGAAAGATGACATGAAAAAAGAACGAAATGAAGAAATGGGAAAGAAAGAAGACGTGAAAAGAGAAAGAAATGAAGAAATGGGGAAAGAAAGAAGACGTAAGAAAAGAAAGAAATGAAAAAATGGGGAAAGAAAGAAGACGTGAAAAAAGAAATGAAGAAATGGGGAAAAAAAGAAGACGTGAAAGAAGACAGAAATGAAGAAATGGTGAAAGAAAGAAGGCGTGAATAAAGAAAGAAATGAAGAAATGGGGAAGGAAAGAAGACGTGAAAAAAGAAATGAAGAAATAGAAAAGAAAAAAGACATGAAAAAAGAACGAAATGAAGAAATGGGAAAGAAATAAGGCATGAAAAAAAAGAAAGAAACGAAGAAATGGGGAAAGAAAGAAGACGTACAATAAGAAATAAATGAAAAATTTGGAAAGAAAGAACACGTGAAAAAAGAAATGAAGAAATGGGGAAAGAAAGAAGACGTGAAAGAAGACAAATGAAGAAATGGGGAAGGAAAGAAGGCGTGAAAAAGCACGAAATGAAGAAATGGGGAAAGGGAAAGAAAGAAAGAGTGAAAAAAGAAAGAAATGAAGAAATGGAGAAGGAAAGAAGACATGAAAAAAGAAATGAAGAAATGGGGAAAGAAAGAAGACGTGAAAGAAGACAGAAATAAAGAAATGGGGAAAGAAAGAAGGCGTGAAAAAAGAAAGAAATGAAGAAATGGGAAAAGAAAGAAGACGTGAAAGAAGACAAATGAAGAAATGGGAAGAAAGAAGGCGTGAAAAAAGCACGAAATGAAGAAATGGGGAAAGAAAGAAGGCGTGAAAAAAAGAAAGAAATAAAGAAATGGGGAAGGAAAGAAGACGTGAAAAAGAAAGAAATGGGGAAAGAAATGAAAAAAGAAAGAAATAAAGAAATGGGAAAAAGAAGACATGAAAAAGAAATGAAGAAATGGGGAAAGAAAAAAGACGTTAAAAAGAAAAGAAATACAGAAATGAAGAAATGGGAAGAAACTCAAGGGGCGTAAGTAGTGAAGAAATAGCAACTACGGGCCAGAAATGGCCCCAGGAAGAAAGCACGGCTGCTATATATTTTAATGAAATGAAGAAATGGGAATGAAAGAAAGAAAGTCTATTCTATTGCTTCCAAGTCTGTCCATTAATACAGTCTGCCCTTATTAATTGGCTCTCGCAATGTTATGATGGTTGTAAGGGACATCATTTTATTTTTACTTCAATTTTTATTGTATCTGAGTTTTGGAATGTAAACCCCTTCTACTAGTAAACTTCCAACCGTTCACGACACAGAGCCGAGGTGCGTAAAATTAGTGAGTAATCCCAAGAAATGGGGAAATATTTTCGTAAGGTAGTCGTCCGTTTGCCTACGTCGCAATTTCCCACTTGCTTCTGAAAGAAATGAAGAAATTAATTTCGGGGAAGGAAAGAAGACTGTTTAAAATAACTTAAATAAAAAGGCCTCGTTAAAAAGAAAGAAATGAAGAAAACGGACAGTGGGGAAAGAAAAAAGATTGTTAAAAAGAAAAGAAATACAGTTAGAAAGGAATGGAATTAAGTAAAGAAAAGAAGAAATGAGGAAATGAAAAAAGCCTGAAATGAAGGAATTTTCAAAAATGTGTTTAAATATCCATATTAGTTATTTTTCAATTTAAGAACGCATATTCTCTATATTGTACGCTAATCTGTAACAGTACAATATACACTGTCATGACCCCAGGAAGAATAATTCGTGTGTAAAAACACTAAGTCATAATACAGTACTGTATTTTTTAATGAAAAACCTAATGAAAATGATCAAACTCATATTCAATTTTAAATGGATGAACTACTTTTCTTCCTCATATTACATGATCACCAGGAAGGAACTCAGACAAGGTTGTAAAGTCTAACTATTACTTTTCAAGTCTGTCCATTAATACAGTCTGCCGTTATTAAAAATGGCTTAGCAATGTTAAAATGATGTCCCTGTACGTAGGCTGGTACTGGGCAAATATTGTTACATAAATCGCCACACGCGAGGAGAATGCGACTCGTCTGTTCGTGTGTTTATTTTTAGTTAGAATGTCTTCTTCGTTACATATTTCATACGCCTTCCACGAGGACGTCACTTGATTTAACGCTCTAGAAGATGATCGTACTTATGACGTAACGCAGGTTCCTGACAGGCTGGCAAGGCGCCACTGGGTGTCGACGCCGGCAGCTGTTTTCATTACAGTCCCGGGATATACAGGAAGCACGTTGTAAGGTCAACTGCCCGCCATCGTGTGAGGTCCACGTCTCGGGCTTTCCTTTTATGACTCGAACAGTGGGACATGTGACTTGATTCTGCGGGGATGTCACAGTCGTTGGTTTAATTCCCGCCTAGGACATGGGTGTTTGTCAGTGACATGTTCCGTGGGGTCTTAGATCGAGGCCCATGTCGCGTTGATAAATGACCAGCCCTTAGGATGTGTTCGAGATCGAACTCTTGTTGCCTTGAGAATCCGAGCTGCAACTGCACAGTGGAACAAGGATTTATTTATTTATTTATTTATTTATTTATTTATTTATTTATTTATTTATTTATTTATTTATTTATTTATTTATTTATTTATTTATTATTAGGAAAGTTCAGGATAACAGGCAGGGTTTGGAATTGACCGGGTTACATCAGCTTCTTGTCTATGCGGATAACGTGAATATGTTAGGACAAAAATACACAAACGATTAGGGAAAACACGGAAATTTTACTTGAAGCAAGTAAAGCGATCGGTTTGGAAGTAAATCCCGAAAAGACAAAGTATATGTTTATGTCTCGTGACCAGAATATTGTACGAAATGGAAATATAAAAATTGGAGATTTATCCTTCGACGAGGTGGAAAAATTCAAATATCTTGCAGCAACAGTAACAAATATAAATGACACTCGGGAGGAAATTAAACGCAGAATAAATATGAGAAATGCGTGTTATTATTCGGTTGAGAAGCTCTTATCATCCAGTCTGCTTTCCAAAAATCTGAAAGTTAGAATTTATAAAACAGTTATATTACCGGTTCTTCTGTATGGTTGTGAAACTTGGACTCTCACTCTGAGAGAGGAACATAGGTTAAGGGTGTTTGAGAATAATGTGCTTAGGAAAATATTTGGGGCTACGCGGGATGAAGTTACAGGAGAATGGAGACAGTTACACAACGCAGAACTGCACGCATTGTATTCTTCACCTGACATAATTAGGAACATTAAATCCAGACGTTTGAGATGGGCGAATCCAGAAATGTATATAGAGTGTTAGTTGGGAGACCGGAGGGAAAAACACCTTTAGGGAGGCCGAGACGTAGATGGGAGGATAATATTAAAATGAATTTGAGGGAGGTGGGATATGATAGAAATTGGATTAATCTTGCATAGGATAGGGACCGATGGCGGGCTTATGTGAGGGCGGCAATGAACCTTCGGGTTCCTTAAAAGCCAATAAAGTCTAAAAACAAATTTTGAGATGGAAAATCAATAGGTTTATGAAGACATATTTTAATTATTTTCTTCTTTAATAAATAAAGTGGATTAAAATTGGATTTAAATGAGCCATCCTATAATTCATAATAATACCGATTGAAATAAAGTTAAGTATATTGTGCGTAATAAACTTATTGACAAGTAATTCCTCAATAAAACAAAATAATGTACTATTTTACGTAATTTATTACAAAGGTAATTTGAGTCAAGACTTAGAAAAGGGAAAAATTATTATTATTATTATTATTATTATTATTATTATTATTATTATTATTATTATTATTATTATTATTATATTCCAACAGAAAATATTAAATTATATAAATGTAAAATATAGAAGAAATACTACAATAGAAATTAGCGTGTTCGGAAGACATCGTTGTTTGGAAACAGTTAATGTCAGAGACTGTCGGACAATATCAAAATTCAAATTTGAATTAAAAAGTCACATTCTAGTTCATGGAATTGCTTGTTGAACACCTGTCAGGTTGCGCACAATTTCGGCTTAACCCATGACATATAGTATTTTAACTATGCTGTTGTAAAATTGACAATTAGTATGTAATGTATTTATTATTATTATTATTATTATTATTATTATTATTATTATTATTATTATTATTATTATTATTATTATATAATTATTTTACTTGAATACTGAAGTAACCCGTCCATTCTTTAGGAGAACTTGCAGATAAACAAAAAAGTATGCCATGAATAATGTTATCTGTAGTATCAAGAATACTGAAAGAACGTGTTCTTTTCGTCGTGTAAAAATTTCGAAATCTACTTTTTCTGCACTGTCCTACTTTATTCTGTACCATGGCAAAGTGAAGCACATTCCATTATTAAAGATTGGACAATAGCAACGCTGGTGCGTACGTATGTACAAACACACACTAATTAACTTGTCCATTAACACATAGTTTGTAATTTAATGTGTTGCTTATTGGCGCAATTAAAAAACTTGTGTACAGCTTATCCCATTAACGACAATACCTGTCATTATTGCGTTCTAGTTCAAAGTTATGCGCCTCCCCCTCGCCCCTTTCTGCTCTGAAGTGCTTTTGTTCTGCCACTTTTTGTTTGCTCTCCGTCTCTACGTTTTGATTATGTCTATATTTCTCCATTTCTTCCTGCCTTCTTCCTCCAAATGAATCGCGGTCGCAATTTTGTGCACCCGTGCCATTACTCCCAATCGCGTGCTCTTTTCCTCACCCTTTCGTTTCCCTTTTTCCCTTCTCTGTTCACAGCACGTTCAGTGGTTGGGTTAAGTTTCGCGATATCCTGGTTATGCACAGCAGTTACTGCTTGCCTTAGGCCCGATTGTATAAACCATTTAATCTTAGATCAGAGGTTAAATTGATCCTTGTTTCAGCTGAACTTGGGATTTTGTGTTGTATAAAGTCTAATCTGAGATTAATTTGTATCAAACTAAAGTCAACTTTGACTGAAGAAATTTCTCCGATTAAAATTAGATGATCCAAGTTCAGTTATTTCTTTTCTGTTTGAAATATATGAGTGACAGATTGTGCAAATAAAATATACATTATTATTAATATTAATAGATATGTTAGGTACATTTACCGTGTTCCGCTTATAAGTATAATAAAAGAAATAGTTATAATTTCATAACAATGCATGCAAATGGGTTAAGATTGGTACCATTGTAAAGAGGAAATTGGGAAGTTTTAATCCATTGTTGTTACTTATTTTTAGAAGACTCACGCATGCGCAGATCATTAAATAAGAGAATTCGTATCGTATCTTTAGTCAGTCAGCATGTGTCGTAATTGAACACCAACGGGATTCCCTAAATGGAATGTTTGGTGTGGGATCATGCGTGACAGAATCATTGGTCCCTATTTCTTTGCTGAAAAGACAGTCACTGCAAACACGTACCTGGATATGTTGCAACTGTATGCTGTGCCACAACTCCCAGATGGAGCAATTTTCCAGCAAGATGGGGCTCCACCACACTTTGCCAACATGGTTCGCACATTCTTAGACGAACAATTCCCTGCAAGATGGATCGGAAGAGGATCACCGTACATCACATGGCCTGCCAGATCACCAGATCTAACACCACCTGATTTTTCCTGTGGGGGTTTGTTAAGGACCAGGTACAGGACGCCAGTACGTGATTTGGCAGACTTACAAGAAAGAATTTATGCTGCTGTCAACAATGTTACACCACAGATGCTTCATAACACTTGGGTCGAGGTTGAATACCGGTTGGATATTTCCCGTGCCACCAATGGAAGCCATGTTGAGGTTTATGGAACATAAGGTAACAAAAATTCCCAGTTTTCATTCTTTGTAGCAGTTGGTTTCAACTATATACTTGTATTAATTCAGAAGTTATAGCTATTTCTTTTGTTATACTTATAAGCGGAACACTCTGTACATATATGTACATATGTGTATATTTCTTTCAATTTCTTGCCTTAATACACAATCTTATATTTTATAAGGCTCTATCGTGTTCAGCAGTATCAAATAACATTAACCTATAATTATATTATGTTTATAACAACCATTAATTATTAATGGATATGATAGGTACATTCATAAATTTTCAATTAACTGTATTACTAAACGAAAATTGTCGTTTTATAAAGCTTTATTATGTTTACCAGTATCAAACACCATAACATGATAACAACTTGGAGAACAATCAACCTTCTTCTTATTGTCCGCCATTATTTACATTGCACAAAAAACCAGTGTCTCCAACAGAGTGTACGGAAAGTCGTCAAAAAGTAGTTGTAAAGTCGCTAGATTTCTCATTATCAACAAAGAAAGATTAAATTTTGTCACTATGGGGTGCTAAAAAGGTCACTAAATCCATATTTAAGCAATATAAAAGTTAAAAGAAATTGTTGTTGAAAAAGAGTTAAAGTCGCTAGATTGGCAACACTGAACAAACCTGTCCGCGCATCACGTATTTCACCTGTTTATGCGATGTTGCCAAATCCTTTTCACGTGAACTTAGATTGCATTTGAACGAAGGTAATTTGATCGCAGAAAAGTTTTATACAATAGAAGAAGTGTCTGAACTCGGTTCACTTTTCGATCTTCGATCAAAGTTGATCTTTAGTCAGGAGTTTTATACAATTGGGCCTTATTGTTTTACACGTTCTCAGAACTTGACTCTTCAGCACTTCCCAGAATACACGTTTATTCTCAAACGCTCCGAGACAGTCTAATGCTGCCAATTTGCATTACGGTACGTTAATTACGGCATAACGTTGACGGATTTAACAGGAAAAGTCGTCAATTGCAAATTACTAATAAAATATTAAGCATATGTGTGGTAATTTTTACAAATTGCCATTATAACCATAGGCTTTCGAAACCTAAAAGTGCCTTCATTTCGTATAAAGTTATTCAGAAGTGGACATACTGCGTGTTCAGTTCAAAGTGTGTCATGGCTCGCTGTATGCCGTCATGTGGCTAGCAGATGAGCCTAGAGCAGCCGTGGCGAAAATGTGATCGTGCGCCGAGCCACTGTGTAACCTGCAACGTGCATAGCACCTATGGAGAAGTGAAGCAACTATCTGACTTATTAACGTATTTTCATTTTCCTTACGCCAAGCACTCAAATATAATTTTATACAGTACAAGGCTACAAACTAATGTTTAGTACGTGTAACGAAGAAAGAAATGAATAAGAAAACATAGAACATATCATCGCCTGAATCCAAGAACTAGGTAACTTGATTTTTCATATTTTGTGACATTGCCTATTTACTTATTTATTGCATTAAGGAATATGTCTCGTTTTCATTTACCTATTTCTTATAATAGAAAGTAGATGTCGCTGGTATCGTTCGATCAGTTACCAAGTTCTTGCATTACATTTTGTGCGACTTTTGCTATGCTATAAAAGAGGTAACTAAAAAAACGAAAATTTCGAGTTACCTAGTTCTAGCATTCACACGACGATATTATCACAAAATAAAATTAACTGTCTTCAGAATGTCTCTGCGACAGAGTTTCAAAATCAGGAATTATATCAATTACTGCCAGTTGTAGTTGATCACAAAGCTATTTGTCTGTCAGTCGTGATGTAAATTTGGTTTTTACTATTTTCATTGTTGAAAATAATTTTTCACAAACGTGAGTTGTAGCGAACATGGCTTCAAAAGCGAAAGAACGTAGCTTCGGATATTTATTTTATGGCATAAGTTCAACATTTGTCAAATCCTTACATCTAGTTTTCATTTAACATCACATTTTAAATCTGTGAGTTTAAATTGAAGATCTAACCATATTATTCGTACATCTGTCGAAAACGGATCGACGTATAGAGATAATAATAATAATAATAATAATAATAATAATAATAATACTTAACCTTTTAATGTTTCATGAGTAACATGTAGTATAATGCCGTTTTATGTTATACAACCGTTTTCCTCGTAATACTTGTGAACAAATCATACATTTAATATTCTCATAATATTGGCAGCAAAAAAATGCGTCCTCATATCCTACTTGAAACTTTCGTTTTTGTAGAGGTACATGGTTTCGAGAGAGATATTGCGACGATACGCCACTCGCAGGTCAGAGACAAATACAAATGAAACGGAGTTTGACTCCAGTGAGTAAGAGGGTGGGGGTTGGGGGAGGTAGGAAGCAAAAGAAATGCATAGCTATCATTGCGAGCCACAATGTGCTCGCGAGTCACATTTTCGCCATGGCTGGCCTAGAGAATTCATTCTTCCTACACTTCCACAGAGGCGTATTACTTATGTGCCAGAGAAGTTGCCTAGCAAGTACGGTGTTCATTCTGAAGAGTACTTACCGATACGTACGGTAACGCCTGTAGTGGCAGGAATGTGAACTGTTTGGAAACACGTACTGAGGTGAGTTTTTTCTTACTGTCGGAATATGGGGAGAGGGTTAAGACGATTACTTACGTATTTGTTGACATTAACTTCGACGGTCAACATGCACACGGAGCATTTGATTTGTGTTGTGGAATGTTGCCGTACGCAATCGATGATAACAAATACCCTGCGTACGACTTGCCCGCGCAAAACTCAGTTCTAAAGAGGTTATGGTAGCACACAGACCGTACAGACCGCCATCTGTTGCTACGACGTTCAAGTTATACCGTACACGTTCTCAAGTTCAGATTGAACGTCATGATTAATAGGCAACTTCTCTGACATAAAAGCTGAAACTCGCTTCAAATCGCTGACTCACAACAGTGACGTCATGACACACTTTGAAATGAACACCCAGTAGTTTGAACTCCCTCCAAGACGTTTCGAAGGACTGGGATGGTTTTACATTCGCCATAGTTAAAGAAAAGTGACAGGGAACTTTTAAATCTCATTGATTGCGACACTAATGCACCGCTGTCGGGTAACGGTTAGCACGTCTGACAGTGCAACGAGCGAGCTCGGGTTCAGTTCTTCATTGGGGCAGGTTATCTGGTTGGGTTTTTTCCGAGATTTTCTCTCGACCAATTGAAGCAGATTTTTTTTTCAAATTTATTTATTTATTCAATCATTATTTACTAGTCTATTTACCTATTTATTTATTTGTTTATTACTCCCTCCATTCCAAAATAAGGTGCAGTAACAAACAAAACAAGTTTGATTATTGCGCATGCGCGCACGAAATGTTTCGCGGTGTGGTATTCTGTTCAATAGTGAAGGCACTATCAGACAGTGCAGCTGTGAATGTTTCTAATCTTCTGTAGTGCATCAAACTATAATATTTAAATAGTTCATTATGAACAGAAATCAAATGGGCATCTGCTCTGGTGTTCCTATCGCAGAAAATGTAACGACAACCCAGTCAATGTTAAATAGATCATCTAAGGCTCAACAGTCGTACAAAAACGGGTTTTAATTTATTGCAGTTATTATGTTAATTGGCCTCCCTCAAAACAATGTTTGTTTTTTATTTCATTAATTTGATATCACACAGAATGAAATGTACCTAATTTTTATGTTTTTCTTATGTTAATTTATCAATCAAATAAGTATCTAGAAGATGTATTAAAGTTAAATTATATTACTGAGAATTTCAACAAATGTATACCCTTGGTCATATTTTGCAACAGAATGACATCTTTCTATATCATATTTTGGAACAGAGGGAGTAGTTTTTTTGTTTACTTATTTATTTATTTATTTATTTATTTCCTTCTCCTTCATTTAATCAGAAATAACTGCTGCAAACCATATGAAATGAAACATAATAATCTAAAATAGATATATTATTTATTTATTTACTTATTTACTTATTTTTTATTTATTTACTTACTTATTTATTTACTTACTTATTTACTTATTTATTTATTTACTTATTTATTTATTTATTTATTTATTTACTTATTTTTTTTATTTAATTTCTGTACAACAGCCAGAGGCCAATTACAGTTCAGCACATGACAATTGCATAACAATAACATTAATAATGACAGAAAATTACATAGGAATAATTATTAAAATAATGACAATTAAAAATAATTGTAATTGAAAATGAAAGGATGGAATCATATAAATGAATATAATACAAATAATATAAAAATAACGAGAATAATATTATAATATATGTCTAAACAAAAGACATAAATTAATAACTGACATGAAATTCCAAAAGTATAATTATATTACAAATTAAATGGATCCAAGTTCAATCCATGCAAATTATTATATTTTATACATCTGCAGACCGGAGAGAGATTTAGAATTTTATTGTACAAAATTTTATGAAAGCTTAAAACCTTAATAGGAATACGAAGACTGATATTGCTTAGGAAGGATTCACAATCAATATCACCCTTAACGACTTTACAAAAAAATAAATAATCGAGTTCTTGACGTCTGGCAAATAAACTACAGCAATTACATAATACTTACTTACAAATGGCTTTTAAGGAAGCCACAGGTTCATTGCCGCCCTCACATAAGCCCGCCATAAGCGTAAGGTTAATCCAGTCTCTATCATCATATCCCACCTCCCTCGAATACATTTTAATATTATCCTCCCATCAACGTCTCGGCTTCCCCAAAGGTATTTTTCCCTCCGGTCTCCCAACTAACACTCTATATGCATTTCTGGATTCGCCCATACGTGCTGCATGTCCTGTCCATCTCAAACGTCTGGATTTAACGTTCCTAATTATGCGTGCAGTTCTGCGTTGTGTAACTTTCTCCATTCTCCTGTAATAATAATAATAATAATAATAATAATAATAATAATAATAATAATAATAATAATAATACAAACAATATCTATCATACAACAGGAGTATTAACTATACTAATAATAAATCTGTAGCCAAAATTTTTCTGGTAATTTTCGATTTTCCAAAAATAATTGGTCCTAACATATATAATTAACCAACCTGAAACCGAAAATCGCATTTTTGAAATTTTTGTCTGTATGTTTGTTACCTTTTCACGCGATAACGGCTGAACCGATTTATATAAAAATTGGAATATAAATTAAGTTCGTTGTAACTTAGATTTTAGGCTATATGCCATTCAAAATACTTTATTTAAAAGAGGGGTTATAAGGGGGCCTGAATTAAATAAATCGAAATATCTCGCTTATTATTGATTTTTGTGAAAAATGTTACATAACAAAAGTTTCTTTAAAATAATTTGCGATACGTTTTATTCTTTACAAAATTTTGATAGGACTGATATTTAATGAGATAAATGAGTTTGAAATTAAAATAACGCCATCTAAGACGGTGCAATGAATTAAGAACAAATGACTTCGTCTATAAGGGGCCTTGGACAACAACAATCGAAACAGGGGCCTTGGACATTAACAATCGAAAGCTATTGAATATAGCCTACAGAGAATGTTTCTGTATGAAGTAATATCAGAAGTTAAATTAACCGATTTGTATGATTAATTATTATTTCACCATTGGAAAGTGTAGTTTCTCTAGATGGACATAATGCTATAATGTTATTACAGTAACGTCTGAGTAAATCGAGGACAGGTAAGATTAAAATAGCTTCTTATGCACAGAAAATTTGATAGGCTATTTTGTACATTCGTTTTCTGTATTTCTTAAAATAATATTTATGTACACACTTATTTTAATCTCAGAGAATTAACGAACAACGAGAATGTATTGATTTAGTATGCAGTAATAGTACGTTAGCTTAGCAATCCATTATTTTATAATTCAATGCTCAATTGAATCGTGTTAAAATACATAAAATATATATGCAATAAATGCAATGCAAAAAAATTGGGTAATGAGCGAAGCAGATTATCTTGCGCTGTTGTAAAAGTTGTTCCCTGGATCAAACGTCCTATTTTAATTATGTAATTACTTTATATTTATTTCTAATAGGAGCAGCGGAGCGCACGGGTACGGCTAGTAATAATAATAATAATACAAACAATATCTATCATACAACAGGAGTATTATTTGCAATAAATAGATAATTTTCCTGACTTATTGAAATTTATGTTGTGAGTAATCCTATAAAGCTATCGGACTTTCCAAGTATGAATTGTAAAATATACACAATAAAATGGTTATAAAACGATTGTACTGATGTGCTGGAAGTAAGTCGTAAGCGATCGTAGTCTTATAATATTGCCTCAGACCTAATTTAAGAACTGAGGAGACATTTTCAAATCAAAGAGACGCCTTAACGACTCAGGAGCCAACCGTTCGTGTAATGTCCTACAAGGCTTGTCTTAAGTGGCGTCGTACGACTCCCCTTCTCCGTGTTCAGCACCTCTCTCTCTCTCTCTCTCTCTCTCTCTCTCTCTCTCTCTCTCTCATCATCAGCGCTGAAGCCGAGCTCTGCTCTGCACTGAGTTATGAATTATGAATGTGCTCTTGGCGTGCGGGAAAGTACTTTAGTTCAGTTTAGTTGAGTTGCGAGTGAGTTTAAAGCAGGAGCAGTTCTAGAGAGCGAAAACTCTACCTCGTTAGCACAGCCGCTCTGCAGTGATAAATGAGCCCACGCCTCTGTACCGCCCGCCACCCTCTGATCGGCGCGGAGCGGAGCGGCTCCTCCGCTAATGTGTCGACTTAAGAGAGAGGATGTTAGACCTCCAGCGTGGCGAGAGTTGTACCTCCTGAATCCGTGTCGCAGTGTGTAGGGTCTCGAACTTGTTTAAATAGGGTTCGCTTGATTGGATGCGCAAAGTCTGCCAATTTCATTTTCATTATTATTATTAATTATTATTATTATTATTATTATTATTATTATTATTACTTACTTACATACATACTTACTTACTTACTTACTTACTGGCTTTTAAGCAACCCGGAGGAGCAAGATTAATCCATTTTCTATCATATCCCATCTACCACAAATCCATTTTTATATTATCTTCCCATCTACGTCTCGGCCTCCCTAGAGGTCTTTTTCCCTCCGGCCTCCCAACTAACACTCTATATGCATTTCTGGATTCGCCCATACGTGCTACATGCCCTGCCCATCAAATGGGCTTAGCTTGATTGGATATGCAAAGTCTGCCAATTTCATTTTCATTATTATTATTATTATTATTATTATTATTATTATTATTTACTTACTTATTGGCTTTTAAGGAACCCGGAGGAGCAAGATTAATCCAGTCTCTATCATCATATCCCATCTCCCTCAAATCCATTTTTATATTATCTTCCCATCTACGTCTCGGCCTCCCTAGAGGTCTTTTTCCCTCCGGCCTCCCAACTAACACACTATATGCATTTCTGGATTCGCCCATACGTGCTACATGCACTGCCCATCAAATGGGCTTAGCTTGATTGGATGTGTAAAGTCTGTCAATTTCATTTTCATTATTATTATTATTATTATTATTATTATTATTATTATCATTATTATTATTATTATTACTTACTTACTGGCTTTTAAGGAACCCGGAGGAGCAAGATTAATCCAGTCTCTATCATCATATCCCACCTTCCTCAAATCCATTTTTATATTATCTTCCCATCTACGTCTCGGCCTCCCTAGAGGTCTTTTTCCTCCGGCCTCCCAACTAACACTCTATATGCATTTCTGAATTCGCCCATACGTGCTACATGTCCTGCCCATCTCAAACGTCTGGATTTAATGTTCCTGATTATGTCAGGTGAAGAATACAATGCGTGCAGTTCTGTGTTGTGTAACTTTCTCCATTCTCCTGTAACTTCATCCCTCTTAGTCCCAAATATTTTCCTGAGAACCTTATTCTCAAACACCCTTAACCTATGTTCCTCTCTCAACGTGAGAGTCAAAGTTTCACAACCACAAAGAACAACCGGTAATATAATTGTTTTATAAATTCTAACTTTCAGATTTTTTGACAGCAGACTGGATGATAAAGTTTCTCAACCGAATAATAACAGGCATTTCCCATATTTATTCTGTGTTTAATTTCCTCCCGAGTATCATTTATATTAGTTACTGTTGCTCCAAGATATTTGAACTTCTCCACCTCTTCGAAAGATAAATTTCCAATTTTTATATTGCCATTTCGCACAATATTCCCGTCACGAGACATAATCATATACTTTGTCTTTTCAGGATTTACTTCCAAACCTATTTCTTTACTTGCTTCCAGTAAAATCTTCGTGTTTTCCTAATCGTTTGTGGATTTTCTCCTAACATATTCACGTCATCCGCATAGACAAGCAGCTGATGTAACCCGTTCAATTCCAAACCCTCTCTGTTATCCTGGACTTTCCTAATGGCATACTCTAGAGCAAAGTTGAAAAGTAAAGGTGATAGTGCATCTCCTTGCTTTAGCCCACAGTGAATTGGAAACGCATCTGACAGAAACTGACCTATACGAACTCTGCTGTACGTTTCACTGAGACACATTTTAATTAATCGAACTAGTTTCTTGGGAATACCAAATTCAATAAGAATATCATATAAAACTTCTGTCTTAACCGAGTCATATGCCTTTTTGAAATCTATGAATAACTGATGCACTGTACCCTTATACTCCCATTTTTTCTCCATTGTCTGTCGAATACAAAATGTCTGGTCAATAGTTAATCTATTACGTCTAAAACCACACTGATGATCCCCAATAATTTCATCTACATATGGAGTTAATCTTCTCAAAAGAATATTGGACAAAATTTTGTACAACGTCAACAAAAGTGATATTCCTCGAAAGTTACTACAGTTAGTCTTGTCCCCCTTCTTAAAGATAGGTACGATTATGGACTCCTTCCATTGTTCATTATTATTATATTTATTATTATTATTATTATTATTAATTCACTCATAGTTTGCTGCCAAAGGGGCAGGTCTTTCACTTAAACCCAGCTTTCTCCAATCTTTCTTGTTTTCTGCCTTCTTTTTAGTCTCCGTATATGAACCACATATCTCAATGTCGTCTATCATCTGATACCTTCTTCTGCCCGAAATTTTCTCCCGTTCACCATTCCATCCAGTGCATCCTCCAGTAGGCAGTTTTTTCTCAGCCAGTGGCCCAACCAATTCCTTTTCCTCTTCCTAATCAGTTTCAACATCATTCTTTCTTCACCCACCCTTTCCAACACAGCTTCATTTCTTATTCTGTCTGTCCACTTCACACTTTCCATTCTTCTCCATGTCCACATTTTAAATGCTTCTATTTGCTTCTGTTCATTTCGTCGTAATGTCCATGTTTCTGTCCGGTACAACGCCACACTCTAAACAAAGCACTTTGCCAAGTGTCTTCCTTAGTTCTTTTCCAGAGGTCCGCAGAAGATGCTTTTTTTCTTGGCCATTGACACCTCCTTTTGACTTCCTGGCAGCAGCTCTTATTATTATTATTATTATTATTATTATTATTATTATTATTATTATTATTATTAAAGCATTTGTTTTCGTTCAACGCTATAAACTCTTTGATATCCTAAAACAAAGAAATATATCAGATAAACTGATTAATTTCATAATAAATATATACACTAATAATCAAATTTAAATGCAATTTAACTAAAACTTTCTGAAGCTGAAAAAATCAATAAAGGAGAACGTCAAGGATGGAGCCTTTCACCAAAACTTTTCAATATATATTTCAATGAAATAACACAAAAATGGGAACAAGAAATCCAAGGTGTTAAAATAAGCCGAAAACAAAAATTCGAAACACTTCAATTTGCATATGACCAAGTCATAATATTCGATAACGAATCTTCTTCTTCTTCTTCTTCTTCTTCTTCTTCTTCTTCTTCTTCTTCTTCTTCTTCTTCTTCTTCTCTTCTCTCTAGGCTTCCAGCCTGTTAATCCAGAGTATCTCTCCATCTACTTAACGGTCTTCCTGGGGATCTTCTTCCGGATGGGTAGTTATCCCTGGCGATTCTCGCAATTCTATCCTCTTCCATTCGAGATACATGCTCATTCCATTGTTGTCTTCTTATTTGCGTCCATTCTCTAATTGGTTATATTTTGCATTGTTCTCTAATCTGATCATTCCGTATATAGTCCCTTCTTGTGATTCCTACAATTTTCCTTAAGGTTTTCGAATAGAAATTATAACATAAACTGAATAAAGCCATATAAGATTATAGGATGACAATTTCGACCGAAAAAATAGGATGACATTCATAGGCGAAAATCCAGTAAGAAGTAAAATAGTTATCAATAATAAAATAATTGAGCAAGCCAACGAATTTAAATATTTAGGATGTTTACTATCTTGTGAGAATGAAAAAGATATTCAAAATTAAGTCTCAAAGTTCATAAAAAACAGGACTCATAAATAATATTTTTAAACCTACAAAACTTTCAAGGAGAACTAGAGTAAAAATTTATAACACTTTGATACTTCCAATGCTAATGTATGACAGTGAGATATAGGCTCTAAAAAGTCTTATAAATCAAGTTTTAGAGTGACTGAAATGAAGTTCATGAGAAAAACTGCGCAATATATTTTGTTAGATTACAAGACTAATGAAGAAATTTTAAATCAACTAAAGTTACTGTACATCAGTGCGGGATAAAATACAAAAATAACTGGTTTGAACACATCCACGAGATCGTCTCCCAAGAATACAGTAGTGAAAATTTACCAACCTTGGAAAACAAGATGTCAGAGACGACCATTGAAACAACTACTGGACAAGTGAGACCGGAACGGATCAACCATTTGGTCCAAATCCATGAAAAGTGTTGTGATGATGATGATGATGATGATGATGATTATTATTATTATTATTATTATTATTATTATTATTATTATTATTATTAAAGGAAACAAAAAAAATGAGACAATTGCAGTGACAAGTAAGTTGCTTAGCTCATAAAAATAAATATCGAAATCTTTATAAGAAAAACCAAAATTTAAGGAGTCATTCGTCAACTGCCGTACCATAATAACATTATACATAGAAGATTATCAAACTGGTAAGTGTTATGGTTCAAGACACGCGATTTACACCTTCCTGCCATCTACACAACTGGTACTTGCCAAGAGTTTTATTTCTGACTCGGGTTTAAAGCTCAACGTTTAATGTCCGTATAGCCAGAATATGTTCAGGTGCACTCAACGGAAGTCTTTTACTACTGACATATTTATTCCAGATGTCAACAAGCGAGCCAGAAAGCGAAGACAATTAAATAGCGCGTGGCGCTTATTCCAGACTTGGTTACTTAATTATCTCGTTGCCACATTTTATGGCTGTTACTCGGCGTTTACAAATAAGAAGTGAGAGAAATACAAGATGCTGCATCAGAATGCTAAACAGCGTGCATTCGGTATCTTGTGGCGTTATGTACTGAACCGAAATGTCTATAGTACGATATTTATTACCTTCATAATTTAACTAGTTTGTATAGAGGAAGTAGCCTAAAGTACAATATTGAAAACAGTTCCAAGATTTTGATTTTTCTTGAAGAAGAGGAATTCTCTGGGTGTCTAGAGTCTGGAAATTTGTATGAATGTGAGTGTGATTGTGAGTGTGCCGGGTTAATATAAATTAACCAATCATCACAAACATAAAAATACGTCAGGACTGTCGCTGGGCAAGTAACCTGAACACACGTTTCAGCGTCACATTGCTGACAAGTAACTCCATCTGTTAGCACAACCATAAAGCATCTAATAGAATGTTAAATGTTATGTTTTATTTAACGACGCTCGCAACTGCAGAGGTTATATCAGCGTCGCCGGATGTGCCGGAATTTTGTCCCGCAGGAATTCTTTTACATGCCAGTAAATCTACTGACATGAGCCTGTCGCATTTAAGCACACTTAAATGCCATCGACCTGGCCCGGGATCGAACCCGCAACCTTGGGCACAGAAGGCCAGCGCTATACCAGCTTGCCAACCAGGTCGACCATCTAATAGATGCTATAAAGTTACCAACAACGAAAAAAGAAAAAAAAAAGATTTTGACATCTCTACATTTCGAGTTTCTGACATAAGCCTATTTAAAAGTCTTTTCACGCGGAACGTCTGTGTTCGAGGTACAAATGAGAAAAACTGCAGTGGAGGCTGATTGACTGAGGCAAGTGAGGCCGGGCCTCAGTCACTTGGCTTAACTGAAATCAAATTTTGCGTTTTTATATAATATATTAGTTATTTGAATGAAGCATATATTGCTATAGAAGCATTTGAAAACTTTGTGATGTATATAGACCCGTTTTGCAGTAAAATTTGTTCCTGAGGCCAGGATCGTTCGTGCCGGATCTGGCTTCTGCATTTCGTATGTTTTGTCGGGTTTTGAGGTTGCGCTTGAAACGTTGTAGCTGAGGCACAATTCGTATGGTCAGGTTTCACTTCTCCCATCCATGGTCTCACGAGTAGAATGGGCTGGGAATAACAGTGGTGACTTGTCTTCCTAAGGCCCGATTGTATAAACCATTTAATCTTAGATCTGAGGTTAAATTGATCCTTGTTTCAGCTGAACTTGGAATTTTGTGTTGTATAAAGTCTAATCTGAGATTAATTTGTCTCAAACTAAAGTCAACTTTGACTGAAGAAATTTCTCCGATTAAGTTAGATGATCCAAGTTCAGTTATTACTTTTCTGTTTGAAATATATGAGTGACAGATTGTGCAAATAAAATATCCATTATTGTTAATATTAATAGATATGTTAGGTACATTTATATGTATATTTCTTTCAATTTCTTGCCTTAATACACAAACAATCATATTTTATAAGGCTCTATCGTGTTCAGCAGTATCAAATAACATAACCTATAATTATATTATGTTTATAACAACCATTAATTATTAATGGATATGATAGGTACATTCATAAATGTTCAATTAACTGTATTACTAAACGAAAATTGTCGTTTTATAAAGCTTTATTATGTTTAGCAGTATCAAACACCATTACATGATAACAACTTGGAGAACAGTCAACCTTCTTCTTATTGCCCGCCATTATTTACATTGCAAAAAAAAAAACCCAGTGTCTCCAACAGAGTGTAATACGGACAGTCGCCAAAATGTAGTTGTAAAGTCGCTAGATTTCTCATTATCAACAAAGAAAGATTAAATTTTGTCACTATGGGGTGCTAAAAAGGTCACTAAATCCCTATTTAAGCAATATAAAATTTAAAAGAAATTGTTCTTGAAAAAGAGTTAAAGTCGCTAGATTGGCAACACTGAACAAACCTGTATAACATGGTCCGCGCATCACGTATTTCACCTGTTTATGCGATGTTGCCAAATCCTTTTCACGTGAACTTAGATTGCATTTGAACCAAGGTAATTTGATCGCAGAAAAGTTTTATACAATAGAAGAAGTGTCTGAACTCGGTTCACTTTCCGATCTTCGATCAAAGTTGATCTTTAGTCAGGGAGTTTTATACAATCGGGCCTAAATAGGCCATAAATTTAGATTGACAAATCGAACTGAAACCCAGACAGAGTTACTATGTGAGCGCTGGCTGTCTTGGGGAGGAGCAAGTGAGAAAGCACGGGGGGAAGGGAGAGAGCACTATGCACTATGTACTTGCAGGTCCACTCACAGTTTGTCAAACCTGCTAACAAAAGCATTAAAAGGTTGACTAGTTGCCTGCAATGAAACCTTCCTAGCCGACAGTCGAGGCAAAAATGAAGAATCCGTTATTGTGGTAATACTGGAGAGTGGTTCTTCTATTGGTCGCGATGCCCCCACACACCCTCTCACCCTCTCAGATATTTACGTGGTGATTGGTGACTGAATGAGAGGAGCGAGGGAGAGAGAAGATAGAAAGAGAGAGATTCCAGAAGTTGGCGTGTTTTAAGGGGTTTCACTTGAATTTGTCAAACTATAGCATAAAGATCCCCGCTCTTTGGCAGGCAGAGACCCACACTGTTCTCTCCCCTTATGTCTCAGTTTATGACTTAAATGAGGGTGTTGTACTATTGTACTTCGTAGTTTCTGGCTTTTTGGTTGAATGTGTAGTATTTCCATGTATGTGTTGATGTCTCTGTAGTTGTGGTTAGCATTTTTATGTGTTCTGCATATGTGGAAGTGTTTTGTAGTTTTGTTAGGGCTGTGATGTGTTCTTTGTAACGTGTTTTGAAATGATTTGCCTACTACCCTATATAGAAGTTGTTGCAGGTGTTACATTTGAGTTTGATACGCCTATGTGGTTGTAATTGCTTGTTTGTGTTGTTTGTGTGTTGAGATGTTTTTGTAGAGTGTTATTTGTTCTGTATGCGATGTTGTAATTTAATTTCTTGAATGAGGTTGCAATCTTGTGTGTGTTTTTGTTTTCGTATGTATTTACTCTTTCGAATTCTGCATTTACTGTTTCGAATTCTGCACACCTCAACACCAAATTACCTTTCGTCTCGGTTCTCTTATCTATACTCCAACCACGATGTAAATACCAGATCACTTATCTGTGGCACGATAAGTATACCTCTTCATAGAACATCTTGTTATTCATCATCTTTTACAGTATCCACCTCGCGTCAATGGAATTCCTTGTCACAAAGTATTAGGGGCTGCAAGACAATAAACACTTTTAAAAACATCTTAAAAGATAACTTTATTAGAATTTCACTCCAATCATACTGATTTAAACTATCACTGACTACATTGTTACTTCTTTCTTTAGACATCATCCTGATAGTGCTGTATTTTCAAAATTGTTTCATACTAATATCTTTCTATTATCTAATACTTACTTACTTACAAATGGCTTTTAAGGAACCCGAAGGTTCATTGCCGCCCTCACATAAGCCCGCCATCGGTCCCTATCCTGTGCAAGATTAATCCAGTCTCTATTATCACACCCCATCTCCCTCAAATCCATTTTAATATTATCCTCCCATCTACGTCTCGGCCTCCCTAAAGGTTTTTTTCCCTCCGGTCTCCCAACTAACACTTTATATGCATTTCTGGATTCGCCCATACGTGCTACATGCCCTGCCCATCTCAAACGTCTGGATTTTAAGTTCCTAATTATGTTAGTCTATTATCTAATATTATTTGAAATATATTAACATTCTATGCATTTTAGTTTAATTCTGCTACACAATTTATCTGAGTGTTTAATTAATAGTTCATAGTATTTTGTTGTTTAATTCGTAAATAACTCTTGTATACATGTAACTCTCATCTAAATCAAATTGTTGAATTCTTTGTAAGTTCATGCATATGTACCATATACACTTTTTGCTAGTTGAGTGGAAGAGAAGGCCTTACGACCTTAACTCTGCCAGCTAAAATAAATCATTATTATTATTATTATTATTATTATTATTATTATTATTATTATTATTATTATGTATTTTTGTGTTCTTGTGTTTGTGTTGTATTCTCAATTTTTGTTGTTGTTATGTTTTGTCTTTCTTATTATGTTATCTACAGACGTGGACGAATTATTAGACTAAAACGTTTTTCGTGGAAACATAATGCATTTCGTGATATCAACTATCAGTATAATTCACAGAGTCTCTATTGTTGTAAATATGATTATTTACGTTTTCTGGTATATTTTTACAATGGTTAAGTACATTTTGTCTGGCTGTGTTGGTACTGCTGGTGTTTTAATTATATACTGCAGAAGATATTCAACAGTCTGTTCTCCCATGGCCTGCAAGAAGACCGGACATGAACGAAATTGAAAATCTGTGATCTATACTGAAGAAGAAAGTGAAGAAAAAGAGGCTTACAACAAAACATGGACCAATTTAAGCCCTGTCTGATATCTGGCTAAATGATGCTGATATTGAAAGAAAGTGTCAAACTTTGGTTTCCATCATCCTTGACAAAATCAACGTGTCAATAAAGAATAAGGGAATGTTCAGAAAATATTAGTAACCTCCAGACTCAATTTTATGTTCATTATTTATGTGTAAAATACATTTTTGTTCATTATTTCTGCCGATAAATACAGGTTTGTTATACATATAATTAATTTAGTCTAATAATTTGTCCACGTCTGTATTATGTTAGGGTTGTATCCGTTTTCTTGTGCTATGTATTTGATTGTGTTTAGCTCTTTTTTTTTGTAGTTTTGTTGGCTCATTGGTATGTTGAATAGTCTGTGTTATTCGACAAATTATATAATAAGAGATAATTCCACAGTAAACCTATCAATTTTTCATTTGTATCGTTCAACTGAGATGGCATTTTTCTAAGAATCCCGCCTTCAGATGCCGGAACTGTTGTCGGCTATTCAAGCGTCCGAGACACAATCTAGTGCAGACGAGTGTGACGGGGCATATTAGAAACCATCATGACGTAACATCCATGAGAGATGTCTTTTCGAGCCGACGCTCGTCCCTCACCCGCCCCTAGCCTCTGAACGCTACTACTACTTAGTAAAATATCGGGGTCACGTTGAATAATTCGCACAATTCTGCTGTTAATCCCAGCTCCAACCGAATATCCCGCAGGGCATTTGTTTTCAATTACTGTACTTACAATCAATCTCGGGAGTTGACAAAGCAAAAACGTTACAATGAACTCGAAAATTTATCATCCGTGTAAATTTATTTTCTCCTTTATCCTTGTATAAAGGCTGAAAGGTTTTCATTTTCAGATGTAATTTAATTGCTTTATTATTTGACGTTGATCTTTTATTTATTATTTGTTTATTATCGACCCAGCAAGTCAGTCGTTCATGCGCGTATCGGTCGTGTTTGATTGAACCCGGTAATCAGTCGGTTTTATGTCCCTGTCTGCGTGCATGAGCCTGTTAGTTTATTAATATACCAGCCACAATCCATTGAATGTGTAAGCAGATAGGTAAATTGCTAAATAATTCACATCGCAATGGAACTCTTTGAACTCTAATGACCGTTTTGTTAGCCGGTGGTAATTATAAAAATCGTACTATTTGTGTTTTCAATTGTGGCAAAGTGGCCATTGGGAAATATATTTCCAATGCGAAAATACAGCGTGCCCTACTGAACTAGAATACTTTGTGTGTGTTTCAGTTATTCTTTGTAGCCTTTGACTCGCATTTGTTGAAACCGAAATGTTCTCTTTTTTATATTTTTCGTCATAATTTATTGTGGAATACGTTACCGTTAATTTTGTAACTTCGATTAGTTAATTTTATGTTAGCTGGTCGAGTGGAAGAGAAGGAAGGCTTTACAGCCTTAACTCTGCAAGTTAAAATAAATCATTATTATTATTATTATTATTATTATTATTATTATTATTATTCTTATTATTATTATCATTGGTTAATACTATCATTATTACTTCGATCCCGGGCAAATGGCATTTAAGTGAACCGACGGCTCATGGTTCTTTGCCGCCCTCACATAAGCCCGCCATCGGTCCCTATCCTCTGCAAGATTAATCCAGTCTCGTTAAATCATCATAACATTTTACCTCCCTCAAATCCATTTTAATATTATCCTTCATCTACATCTCGGCCTCCCTAAAGGTATTTTTCCTCCGGTCTCCCAACTAACACTTATATGCATTTCTGGATTATTATTATTATTATTATGCCCTATCTCAAACGTCTGGATTTTAAGTTCCTAATTATATCAGGTGAAGAATACAAAGCGTAGTTCTGTGTTATGTAACTTTCTCCATTCTCCTTAACTTCATCCCGCTTAGCCCCAAATATTTTCCTAAGCACCTTATTCTCAAACACCCTTAACCTTCTTATTCCTATTCTCAGAGTGAGAGTCCAAGATTCTTAACCATATTAAGAACCGGTAATATAACTGTTTTATAAATTCTTAACTATTAGATTTTGGACAACAGACTGGATGATAAGAGCTTCTTATTACTATTCTTATAATAATTACGCATTTCTTATATTTATTCTTATTTTAATTTCCTCCCGAGTGTCATTTATTATTTGTTACTTTTGCTCCAAGAGCGGCCGGGTAGCTCAGTTGGTAGAGCTATTCTGGCTACGGACTGGAAGGTCCGGGGTTCGATCCCAGGTTGTAACAGGATTTTTTACTCGTTGCCAAACTTTCAGAACGGCCCCGATTCACTCAGCCTCCTATAAAATTGAGTACTATTATCTTTCCTATAAAAGGCTATCAGAGCGTGGTTATTACCACAGCACCTCATTCTAGTGCTGAGGTCATGGAAAGCATGGGGCTCTACCTCCATGCCCCCAAGTGCCTTCATGGCATGTTACGGGGATACCTTTACCTTTACCATTCTTATTACTATTATTATTATTATTATTATTATTATTATTACTATTCTTATAATAATAATAATAATAATAATAATAATAATAATAATAATAATTATGTTTTATTTTCTCTGGCAGAGTTAAGGCCATAAGGCCTTCTCTTCCACTCAACCAGCCTTAATCAATACAATACATATTTAAATTACAAATATTTACACTACACATGAAAGGTTCTCCAGCTATATTCTTCAGTTAAGTTTTAACGACTAATAGACTACATATTTATTTAAATTTAGATAAACCTATAAGGTAAAGTAGTAACTTAATTTATGAGCTAATTTAATTCAATCAATTATAATTATTTTGAGATTTGATCATCATCATCATCATCATCATCATCATCATCATCATCATCATCATAATCGTTGAAAGTTTTCTGTTGCTGTAAAGTAAATTACATTTCAATGTTTTACGAAAGTTTCCAGCGAAACTAATGAAATATTTTTCCTTCCACATCACATCGCTGTCGTCGTCATCATCATCATTATCATTATCATCTTCTCACAGAGATTACCCTCCTACTACCAGAATTAATTTGTTACATTGCCCATAGGTAACCCCAAATAAATTAGATAAAATAACATTTGGTTTAAGAGCTGAATTTATTTGCAAACTAGCTTATTAGGGAAAACACGGGAATTTTACTTGAAGCAAGTAAAGAACTAGATTTGGAAGTAAATGATTATGTTGCGTGACCAGAATATTGTACGAAATGGAAATATAAAATTGGAAGTTTATGCTTTGAAGAGGTGCAAAAATTCAAATATCTTTGAGTTGGTTAAAATGTATGGAGAAATTCGGCTTTTACTTTTTTATTGTAAATAATCTTTAGTTTTTTATTTAAGTCCGATTTTTGTTTTAAGATTTGTCTAATGAGTTTTATCCTTGCTTATTTATTTGCTTTTAAATTATTTTATATGTAAGTTTTTGGAGCATCAGTAACAAATATAGCCTAAATGATATTCGGGAGGAAATTAAACGCAAAAAAAAACATTTGAAATGCATATTACTATTTGGTTGAGAAGCATTTGTTATATATTCTGTTGTCAAAAAAGCTGAAAGTTAGAATTTATAAAACAGTTATATTACCGGTTGTTCTGTATGGTTGTGGAACTTGGACTATCACTTTGAGAGAGGAACAGAGATTAAGGGTTTTTGAGAATAAGGTTCTTAGGAAAATATTTGGGGCTAAGAGGGATGAAGTTACAGGAGATGGAGAAACTGCCTCAACAGCATTAAGAAGAAAGGAATTCCATCTGGTTTAAATTATCTAGACGAAACACTTCCACAGCTCTGGATTGACCGTGCAACACACGAAAACCTCACGGTGACCAGCAAGGAGCCCCGATCTCACACCATGTGATTTTTTTCCTTTGGGGAAGTGTGAAGCGCAATGTTTACTTTCCCTAATTATTTAGATGACTTAAAACAACGCATCACGTGTGTTGTGGCTAGAGTCGATGCAGGTATGTTACACCGGGTTTTGGATGAACTAGACTATCTCTTAGCCGTGTGACACATATTCAACATTTGTGAGTTCACAATGTAAACTTAAAGAATTACTTTATAAAACAGTGTAAATCAGCATTTGTGAGTTCACAATGTAAATTAAAGAATTACTTTATAAAACAGTGTAAATCAGCCGTGGCGAAAACGTCATCGTGCGCCGAGCCACTGTGTAACCTGCAACGTGCATAGCACCTATAGAGAGAGGCGGACACCCGAAGGGAAAGTGAAGCAACTGTCTGACTTATTAACGGATTTTCATTTTCCTTACGTCAAGCACTTAAATATAATTTTATACAGTACAAGGCTACAAACTAATGTTTAGTACGTGTAACGAAGAAAGAAATGAAGAATGAAACATAGGACACATTATCACAACCTAAAATTAACTGTCTTCAGAATATCTCTGCGACAGAGTTTCAAAATCAGGAATGATGTCATTTACTGCCAGTCGTAGTTGATCACGAAGGTATTTGTCTGTCAGTCGTGATCTAAATTTGGTTTTTACTATTTTCATTGTTGAAAATAATTTTTTCAAAAACGTAAGTTGTAACGAGCATGGTCTCAAAGAGAAAGCGAAAGAACGAAGCTTAGGATATTTATTTTTGGCAAAGATTTGAAAAGTTCAACATTTGTCAAAGTCCTTACATCTAGCTTTCATTTAACATCACGTTGTAAATCTGTGAGTTTAAATTGAAGATCTAACCGCATTATTCGTACATCTGCTGAAAAAGGGTGAATGTACAGAGATAATAATAATAATAATAATAATAATAATAATAATAATAGTATAATAATAATAATAATAATAACAACAACAACACTTAACCTTTTAATGTTTCATCAGTAACATGCAGTATAATGCCGTTTTATGTTATACAACCGTTTTCTCGTAATACTTGTGAACAAATCATACATTTAATATTCTCATCATATTGGCAGCAAAATAGTAATATGCGTTACAAGAGCGGTATGTTGAAGTTTTCATGTTCGAGGAAAAGTTTGAAAAAGCGAAACGTAGTTGAGCTTTTTTAATTTCCGAGAATTGAAAGAAAACATACCGCTCGTGTATCGTACATTATTTTGTGCGAAGATCGTTTATTACATACCTGAAAGAGGAATTTGTAATTAGTTGCAATGAAATCTCCATCTTGATTTCTGTTCAATGACGGCAATTTTGGAAAACAAAAATATCTATCTTCAACATTGTTGCTTTAAAATGTTTTCTGTGTTTACTATACTCCAGCAGGCCGTGATATACGTCTGTCTTTTTTTCCCCCAGTCTATAAATGCGAACTTAAAACAAACTGCTTCCTTAATGTTACATGCATCACGAAATGCAGTAACTTTAGTGGAGTTGTAGAGTTTACTTAATTTCTGCAAATATTTAAAAACAATAATTAACAGTGCAATTTAGGTGAAATTGCAGTGGTAAGTTTCAATTTATAATTATTACTATATTGAACGTCTCTAAAAATAATATGTTAAAAGCCTAAAGCAGTAAAATGAATATGTCACTTAAGCGGTAAGAAGAGGGAAATTGTTATGTGCGTTAGGTTGGGAATACTGAATGTGGAATTTTAGACTTACCGCGGGTTGGTTTTGTGCGGAAACCAAGCAAATACGCACGATCTCGCACAAAAAAAAAAATGCTTCCTCTCATCCTACTTGAAACTTTCGTTTTTGTAGAGGTACATGTATTCGAGAGAGACATTGCGACGATACGCCACTCGCAGATCAGAGACAAATACAAATGGAACGGAGTTTGACTCCAGTGAGTGAGAGGATGGGGGTTGTGGGAGGTAGAAAGCACAGCTATCATTGCGAGTCACAATATGCTCGTGTGTCGCATTTTCGCCACCGCTGGTGTAAATTGATTTCTGATAACTTTAATAGTTTTATATTTATAAAACATTGAAAGTGTCTATTTCTTTTGTACTAACCCTGTATTTCACATTTCTGCTTCATGTCAGTTAGGTGTCAAGGAAATAGCTGACTAGGATGATAAATACCTCCACCTCACCGGGGTTATAATTTTATTTTAATCAGGTTTCAACTGAAAATTAGTTGTTTAACGTTTATGTTGAGATAAAACTGTGACGATTTTGTCAGCATTTTTTTGTGATAAGTGCGCAAGTTTATTCTACTCTCTACACTACATCTGCAGTCTTTTACCGTTCTTGTAATAATACGTAACAGGGTGCAGTCCTTAACTTAGGAGGAGTTTTAGCCCCTTTATAACACAGGGCAGAGAGAGCGAGAGAGAATTTACATGGCCCCCATGAGAGTGAGTATCAAGTCATGTGAAGCTTGTTACTACATTAGCGTCTAGCGATCCCCCGGGACATCGAGGGCGGCGTCGTTCCTGTACACCACTTAACACGGCCTCTTGAATGTCGACTACAACTGTGTAACTTCGATGCGACAACTAAATAAAAAACTAGACCTTCAGTTCCGCTGTTCGACATAACTGAACCTGAAATTTAGCTTTCTTTTTCGGCATCTTCTGAATTTTAAGGAATAACTAGAGATGGGAACGATATACCGGTTTTTACGAAATACCGATATTTTCGTTTCGATATAACGATATATCGATATCGAAATTTTGATTCAATATATCGTGTAACATATCGGGTTTCTCATAAATTTATCGATTTTTTTGTGGAATTATTGTCATTATCAACAACAACAAAATCCACACTAGACAACTCCGTTAATTCCCGAGAGATGGCGCTACTGGAAGTGGACAGTTACATAGTTGTGCAACCTCACTCAATACCTTGTTCTAATTGGCTGGATTGGAATTCGAATTCAAACTGTTTAATATGCAGCACTAAATTTAAAATGCAGCGTATGCGAACGTGAGACAGATGGGAGGTTTATTTACAGCTGTTTTAATGTTATTAATGTTCTTCAAGGCAGGAGAGCAACTCCCAACCTGAAAGGGAACCGTCTGACCTCAAAACGGGTATCAAAACTTTTATTTCTATATTCTGAAATTGAAAGAGAAACAAGAATTTAATACCGATGTGGCATTTGTTTACGTCTATGATTTCTATGCACAACCTAGTGCTGACATTCTGTTTTCTTATTACATCTTTTAGTGCATAAAAATTCTATCCCTATAATAATAATAATAATAATAATAATAATAATAATAATAATAATAAATAATAATAATAATAATAATAAATTTATTTAATTTATTATTATTAATATTTGTGTGCTGAACAACAGCCAGAGGCCAATTATAGTTCAGCACAATACACAAACAGAAGATACAAAGGTGCAAAACAAAAATAAATAATATCTTAAATAACAAAAACATACATGAATACAAAACAGTAAAAACTAATAATCAAAACGAAACTAAACCTTAAAAGGATCTAAATTGTGCCCATGCAAATTGGCATATTTTATGCATCTACAGACTGGAGAAAGTGATTTTGAATTTCGGTTATAAAAATTTTTTTAAATCTTAAACCTTTTGTAGGAATACGAAGGCTGATATTGTTTATGATAGACTCACAATCAATATCACCCTTGATAACTTTGCAAAAAAATTGATAATCAAGATTTAGACGTCTAGCATAAAGGCTACAACAGTTAAAATATTTACAGGTAATATCATAGTTAAAGTCAGTGGAATTGGGTATAAATCGAAAAGCACATAAGGAAATAAATTTTCTTTGAATATTTTCCAATTTAACCGAATCGGTTGAAGTAATGGAATTCCAGGCTACAGATGCATATTCAAGTTTAGAGCGAACCAAAGTAAAGTATAGAATTAATAGTGACTCAGGAGTAGAAAAAGAATAAGTTATAGACCTTATTAAACCAAGCATTCTTATTGAATGATTATAAATATATTATATATAATATATATAATAATAATTATTATTACAATAATAATAATCACCATTGTTGTTTGGAATGTTGGAGTGTAACAATATCTTGCAATGGGAACTCAAATCAACTGTAAAGTTTGTTAAAACTTGTAACATTCTAAGTACGGTTTACTTACATTTAAAATCAATTACAAGTTCAGTTTACTTACATTTAAAAATGATTACGTCGTTAGGTAGAATTATATCTGTGGCCTGGACTGAATCCTTTATAACTTTAGAATAATTGAGTCGTGTTCAAATATCAAATACTCAACCATGTAGAGTTCACTTAACTCTTTCCCACTATATCATTTAAGCTCCTTGCCTCCACCATAATTTTGATTTAGGTTAGGACCTGCATCATTATGGTATTGAAAATGTATAGTTTATTGTTACAATTTTACATTTATGCTTTTGACTGTTACGATGTAATTTCAATGGTAAAAGGAATATTAAAATTCAAGTAATTTTATTGTAATACAGTAAATGTACGCCTGAAAATGCAATTTGCTTACGGAATAGCGATATATCGATAATCTTTCGATATATCGATACATTTTCTGCGATATATATATGGTTTATCGAAATTAGATTTGCAATATATTGCAATATCAATATATCGGTATTTAATTCATTTCCTCCATCACTAGGAACAACTATACCCAGCATGCAAAGGTGATTAGATAATTTCGTGAATAGTTGCCAAACGAAAACGTGGTTTGCACTTCTGACTACCGTGCTTCAATACACTGGTCAACAGTGATTTTGTTAAATGTAAAATTTCTGCTGTTTCTTACGTAATTTCATCTGCTGATTCCAAAAATGAAGTCAGAATTTTTCCACTACCCACATTTTTTTTTTTTTTTTTTTGTAATTTTAGAAAACTGATGTTTATTTTTATTACTATACTACACGTCCTTAAGCATGCTAATGGAAAGAAAATATTTCAAATATATTTAACAATTGACCTATAACTTTAGATCATTGATACCTGTGAAATTAAAATCCATAACAATGAATTTATTTCTCATAAGACTATGAGAGTTAGTATTAATTCTTGCATTCATGAAACAAGTTTCATAATACTGGTCAACAATCATTTTGTTAAATGTACAAGTTAAGCTATTTATTATGTAATGTCATCTGCTGATTACAAAAATGAAGCCAGAATTTTTCTATCACCCACCATTTTTTTTTTTTTTTTGTAATTTTAGAAAAATTGATTTATTTTTATTGCTATATTATACAATCCTTAACATCCTAATGGAAATTAAATGTTTCAAATATTTTATTTTATTGCTTTAATAATATTACTTTACATAATTGTTTCCTGTGAAGTCAAAATTCATAAAAACAAATTTTATTCTCATTAGGATGTAAAAGTTAGTATTAATTCTCAGTTGAGTTGGAACTTACATGAAACAAGTTTCATAACCTGTGTTTTCTTCGTCCTAATTTTAAGTATGGTAAAATATCTCATAAAGTGAAAGATATCTCGAAAAAGTATGTAAATCACATAAAAATGTTTGTTACATTTGTGGTTAGTTAACTTTGAAAGCACACAGGTGAATTTTACTACAATAGTTAAAAGAGCTTACGAGTGTTCTTTTGATTACAAAATAGATGAGGACAGGAACTGGGCCACTGAAATCTGTTGTGCTCCATGTAATTCTATTAGCCTAACTGGTTGGCTAAAAGGATCCCGTCATATGCCTTTTCTAGTTCCAATGATATGTCGGGAACCTAAGAATCATTCAACAGACTATTACTTTCTAGGAAACACAGATCACAAGATTACAGAGAATTTGTCAACGAACTGATTCAGAACTATAACGTGATGGGGTGTCACGTATCTCTCAAAATAAATTCTTGGATGCTCATCTATTTTTGCTTTCCTCAAAACCTTCGGGTAGTGAACGACGAAAATGGGGTGCGTTGTCATAAGGATTTTTCTGATATGGAAAGACGCTACCAGGAAAAATGGAGTCCAAATATTCTGTCAGACTACAGCTGGACACTCAAAAGAGATGTTTCTAAACCAAGTATAGTCTAAAATCTATTTCACACACATTTTAGCTAAATAAATATGATTTTAGGTAAAATGTTACAAGGTATCAATATTAGAAAAGTCTGAAGTACATTCCATATAATTACTCAAAACCCTGCGTAATAGAAAAATTTTGAAAATAGATCTGAAGTCAGCACGAAAATGCTATAAGAATCACGCATTCTTTATTTTTTATCAATCAATTTGTTTTAATTTTGTTGACCAGTGTAATCTGTATTTTCTTTGTCCTAATTTTAAGTGTGGTAAAAGTATCTTATATACTGAAACATACCTCGAAATATTGTGTAAATCACATAGGTTATCTTTAAAGCTGTTTTTAAAAGTGTTTATTGTCTTGCAGCCCTAATACTTTGTGACAGGGAATTCCATTGTCGCGAGGTGGATACTGTAAAAGATGATGAATAACGAGATGTTCAATGAAGAGGTATACTTAACGCGCCACAGATAAGTGCTCTGGTATTTACGTCATGTTTAGAGTATAGATAAGAGAAATATTATGATTTTAGGTAAAATATTACAAGGTATCAGTACTAGAAAGGTTTTATTTCAAATAATTACTCAAAAATCCTGGGCAATAGAAAACTTTTGAAAACAGATTTGAAAGCAGCACGAAAAATACTATAACAATTGCCCATTATTTGTCTTTTAAAAAAATATATGTTTAATTTTGTTGACCAGTGTAATTAAATATTAGTCTAGCGTCGAGAACGGTTACACGGAAACTGTATAAATATTTTCTACCATTTTGTGAATAAGAAAAAAGAAACTCAATCCAAATGGTGAGTTATAACAAAAAGACTAAATAAATAACCTATTCTTTCGTTTTGTAACGAATCTCTAAGGATATTATCGGTATGTCAGTAAATTGTAGAGCATTGCAGTGACATTTAATGGACTGTCATTTATCGTTCCATTAGCCATTGAATTCTTTATTTTGAGTGAGGCAATGTTGCTGAAAATAATTACACATTAATACGAGAAATTAAATCATCATACATGTCCAATTGAAGGGCTCCCTGCAAAAAGGAGGTAGCTGCACATGTACGAAGTTGTGAAAAACAAGAAAAACAATACAAAAATCCAAATTTTAACTGAGTTTCTTTCTTTCTTCAGAGTTTGTCCTAGGTACCTAGGAGTTTCATTTTATCACTGACACATTTATTATAAATAGCTATTTTGGCAAGTAATATATAAACAAGTAGTGGAGCTACTCCCTTTTTGCAATAAAATTACATGTAACTAGCCACATTATGCACTGAACACATATATTGTTCGAATATCATAAGCTACAATACAAGACATAGCATACATATACATAAAATATGTATAGACAAAGTGAACCTATGTAATGGTATCAATTCCAGGAGGTTAAGGTAATATGTACACCCACAAAACGCAAAAAAATGATGAAAAATTAGAATTTTCAAAATATACCTATTTTAATAGAGAATTTTCTCCTCTTTAATTTAATATAAGAATTTTCGATTTATGCCTTATGGTTTTTCAGATAAGTCCCATTTTCCAAAATGCTCCGTCATCAGCCACGGTCACTTACTTTTGGAGTGATCTTCGTAGCAGTCAATCCCCTCGTCCAGCATTGCTTGTAAAATAAACTTCTTTCTAGTCCCGAAATAGATGCATAGATATCTGGGCATGATCATTAGATTGAAAAAATGTTTTACATAATGAAGTAATTTATAATCTTTTACTGTTAGTCATAAAACTGTAAATTTGTGTGTCAATGATGTTGTACGTCATTTTAATAAGAGTCAAAAAGTAGAAATTACAATTCTGAGGAGGATGGGCATAAGCCCTGGGACAAACACCATCGCAGGATTTGCTGCATCAATGGAAATAGGGACAAAAATGCCAAAAAAAAAAATTCAACACCTGAAGTTAAAAGAAGGCGGAGGTATTTGAGAGGCAGAAAGAAGCTGAAACTGGACCGACATGAAGCTGCTTAAGGGGTGACATATGATGATGGAGTCTTCTAGGCTCTGAAAGTTTGTGGCTTATTTCCTGTAAATAGTAATTTTAGAATATTTAATTCTTTCAAACATAATATCTCAGTCAAATATAATGATACCAAAAGAAGGTATTGGTGTCATTTTGAAGCTTGAAATGTCCCCCAATGCCTGACAATGAGTAAAATAACATTAATATAATTAATAATTATCTATGGAATTTTATATGATTAATGTAACATAAAATATTATTGTAAGTTACATATATGGTAATATTTAATTAATGTAAATAAAAATAAAAAATAGCTCTATGTCAGGCACTAAAGAATAGTTTTAGCTATAAAACAGTGAAAAAAACTGTGGCTCTATCTTTAAAACTGCATGAGCTATCATGTTTCAAGTTGCATGTCAAAATTATAAACAAAATTTTTAAAAACAATTAGACATAATTCCAAGGGATCTGTTCACTTCATTCTCTTTCTGGTACCATTCTCAATTGTATAAAAATTTTACAGAGCAAAATTATACAAAACAAAATTTTTTATGTAAAGGTGTAGGCCTACATACATATACCTCAATATTTGAGATATTCAAAACAAAAAGTTTAATGGAATTTTGCTTCCTTTCGAGATAAAAATTGTTTTATATGAAATATTCCATAGTGTGTTTTGAGAAAGCCATTGATTTAATTCCCAATATGCTCTGTCAGTTTAAGAGAGCAGTGTATTATGATAATAAATGATTGAAAGAATTTCAGTTTTGTTCTTTAAATATGCAGAAATCTGATGCCAACAAAATTATCAACAGTAATCTCACTAGAGGTTTTGATTTATCTAGAGAAAATCAAAACTCGAGTGGGATTTAATTGACTATTACACGATTAGAACAAAATATATAAAGATTATAAGTAACGAAGTACTCAATACAATAAAATATTAATTGGCTTACGAAAATACAACTGTCTTCAAATGTATTATTGTACCATCTCAACATTACAAATATTACGCTAGATGCATGCTTGATGGCAGTAGTGAGTTATGATTACTAGCAATGCCTTCTCGTCGAGAAGTTATCGATCTATTATACACGATGACAATGTTACTAGTCAAGAAGGCTTTGTTGATTCAGTTTCATTTTTATTAAAACAGTTGCATTCCACTTCAATTATCCGAATCCCAGTAATCAACGCCACTTGACAGATGATTTTCAATAAATCTTAATATTAAACAATCTCTGATACGTGACTATCCGTAATATCATATAGCAGAAGCTATAACATAACCTAAATAATAAACACAAATGTTAGAAAAGTTTTAATTAACGACGATGACATAAAAAATAAACATGAATAATTTTAAAAGGAATAATTATTGAATGTACAATTTTAAAATTTGAATGTGGTTGGTGGTTCAATTGATGTTATATTGGACGTGTGCGTAATAGAAGTGGAACTCGTTGGTTTAGGCCTACATGGTGTATTCAACTTATTCAGGATTTCCGAATGGTGCTCTTCATTTATTTGTAAATAGGATTTCAGAAGATGCATAGGTATGATCGGTGATTTTTATTAATTCTTGTTCCTGAATGCCAATGCGAGTCATATTTGAAACTGCTGTGCATCGACTGGAGTGGTTTGTAATTTTATATATATATATATATATATATATATATATATATATATATATATATATATTTTTTTTTTTTTTTGACGTCCAGACTAACGCAGTGTGAAATGTTGGCAAACAAAGAAACAAATGCTAGGGACGCGATAAAAGTAAACAAATGCTAGGGACGCGATAACATTAAACAAATGCTAGGGACGCGATAAAATTGTGCGATAAGCAGCCATGATTGGTTGAAAGACGTCCTTTCGTACCGTTTTATTGGTCGAAAGTAGTGTGACGTAGTAAAAGTGTAATAGTCATTCTAAAATTTCTTTGCAGAACGAGAAGTTGTATTTGTTGTGCTCAAATTTCTGCATATTTAAATGACAAAACTAAAATTCTTTCAATCGTTCGTTATCATAATGGGAATCCGGTGTAGCTCAGTGGATAGAGCCTCAGCACGTAGAGCTGAAGACCTGGGTTCAAATCCCGGTGCCGGAGAGAATTTTTCTCCGCTCCACCCATCCTTCATCATATTAAAATCTATAAGACTGAACAATTTAGGACCTAACAGTCTAAATGTGCTAAGTGCCAAAAACAACTTTCTGAGATATAGATGAAAAACACACTGCACAATGCATGTTGAGATATCTACAACACCGTATTTTGGCTCACGAATAAGTTACTTACAGTTGAGATACGACAAAGAAAATTTAGTATGATATTCTCACATGGATGTTCCTCCCTTAGATTGAATAAAAAGTAATTAAAAAATTGGCACTTAGCACGTTTAGCATATTAGGTCTTCAATCATACAATAGGTATATCATAGTCGCTGGAAGTGAGATCCGGGCTGTAGGAGGGATGTTGAAGCACCTCCCCGCGGAACTCCCACAGATCTGTTGTGCATCGAGCTGTATGTGGCGGAGCAATTATCATCGTTTCTTACATTTCAAGAAATTCCTGTCCGGCAGCATTTCCATAGTAACAGAGAGGTGCAGACGACTGTCACATTGCCTACTTGTTCCGATCCCAGGTGGCAGACCTCTACGACACAGAGATACAAAAGTTGATCCCACGGTATGACAAATGTCTCATTTCCGGTAGGGAATATATTGAAAAAAAAAGCTGAACCATTACTGTATCTGTTCAAATAAATAATAATAATACTTACTTACTTACTGGCATTTAAGGAACTCGGAGGTTCATTGCCGCCCTCACATAAGCCCGCCATCGGTCCCTATCCTGAGCAAGATTAATCCAGTCTCTATCATCATATCCCATCTCCCTTAAATCCATTTTATATAATAATAATAATAATAATAATAATAATAATAATAATAATAATCCTCATCATCATCATCATCATCATCATGGATTAAGTCCACACCTGTGGAATAACGGTTAGCGCGTCTAGCCGCGAAACCAGGTGGCCCGGGTTCGATTCCCGGTCGGGGCAAGTTATCTGGTTGAGGTTTTTCCGGGGTTTTCCCTCAACCCAATATGAGAAAATGCTGGGTAACTTTCGATGTTGGACCCCGGACTCATTCCACCGGCATTATCACCTTCATTTCATTCAGACGCTAAATAACCTATATGTTGATACAGCATCGTAAAATAACCCAATAAAATAAAAAAATCATGGATTAAGCCTTAGAAGGCTTCTTCCGGTCTCATTTTTCACACTGTTGAGCCCATCTTGTTTTCGGTCTACCAACATTTCTTCTACCTAATGGTTTGTAGTTTATCATCAGTTTTGGTATGTAGTTTCGTTCCATTCTTTGTATATGTTGTTTCCAATCTTTTCTATATTGTTTTATTCTTTCTATTATTTTTAAAATGCTTAATTCCCCCCATATATCTTCACTTCTTTTCCTATCCATTAAGGTGTAACCACAGTCTAGTATACAGAGTGTTTCAAAAATACGGGGCATAATTTCAGGTATGTATTTCCCACATGTAGACAATCAAAATAGTTCATTACAACATGTGTCCGGAAATGCTTCATTTCCGAGTTATGGCCTTCATAACATTGAAATTCACCGGAACGTTTTTCTTTCCGCAGGTCGTTGTCATTACAGAAGATGTTCAAAATGTCCACCTCCTGCTTGAATACAGACCTCACATCGATGTCTCATTGACCTGCGAACACGATCCCAAACTCCAGGAGTATTGCGTATGTCCTCAGAACATGCCACAATTCGATTCCGAAGGGATTCCAAATCAGACACCGGAGACGAATAAACCAATGATTTTAAATGGCCCCACAAGTAGAAATCGAGAGGGTTCAGCTCAGGTGAGAGTGGAGGCCAAGCAATTGGGCCACCTCTACCTATCCATCGATCAGGAAACCTTCGATCCAAGTACCGGCGAGCCGTACGTCTGAAGTGTGCAGGAGCGCCATCATGCAAGAAGTGAATGTGTTGACGATTGATCAGTGGAGTGTCTTCTAAAACATGAGGTATGGTGTTTTCCAGGAAGTTTGTGTACGCCTGCCCCGTAAGTCTGTTTACAAGTACATGGGGTCCAACTAATCGATCACCAATGATACCGGCCCATCGATGTGAGGTCTGTATTCAAGCAGGAGGTGGACATTTTGAACATCTTCTGTAATGACAACGACCTGCGGAAAGAAAAACGTTCCGGTGAATTTCAATGTTATGAAGGCCATAACTCGGAAATGAAGCATTTCCGGACACATGTTGTAATGAACTATTTTGATTGTCTACATGTGGGAAATACATACCTGAAATTATGCCCCGTATTTTTTTAACACCCTGTATATAGCCACGAAGCTCAATACGTAATAAATTTGCATCCATAGATAGTTGCTAACCACTAGGATAGCTAATATCGCCTCATTACAGACAATGCGAAATAGTACTGGCACAGTCTATTGTTCCTAGCACCCTCACAACTCAAGCTTCGTGACTGTATATACTAGACTGTGCTGTAACCTGCCACAGATCTTAGAAATTTCATCTCTGCTGTTTCTATTCTCCTTTCTTCTCTTTTAGCCAGGATCCAAAATTCAGACCCATATAGCAACATTGTCACTGTCGTTACCTTATAAAATTTAATTTTCGTTTCTTTCCTAATATTTTTTAGGGATCTGTTAATGACACCGCATACATATCTGAATTTATTAATCTTGTTTTGAATGTCTTCATTCTTCATATAAGAATTGTTGCACCCAAAGTTATTGAAACAATTTATCTGTTCAATAATTTTTACTTTCAAGACAATTTTGGCTCTTAATGTATCTGCTCCTGTAAATACTAAAACTTTTGTTAATTAAAATATTTAAGTTAAAACTTTTACTTATATTATTTAATTGGAATAGAGCCCTCTGTGCCCCGTTTTCAGAACTGGATATTAAAACTTGATCGTCCGCAAAGAGCAATATAGCTAAGTTTTTTTTTTTTTTTTTAATTTTAAAATGTTCTTTTAAATCCATCTGCCATTCCATAATGATATTGTCAATATACAAATTAAAAAGTGACGGTGAAAGTGGACACCCTTGTCTTACTCCTTTAATTATCGTTGCTAATATATTCTTTCTTTCCATTGATGTCGTTCCAATTACAATTTTATTCTGAACGTATAAACTTTTAATTGCTGATATAAAATGTTATGGAATACCTTTTTATTTCATTATGATCCATAGTTTGTTTCTGCAAATATTGTCAAATGCTTTTTCATAATCTACAAAAATCATGTAGATTATGTTCTCTATGTTTCTCTATTGTTTG
>JAJSOF020000001.1:5314512-5367012 GCA_025594305.2 Periplaneta americana
ACGGCGGATATTCATGTGAAATCTTTCAGCTAATTTCAAATCTGTTTACAAAATGTTTCCATCATCCTGACACAACTCCGGCTTCCACCTAAGACAACGTAGTGTATTAAATAAAGACTAACATCCCATACAGGATTCGAAGCCGCGACATGGCTTCCAAGAAGCATCAAACTCTCTTCTTAGCCACTACGTATACTTAGTTACAAATGACCTTTAAAGAGGTTAATTGCCGCCCTCACATAAGCCCGGCATTGGTCCCTATCCTGAGCAAGATTAATCTAGTCCCTACCATTATATTCCACCTCCCTCAAATCCATTTTTATATTATCCTACCATCTACGTCTCGGCTTCCCCAAAGGTATTTTCCCCTCCGGCCCTCCAACTAACACTCTATATGCATTTCTGGATTCGCCCATACATACTACATGCCCTGCCCATCTCAGACGTCGACTTAATGTTCCTAGTTATGTCAGGTGAACGATAACTCCATTCTGGTTGGATAATCGTCCACCTGTGCATCGGCATGTGGGTGTGAGGCCAGCAGCCGGCTGGTCGGTCTAGGCCCTTCACGGACTGTAGCTCTACGGATTATTATTATGTCAGGTGAAGAATTCATGCGTGCAGTTGTGCGTTGTGTACTTACTTACTTACTGGCTTTTAAGGAACCCGGAGGTTCATTGGCGCCCTCACATAAGCCCGCCATCGGTCCCTATACCTTTGCTGTGGTCGTGCCGGAGAATCAGTCTCATTTCGAGGCTTATTGTTAGGTTTCCTAACAAGTTTTTTTTACGGTGATGTGTTGTTAGCCATTCGCCCAACCCCCAAGCTGGAGGACCACCCCTTATCGGCTGTCCACGACTGCTTATTCAATATATTCGCAGCTACCCTCCATATCTGGAGGCCGTCTCCTCTATCCGCAACCTGAGGACGCGCCATGACGTAGTGATAGGGACCCACAATACGCGGTCTGCGTTGTGTAACTTTCTCAATTCTCCTGTAACTTCAACCTTCTTAGCCTGAAATATTTTCCTAAGCACCTTATTCTCAAACATCCTTAACCTTTGTTACTCTCTCAAAGTGAGAGTCCAAGTTTCACAACCATAAAGAACAACCGGTAATATAACTGTTTTATAAATTCTTTCAGCTTGTTGCATAGTAAACTGGATGATAAAAGCTTCTCAAGCGAAAAATAACAGGCTTTTCCCATATTTATTCAGCGTTTAATTTCCTCCCTAGTGTCATTTATATTTTGTTACTGTTGCTCCAAGGTACTTGAATTTTTAAACCTTTTTCAAAGGATAAATTTCCAGTTTTTATATTTCCATTTCTTACTATGTTCTGGTCACGAGACATAATCATATAGGCCTACTTTGTCTTTTCGGGATTTACTTCCAAACATATCTCCTTGTTTGCTTCAAGTAAAATTCCCGTGTTTTCCCTAATAGTTTCTGGATTTTCTTCTAACAGTCCACACCTGTGGAGTAACGGTCAGCGCGTCTGGCCGCGAAATCAGGTGGCCCGGGTTCGAATCCCGGTCGGGGAAAGTTATCTGGTTGAGGTTTTTTCCGGGGTTTTCCCTCAACCCAATACGAGCAAATGCTGGGTAACTTTCGGTGCTGGACCCCGGACTCATTTCACCGGCATTATCACCTTTATTTCATTCAGACGCTAAATAACCTAGATGTTGATACAGCGTCGTAAAATAACCCAATAAAATAAAAAAAATATATATACTTTGTCTTTTCGGGATTTATTTCCAAATATATCTCCTTACTTGCTTCAAGTAAAATTCCCGTGTTTTCCCTAATAGTTTCTGGATTTTCTTCTAACATACCTATTCACGTCATCCGCATAAACAAGCAGCTGATGTAACCCGTTCAATTCCAAACCCTCTCTGTTTTCCTGGACAGCCACTACATATAGGCTTAAAAATGTTATTCATTATTAATAATATAAACATTGTATTCATAATTGAATGTTATAACGTCATAAAGTCAGGAACTGGAAGCTGCGAGGTCCACAGCCTCGACTTGCAGACTGCGACTGTACGCGAAGTCGTGGCCTCGTGATGCAAATCACTGCTCGTTGGCTTCTTAACTCAAGATATTAAACTCACCACAACTCCATTCTCCATAATGCCTTCCGTTTTTATAAACATTTCTTTTTTATTATCTCTCTTTTTTTCTCTCTTCGTCTTCTTCGCCCGTGTTTGTTTTCGTCTCAATTTTTCCTGCATTCGTTACCGGAAAAAAAAGTTAATAAACGACCTCATAGTTCACTCTGGAGTTGGCGTTGCGAGTTTATCTTGTAGACGAGTACAAAATGAAGACGAGCGATGTTCTTACAGGGTCAGCACAAACGCTTCGTTCTCTGTAAACTTATTGCGTTTCAATTTGAGAGGAAAAAATGAATACTGTATCCTTACCCATAGATAGGTATACAATTTTGTCGCTGGATTTTATGAAAATATTTATACTGTATACGTGTGTCTGTGAAAAAGAGAGAAATTATGTACAGTGTTCTCTTACATGTAGTGGTTGTATTTTATTTAACGACTCTTTGAATTGGACGAGAAATGAGACTTCTGTCAAGGACAATATTCTTTTACGAAACATTTTTTTTTAAATCATTACCAAGAGATAAATAAACCACTCGATTTACAATCCTTGCTATTTTTTTATGTACAAAGTTTGCTGTTTTATTCATTTTTTTCCTTTTATTTTTTGTCTTTTTTATATATATTTCTTATATTTATTTTTTTTTCCCAGACGGCAGTATACACATTTAACTTTCCTTTTTTTCACCTTGTTATTTGCGTAATTTTTTTCCCGCCTGCTACATTACATTACATACAATACATATTTTATATATATATATATATATATATATATATATATAAAATATATATAAGTGACGGTGTTTTATGTCAATAAGAGCACAAGAGCACGTAACACCTTGTTTCCATTAATGCACGACTAGTTTTATTATTTGATACCGTATTGACGTAGTGGGGATGTAAAATATCAGAACCGAGTATTTTAAACTTCCCACATCTTGCATAAACTTCTTATGTAAACTTGGCAACATCCGTTCACGTACAAGCCGTGCCCTTTTCGAGATGGTTATGTTCGGAATTTCATAGCATGCGCGGGAGAAAATTGTCTTCAGCTGGCCGCTTATGACTCGTCAAGAGCACAAAGCGTTAAATGAACATGATGAGTATCTATCCTACAGATGTCAGGTGCATCGATGCCTATCGTTCACGTGCTATATCTCGAGGAGGAAATTTAAAAACCTGTAGATGTTCATCTGACTGTAGGATTGTTTACTTACGTGGATGTGTGTACAGTGCTGCTATGTAGTTTGTGAATTACTATACTTCAGTGTCGGCATAATAGCATAGTTTGGCTTTCAAACACGTGCTGGCTGAATGTGATGGTGGTATGAATTTAAGTATCAGTATGGTGGTGTATAATATTTAAGAATAATATTTACTGGCATGTATTTATAGTAATCAATCTTTGCGAATAGGATTACAGTACTGGTATAGGCTATAGTGTATCAGTGTGTTGTGAATGAAAATATATTACTGAACACACGCTTTTGTAAATAACGGGACTGTGGTATGTATTCATTTTTAACAAACGTAAACAATGAAATCTGTTCAAGTAATTTTGAACAGTAAAGAACTGGCTAAACTGGCTTACCAAGAAATATTGGAAATAAAAAGACTGAGTTTCATTATTATTATTATTATTATTATTATTATTATTATTTTATTATTATTTTATTTTACTATTATTATTACTATTATTATTATATTTCTTTTGAATTTATATACGGTTTTTTTCGATAGTGAAACATTGGAATCATGACATTTCATATTAGACTAAACGTACGATTTAAAATTCTCTTCGATTTTGGAACCACAAAATTGTGAACACACATAATATTTTATCACGAGCCGCCACTGTATATACATACAAACTAATACTATGATACATCATATATATATAGGTATTTACATACAAACAAATACTATGATACAAATTTGTTGGTATATCCTTTTCTTTTTTGTCTTTTTTATGTGTATTTTTACATTTATTTATTTTTTCCCAGATGGCAGGAGTATACACATTTAACTTTCCTTTCTTTTTCACCTTGGTATTTGCGTATTTTTTTTCCCCGGCTGCTACATTACATTACATACAATACATATCATATATATCTACATACAAACTAATACTATGATACATCATATACATAGATATTTAGATACAAACTAATATTATGATACAAGTTTATTGGTATTTCCCCTCTCTTTTTTTCTATATACAGCAAAGATAGTGTATAATTCTTGCGTTGTTCCTACTCACTCGTATTTGACACTTTTTATATTTCATGTACAATTCATAGTGCACAATCACCTTTACTTTTTAACTTTGCTCTAGAGTATGCCATTAGGAAAGTCCAGGATAACAGAAACGTTTGGATTTTCAGCTGCGTGTCTATGTCAGGATGACGTGAATAATTAGGAGAAAATACACAAACTGCGTTAGGTAACTTTCTCCATTCTACTGGAAGCAAGTAAAGAGATAGGTTTGGAAGTAAATCCCGAAAAGACAAAGTATGTGGTTATGTCTCGTGACGAGAATATTGTACGAAATGGAAATATAAAAATTTGAAATTTATCTATTGAAGAGGTGGAGAAGTTCAAATATCTTGGAGTAACAGTAACAAAAATAAATGATACTCGGGAGTAAATGAATCGGTCCATACAGAAAGGGCTTCAGTCACAAATTTAAAAAAACGAGATATAGATGGAAATCATATCTTTATGGGTGGCTCCATCGGCCTCTGCAGAAAGGTATTCAGTCCAATGTTTGGAAAGATAGAAACTCTGCGTTTCAATTTCTATCAGAAAGGAACAGAGTAGGCATTTACAGAATGTTTTCTTTAGTTTTCTCAAAACTAGGTCTAATGGACTAAAGCCCTTTCTGTATGGAGCGATTCAAATTAAACACAGAATAAATATGGGAAATGCCTGTTATTATTCGGTTGAGAAACTTTTATCATCCAGTCTGCTGTCGAAAAATCTGAAAGTTAGAATTTATAAAACAGTTATATTATATTGTTCTGTATTTGTGAAACTTTTTTCTCACTTTGAGAGGAACATAAACAAGGGTGTTTGAGAATAAGGTGCTTAGGAAAATATTTGGGGCTAAGTGGGATGAAGTCACAGGAGAATGGAGAAAGTTGCACAACCCAGAACTGCAAGCATTGTATTCTTCACTTGACATAATTAGGAACATTAAATCCAGACGTTTGAGATGGGCAGGACATGTAATTTTTATTCACAATCCAGAAATGCATATAGAGTGTTAGTTGGGAGGCCGGAGGGAAAAAGACCTTTAGGGAGGCCGAGACGTAGATGGGAATATAATATTAAAATGGATTTGAGGGAGGTGGGATATGATGATAGAGACTGGATTCATCTTGCTCAGGATAGGGACCAATTTTATATTTCGGCAATGAACCTCCGGGTTCCTTAAAACCCAGTAAGTAAGTAAGTACAATTCATAGCCATCACAATCACATATTTCATTTTGTAAAATATAATGCACCGTGTTTCCGAGAATCCAGATTGCAAGCGTCCTGTCTAAACTTAGAGACTACTTTAAAATCTGGCCTCGTTAGGATATAAGAACTAAACCACGGGTATCGATCAATCTTCAATCCCTGTAAATAGTATTCCATACGTTGCTAAATAGCATGTGTTCTGGTGCATCGTCCAAAGCCATCAATCTACAACTTGGAACCTACAGCTTTTCTTTTCCGGATGAACCTATGCTGATCTCCCTTTAAAATCGATCTTTCCCTACCCACAAACATAGGATTCATCGTCTGACTGATAATACCTAGGGACCGTACTCTTGCCAGGGTCTACGGAGATAAGGTTAGTTGTTCATAGACTACATTGGCGCGAAGTCATGTTTTGCGCGTGGCACAGGTACTATCACGGAACACTGCATCTTGTTTGTGGTCTAGTTGATGTTTTTATCATGATTCAAAATTAGACCTCGTAGACTGTTTAAAAATGCATTCTAGTAATAAAAATTGATGCTACGATGAGCTTTCCTACAATTTAAATTATTTGTTCATTTAATTATTTGATTTATTTTTACTAGTACTGGCAGAGTTAAGGCCATAAGGTCTTCTCTTCCACTCAACCAGTATAAAAAATATATAGCAAATATAAATAACATCAATACAGAAAACAATGAAATAACAATAATACTTATTTACATACAAACACAGAAACATTCTCTGTAGGCTATCTTTCATAGCTTTCGAAACCCTGGAGGTTCATTGCCGCCCTCACAATATAAGTCCACCATTGGTCCCTGTCCTGAACAAGATTAATCCAGTCTCTACCATCATATCCCACCTCCCTCATCCATTTTAATATTATCTTCCCATCTACGTCTCGGTCTCCCCAAAGGTCTTTTTCCCCTCCGGCCTCCCATCTAAAAATGTTTCTGGGATTCGCCCATACGTGCTAAATTGCCCATCTCAAACGTCTGTTAAATAATTTTGTTAATAATAATAATAATTTAATAATAAAATAATGCAATAAAATGATTTTAAGGAATTGTTTTATGAAACATTTCATTGAGTGTTTTGGGAAATGCATTGGCTTAATTCTCAATATGCTGTCAATTTAAGAGAGCAGTGTATTATGATGTTACTGGATGCTTCCATGTTTTTAAAAAGGCTAGTATTAGCTTGTATTTGTTTAAAAATGTTAATTTTAATCTGATAGCACTCAACATACATAAAACAGACATCATTCCCTTGCTTTAAACAAAACATTTACAGTGGAAAGCAACTATAATTAAAAAATTCGTATAATTGTACAAATATCTATAATAATTTCAATTATTTTTGGAAAATACGCCCATCAATCCATGTGAAATATTTAGGTATCTTCATCTTAAATTTGGAATTTTAGTATATTTACTACGTATGTCTTAAATTACAAAATTTCATTTTGTAAAATTTGTTCAATTGTGTTGCCAGTAAAACTAATGAGAACAATATTTATAGCCCTGTTTAGTCTATAAGACAGTATGGAATTATCTGGGGTGGATTGTCACAGAGTAAACATTCGCCCATTAATATTACAATCGCTAAAAATTATTATTCCATATGTTTGAAAGACAACTTGATCATCCAACTTCTGGTCATCGTCCAAACAATTTAATGTTTTGAATATAAAGCAAATTTATACGTACACTATTTTTTTCACTACCATAAATATGCCCAAATTCATATCATCCGATCACGGCCAAAACAAGAAGATACAATATTTCGCTCCCCTCATTGAACCAAAATGTAAGACTGAAGCAGGTCTAAGGCACAGTTCTAATTACGGTCCAAGATTATATAATGATTTTATAAAGAGGAATCCTGAACTAAAATTATTAAACAATACATTAGGCCTATTTCAAAAAACAAGTATTTGAACTGTTTTTTAAATTATAATCATCATATAAATTTTTATACTTTATTTCTTGCCACACTTACAATGGCGTATTCTTAACTTATTATATTTATGTATATTTTGCTCTGAACGTATTTCTTCTCAGAAACTAAGAAAAGCATTGCGTGAAGATTCTTTTCGTCAATGAAGCAAATTGAAAAGTAAAGGTTTGGGAGTTGTTTTCTATTCTCACTGGAAGAAAGGTAATTAAATCTCAACCAAAAAGGGACTTTAGCAGTCAGTGGACGCAAGCCATTAAGATGAACTGTAATACAATACCTGTACGTACTCTCCCTGGTAGAACTCTTGACTCAACCCGTTGCAGAAGATGCGACGAGCAAGAAACCCTTCCTCACGTCTTGGGTTTCTGCCATCATGGAGAATTGCTCCGAATCAACAGACATAATACGGTTCGTTCTGTCATCGCAGCTTCAATTCGTCAGAATGCTTCCTATGAGGTTTATGAGGAGGTTGGTTGCGTCTCTTCTGATGGCTCAACTAGACGGGCTGATATCATCATAATTGATTTATTTTCTTGATCCCACAATCCGTTTCGAGATGCACGAGCAACAGCCACAAGAGGTGTTCGTGAAAAACAAGTCATCTATGAGCCTTGTTGTCAAATATCTCGGAGCAAATACCACATCACACATTGGACAGTTTTTGGGCTCATGTTCGAAATACGAACCCAATAAAATTTAAATCAACTTAAACAATTTAAAATTTCTGATGCAACGATTGATGCCATAGGATCTCATGTGTTAAAATCATCCATAGCTATAATTAGTTAGTGCTGGGTAACTTTCGGTGTTGGACCCCGGATTCATTTCACCGGCATTATCACCTTCATCTCATTCAGACGCTAAATAACCTAAGCTGTTGATAAAGCGTCGTAAAAATTATTAAAATAAAAAAGCTATATTAGTTATTTTTGTACCCAACAAACTTTTATTGTAAATGATTTCCTATGTTTTCGTATCATTTATCTTAATGTTTTCTTTTTCCTTTCAAATTGTCACACAATTGGTTTTCATGATTATTCTTTATGAATTGATTAGTAGGCCGATATATTCAAACCCTTATTTAGGGCGGCTTTTTTATTTAAAAAAATGTTGTTTTTTTCCCTTCTTTTTAAATTTTATTCATATACGAGTATTACAAGAGTATTGTAAAATCTTTGTTAATGTATGTAATTTTTGCTTGCAATAATAAACAATCTTATCTCATCTTTAAAAAAATGTAAGTTTTGTCCTTTTAATCTGCAGAAAATTGATCCTAATAAATGCAACATTTCAAAATTTATTGCAGAACGAAAAGTTACATCTGTAGGGATCAAATTTCTGCGCATTTAAAGAAGAAAACTTACATTCTTTCAATAGTTTATTATCATAATACACTGTTCTCTTAAATTGGCTGAACATAATTGGAATTAAGTCAATGGCTTTCCCAGCGCACGAGATTAAATGTTCCACACTAAAACAATTTTTATTTCGAAAAGGAAGCAAAAGCATTAAATTTTTTTGTTTGAAATATCTCAAAGAATAACCTCATGAAATAAATTATTCACTCTGTACAATATGTTATAGCATTTTTCCAAGTGGACTATATCTTCTTTATGCTCAGCGACATTAGATTCAACTCACCTCAAAGAGAAAATAATACAAAGATGATTACTTGGGTACGATGGCTTCAAGCACGGGGGAATGATATCTTTAATGCTATCAGTGTTGTTAAAAAAATGTGGGCCGATCTGGGCTGTAATACAATTAAATTTAACCTCTAATAGTTTTGTTTTTTACATACATTCATTCATGTAAGATTTTTCTTTGTGTCACTGAACAACTAATTCGAATCCCGTCCATTTTCCGTTGTCCAAGAAAAGCCTATTTTCCTGCTTTTGGAGGAACGAATACTTGCAGTATACATATTTTTTATCAGATAGCCAATGTATCGGAGAATTTGATTATTGACTGCAAAGTTGTATGAATAGCAGCAGCGCTTGCATTCCACGTGGACTTCTCCCTGATCGCATTCCTCTTGCATGCGTTAGGAATATTGGAATGCTTCAAGTAATGTCGAATATTATTTGGAATATATCGCCAAATGACATTTTGCAACGCGACTGTTTTAACGCCCACCTTGTATGATTTTATCTGGTTCATGTTAAAACGTGTTATACAACTGTCTGACACCGCTACTTGATCCCACTAAAACAAAAATCATGAAACGTAGCTCAGTGATTAAAAATAAAATAAATCTGTACTTAAAATTCACTTCACTGATAATTCGCTGAATGGGGGAGTAGATGGCAGTAAATTTCTCCTCTTCTGTGTCTTATTCTTTTATTTCCTCTTTGATTTGGTTCAAAGCCTGCTCTGCCCCATGCAGACAGAAGTAAACTCTCCTAATTGCAATTTCCACTCATTTTCGTCCTCCCAATCCAAATATCCGGTTTTCAAATTATAATGCAACAAAGTAGTATTTATAATGGGATAGGCGGTGCTGCAGTAAGATTCCCGCGAGGGTGTTCTCTTCCACATTGTCTTTCTTGTTATAATTAATTTTACAACTATCTAATATATCGACGCAGAAAGCGACAAGACACTAATGAATTGTTCATATTCCAGTCGTTTGGTTCACCATCCAGTCAATCGGTTCACGTTTATCATTTAGTCGGTCGGACATCGTCCTGTCTGTTGTTAATCATCCAGTCGGTCGTTAATCATCGTTAATCGTCCAGTCGGTCGTTAATAATCCAGTCATTAGTTAATCATCCATTAGATCGTTCATCATCGTTAACTTTCCAGTCGGTCGTTAATCATCGTTAATCGTCCAGTCGGTCGTTAATAATCCAGTCATTAGTTAATCATCCAGTAGATCGTTCATCATCGTTAACTTTCCAGTCGGTCGTTAATCATCGTTAATCGTCCAGTCGGTCGTTCATCATCGTTAATCATCAATCCGGTCGTTAATCGTCCAGTCGGTCATTCATCATTGTTAATCACCAGTCTGTCGCTAATTACTCAGTCGGTCGTTAATAATCCAGTCATTCGTTAATCATCCAGTAGATCGTTCATCATCGTTAATTGTCCAGTCGGTCGTTAATCATCGTTAATCATCAAGTCGGTCGTTAATAATCCAGTTGGTCATTTATCATTGTTAATCACCAGTCTATCGCTAATTACTCAATCGGTCGTTAATAATCCAGTCATTCGTTAATCATCCAGTAGATCGTTCATCATCGTTAATTGTCCATTCGGTCGTTAATCATCGCTAATCATTAAGTCGGTCGTTAATCGTCCAATCGGTCATTCATCATTGTTAATCACCAGTTTGTCGCTAATTACTCAGTCGGTCGTTAATAATCCAGTCATTCGTTAATCATCCAGTAGATTGTTCATCATCGTTAATTATCCAGTCGGTCGTTAATCATCGTTAATCATCAAGTCGGTCGTTAATATTCCAGTCGGTAATTCATCATTGTTAATCACCAGTCTATCCCTAATTACACAGTCGGTCGTTAATAATCCAGTCATTCGTTAATCATCCAGTAGATTGTTCATCATCGCTAATTGTCCAATCGGTCGTTAATCATCGTTAATTGTCCAGTCGGTTGTTCATCATCGTTAATCATCAAGTCGGCCATTCATCATTATTAATCACCAGTCTGTCGCTAAATATTCAGTTGGTCGTTAATAATCCAGTCATTCGTTAATCATTCAGTCCGTCGTTCATTATCTTTAATCCAGTCGGTCGTTCATCATCGTCAATCGTTAACAATTCAGTTGGTTGTTCATCATCGTTAATAATCCAGTCGATCGTTAATCATCCATTGGGTTGTCAATCACCAGTCGGTCGTTAATAATTCAGTCGGTCTTTAATAATCCAGCCTGTCGTTAATCATCCAGTCGGTCGTTCATTATCGTTAATCGTGCAGTCGGTTGTTCATCATCGTTAATCATCAAGTCGGTCGTTAATCACCCATTCGGTTGTTAATATCCAGTCGGTCGTTAATTATTCAGTCAGTCATTAATAATCCAGTCATTTGTTAATCATCTAGTAGATCGTTAATCATCATTACTCATTCAGTCAGTCGTTCACCATCTTTAATCCAGTCGGTCGTTCATCATCGTCAGTCGTTAATAATTCAGTTGGTCGTTCATCATGTTAATAATCCAGTCGGTCGTTAATAATTCAGTTGGTCGTTAATGATACAGTCAGTCGTTCATCATCGTTAATCATCCAGTCGGTCGTTCATATCCAGTTGGTCGTTAATAATCTAATCTGTCGGACATCATCCAGCCAGATAGTCAACATCCAGTCAGTTGGTATCATCCAGCTTGGTAGTCGTGTAGTCAGGTCGGTCTCCATTCATTTGACAGTAAATCGAATCATCAGCCGGTTGGCAAACAGTTGCCGCACGTGCACTAGAGGACTAATATAGAATTATTTTCGGTCAGTGCGATATGTTGTGTTCTAAATTATGTAATTTCGGTTGAAAAATAAATTTAAGAGATTACTATACAAGAAAGATTAAAATACTAATATTTTTCTTTTGTTTTATTATTTTATTTATTCGTTAATTAATTAAAAAATTGGTTATCAGTAAGATTCACTTCCCGAAGTTTTGAATGTTGCGCTTCTTTTGAAATATTTCTCTATTTCAGTCAATTCGTCCAGCATACGCGGTTATACATTAAATGTTTGTGAACATATTTTGTTAGCATAATTCATTTCAAGAAGTGGTTTTTAATGGTTTATTCAGTCACATTGCAAGGTGGTCTCTCGTTCATTATGAAAAGATTTTCTTTGCTACCTTACTTACTTATTAGCTTTTAAGGAACCCAGAGGTTCATTGCCGCCCTCACATAAGCCCGCCATTGGTCCCTATCCTGAGCAAAATGAATCCATTCTCTATCATCATATCCCACCTCCCTCAAATCCATTTTAATATTATTTTCCCAGCTACGTCTCGGCCTCCCTAAAGGTCTTTTTCCCTCTGGCCTCCCAACTAACACTCTATATACATTTATGGATTCGCCCATACGTGCTACATGCCCTACTCATCTCAAACGTCTGGATTTAATGTTCCTAATTACGTCAGGTGAAGAATACAATGCGTGCAGTTCTGTGTTGTGTAACTTTCTCCATTCTCCTGTAACGTCATCCCTCTTAGCCCCAAATATTTTCCTAAGCACCTTATTCTCAAACACCCTTAACCTATGTTCCTCTCTCAAAGTGAGAGTCCAAGTTTCACAACCATAAAGAACAACCGGTTATATAACTGTTTTATAAATTCTAACTTTCAGATTTTTTGACAGCAGACTGGATGATAAAAGCTTTTCAACCGAATAATAACCTGTGTTTAATTTCCTCCCGAGTATCATTTATATTTGTTACTGTTGCGCCAAGATATTTGAATTTGAAGGATTCGCAACAAGCTGTTTTTTACGGTGATGGGTTGTTAGCCCTTCGCTACCGGTAACTTAAAATTGAATGCCTTCATTAAACACAACATTCTTGGAAGACGAACTTACGCGTAACACTAATCGTGAACTTAAGGACGTATGGCGACATTTAATTGGTATTTAATGAGGTTATGCGTGCAGTATGTTGTGATGAAGGCGCTCTCCTCTTGTCGTCTCCTACTTGAACGCGCTTTGTGCGAGGTGTGAATGCAGTGTTATTGCAGGGACGGTACAGCGGGGTGGGGGCGTGATGATATATCGCTCACAGCGCTGTGTTATTGCAATTTGCAGGCAGCAGCGCTGTGGTTTATACTGGATGCTTTGTGACAGGATCAGGGAGAAGAAGAGGCTCCCAGTGGCGGACTGGAAGCGAGCCCACCTGCAGATCATTACACACCACTAATCTTCCGTAAAGTGATACTCAACGTCCACGTCATCTTATAATGCTTCCACTACTCTACTTCCCAACACATTTCTTCTTCATCTACGTAAGATATTTCAGCTTGTCTCACTCCCTTTCTTGGTTGTTCAAAATGTTTATCTACTCTTCACATTTAAAATTCTAATGCTTCCACTGCGCTGATTAGTGTAATATGTAGCTAATCGGCGATGTATGCAATGGAGGGGGAAAGGAACTGGCCACTCTACCCCATTTCTCCTGGCCTAGTTGCCTCATTCGTGATGCCGTGTTTATATCAATTTTGAGGTTCAGACCTGTCTTCGGACAAAATAACAACCACCACTGCATTCTATTTCCATCATTTTTCCATCATTTCTACTTCCGAACACATTTCTTCTTCTTTTTCTTATTCTTCTTCTTCTACGTAAGATAGTCCTATTTCAGTTTGTCTATATATATATATATATATATATATATATATATATATATATATATATCTTCTTCTTCTTCCTCTTCCTCTTCTTCAGTTTCTCTTCCTCTTCTTCCTCTTCCTCTTCTTCTTTCTTCTTCTTCTCCATATATATATCTCTTGGGTGATAAAAATGTTATCTATTCTTCACATTCCTAATTCTAATGCTTCCTCTACGTCCTATAGTATATTTTTCACTTCCACTTTCTTTCACATTTCTTCTTCTTCTTCTTCTTCTTCTTCTTCTTCTCCTTCATCTACATAAAATATTTCAGCTTGTCTCTTTCTCTCTCTCGGTTGATCAAAATTATCTATTCTCCACATTTCTAATTCTAATTCTTCCACTACTTCCTACGTTCCGCACCTCTACTTTCCTGGTTGAGTGGAAGAGAAGGCCTTAACTCTACCAGGCAAAATAAACCTACTACTACTACTACTACTACTACTACTACTACTACTACTACTACTACTACTACTACTACTTTCCATCACATTTCTCCTTCATATAGGCCTACGTAAGATATATCAGTTTCTCTCTCTCTCTCTCTCTCTCTCTCTTGGTTGATCAAAATTTTATCTATTCTTCATATTTCTAATTCTAATTCTTCCACTACGTCCTATGTTCCGCACCTCTACTTTCCATCACATTTCTTCTTCATATAGGCCTACGTAAGATATTTCAGTTTCTCTCTCTCTCTCTCTCTTGGTTGATCAAAATTTTATCTATTCTTCATATTTCTAATTCTAATTCTTCCACTACGTCCTATGTTCCGTACCTCTACTTTCCATCACATTTCTTCTTCATATAGGCCTACGTAAGATATTTCAGTTTCTCCCTCTCTCTTTTTCTCTCTCTTGGTTGATCAAAATTTTATCTATTCTTCATATTTCTAATTCTAATTCTTCCACTACGTCCTATGATCCGTACCTCTACTTTCCATCACATTTCTTCTTCATATAGGCCTACGTAAGATATTTCAGTTTCTCTCTCTCTCTCTTTCTTCGTTGATCAACATTTTATCTATTCTTTACAATTTTCTTTCTTGTTCCTATTTTCAATTTTCTTCACATTTTCTTGTATTCTTCTCCCATAATCTTCATTCTTCTTCACCTTTTTAGTTTCTCCTTCTTAACCTCGATTTCTGCCCTCTTCCTTCCTGTTGTTCTCCTTCTTTAAGGTAATCTATTCGTTAAAAATACTGAACTTCGAGGTTGATAAACATGACTATCTCAGCCAAATATTGCCGTAAAATTATAAGATTTCGAAGTCCGAGTCCTCAAGCATGGCAACAGCTGTGGTCAAAATTATATTTAAACATTTTGTTTTATAATAATTATTGAGTAGAAAAACATCAATTAAATTTGCATAATTAATACAGGGTGTTTCAAAAGTGATGGTAAAAAATTTAGGGATGAGAAGTATGGTGTATGGGCAAGCAGATGGTGCGTTGCTGCTCTAGACAATTTTCAGCAGGACGCCAAAATGTGCATGACGAGGAGCACAGTGGGAGGCCAACCATCATCACAGACGACCTTGTGGAGCAACGCACCATCTGCTTGCTCATGACGTTAGACCTGGCACAGCTGACGATCAATTTCAATCGGCGCTATGCCCTGTGCATTCAAAAACTTTATCACTGACCACACGTCACACTCAGCGGGAGCTGGAATAGGTACGTCCATCTTCAACCATTGCAACGAAGCTACTGAGAGCACTCGGGAAGTTCCGCTAGCGCATGCGCCATGTCAGGACATTGCTGTATCACGTACACGCAGTCGCTTTGCGCAACATATGGTTTGCTTGCTGTGGGACGAGTGGAAGATGGGCGCGCCTCCTAAAAATGAGAATAAGCAGATAAAGTTCCAGTAAACATGGGTCCGCAAATTAACTGTTTACGAGATAATGCCTTGTTTGCTAGTTGGGGCTGCTTGTGAACCGAGCGCCTGGATACGGTAAAGCGGTAACATTAATGCTTCGTACGTATACAACACTATCCCCATCACATTTCCTTCTAAGTGTGAGATGTTATCTAAACAGACGATATGGTGAATGGTGGATAGGTAGAGGAGGACCTCTACCTAGATCACCTGATTTAAATCCTTTGGATTTTTGAGTACAGGGTTAAGTTCAAAAGGTCTATTTACACAACAGACATCATCACACCTGAAGAATCGCAGGATTGGATTGTAGATGCCTTCCAGCAAATTAAGAGTGTCTCAGGATTGCTCGAGCGCATTCTTGAGTCTTTGCGGAGAAGACTGACACATTCACGTTCATGGTCAACATTTTGAACACTGCTATAAAATTCTTCAGTTAACATGTTCATACTATTCTGTACCTTGTTTATCCACAGACTTCATTGTTGTTCAAGCAAAAAGTTTCTTTTGTGTTGTTGAAGCCAAAATTATGAATTTAACTGTCTCGTGATTGATAAATTAAATAAAATTGTCACTGCTTTTGTTGGATTTGGTACTTAGAATTCAGCGGGTCCCAAACAGCACAAAATGACATTATCTGGTAAACGATTAATTTGCGGGTCCATGTTTACTGGAAAATTTTTTGCTTCTCATCGTTTTTACTTTGTAATCCCAAAATTTTTAATCATCACTTTTGAAATATCCTGCATATTAGAAACCAATAGTCCACACCTGTGGAGTAACGGTCAGCGCGTTTGACCGCGAAACCAGGTGGCCCGGCTTCGAATCCCGGTCGGGGCAAGTTACCTGGTTGAGGTTTTTTCCGGGGTTTTCCCTCAACCCAATACGAGCAAATGCTGGGTAACTTTCGGTGTTGGATCCCAGACTCATTTCACCGGCATTATCACCTTCATTTCATTCAGACGCTAAATACCTAGATGTTGATAAAGCGTCGTAAAATAACCCAATAAAATAAAAAAGAAATAGAAACCAATATACATAAAATGTGCTGTAGTCAGTATTTACAGTAATATCAGACCTCGAGTGACATTTATTTGCACTATTTCGTGAAAGACAGGAAGATATTACATGTGGAGTAGTGGAACTTATTTTTTCCATGTCAAATGTATTTTAGTATTTAGTATTTATTTATTTAACTTGGTAGAGATAAGGCCGTCAGGCCTTCTCTGCCCCTCTACCAGGAGATTCCAACTATAATATGAAGAATAAAATTACAATCAATATTAAATTTACAATTACAATTACAAATAAAATTACAATTAGTATTAAATTTACAATTACAATTACAATAGAAATCAAAGTATAAAAAGATTATTTGACTAATTAAAGCTAGATAATTTATCATAGAAAAACAAATAATATTTTATATTTACTGAATTACAAATTAAACCTAGAATAACAAAATTGTATAGTGATGAAATTACTGGAATTGAAATATTTTGTGATAGATTAAGGAAACTATTTACAAGAAATCAATTACTGACCAAGTGCCTAGTAAGTTTTCGTTTGAATTCAATTTTATTTCGACAGTCCCTGATGCTAGCAGGTAGCGAATTCCAGAGTCTTGGCAGGGCTATTGTGAAAGAGGATGAGTATGAGGAGGTGCGATGGGATGGTATTGTTAGTATTGTTTCATGGCGAGAGCGTGTGTTCAGATTGTGGTGGGAAGAAAGGTAAGTGAAGCGAGACGACAGGTACGAAGGAATAGAAGAGTTCAAGATTTCGAAGAGAAGGAGAAGTGAATGTAAATTTCTTTTCTTATCTAGTTTAAGCCAACCTATTGTTTCCAGGGATGGAGTAATATGATCATATTTACGAGCATTGCTTACAAAACGTACACACAAATTATGAGTAAGTTGAAGTTTCGTTTTGTTGTCGCTGGACAGGTCAGTCAGTAAAATGTCAGCATGGGTTAGTCTCAGAGACTCGTCTACCGGTTTTCATTTGTTGGATCTGTATAGGCCTATGCGAAGTTGATATTTATGGAGAAGAAGCAGTAAGAGGGATATCCCATCCCTTGCATTATAATGCACGTTTGGTCGAGGAATCGAATCGGAAGGTCGGATCGGTCACGTTTTTTGAGTCCCTGGGGAGGGTTACATTCAGCGTACAAGCCGCACTATAATGAAACCCTGGGGCGGTGGTATATACATTTACACTTTCAATAAACGGCTCGCTCGGAAAAATGCACCGGGTTTCCTTAAGAGGTCGAACGTCTTCCTCAGACTGGTCTCATTCAACCTCGAACTTCAGTCACGGAGAAAATAATATCGATCTGAAAGGAGGAAATATCGTTTACTTTATAAAGGAATAGTGATTCATACAATCGAAATGTCTGGTGATTTCTGTTTTAATGGATTATTGCAATAATAATATTATTATATAATATAATATATAATATGATATAATATAGTCTAACATTACTTACTTACAAATGGCTTTTAAGGAACCCGAAGGTTCATTGTCGCCCTCACATAAGCCCGCCATTGGTCCCTATCCTGAGCAAGATTAATCCAGTCTCTACCATCATATCCCACCTCCCTCAAATCCATTTTATTATTATCTTCCCACCTACGTCTCGGCCTCCCCAAAGGTCTTTTTCCCTCAGGCCTCCCAACTAACACTCTATATGCATTTGGGGATTCGCCCATACGTGCTACATGCCCTGCCCATCGCAAACGTCTGGATTTAATGTTCCTAATTATGTCAGGTGAAGAATACAATGCGTGCAGCTCTGCGTTGTGTAATTTTCTCCATTCTCCTGTAACTTCATCCCTCTTAGCCTCAAATATTTTCCTAAGAACCGTATTCTCAAACACCCTTAATCTCTGTTCCTCTCTCAAAGTGAGAGTCCAAGTTTCACAACCATACAGAACAACCGGTAATATAACTGTTTTATAAATTCTAACTTTCAGATTTTTTGACAGAAGACTAGATGACAAAAGCTTCTCAACCGAATAATAACACGCATTTCCCATTCTGCGTTTAATTTCCTTCCGAGTGTCATTTATATTTGTTACTGTTGCTCCAAGATATTTAAATTTTTCCACCTCTTCGAAAGATAAATCTCCAATTTTTATAGTTCCATTTCGTAGAATATTCCGGTCACGAGACATAATCATATACTTTGTCTTTTCGGGATTTACTTCCAAACCGATCGCTTTACTTGCTTCAAGTAGAATTTCCGCGTTTTCCCTAATCGTTTGTGGATTTTCTCCTAACATATTCACGTCATCCGCATAGACAAGAAGCTGATGTAACCCGTTCTGCTGTGGTCGTGCCAGAGAATCAGTCCTATTCCGAGGCTTATTATAGGGATTCGTAACAAGCTGTTTTTTACGGTGATGGGTTGTTAGCCCTTTGCCCAACCCTCAAACTGGAGGACCACCCCTTATTGGCTGTCCACGACTGCTTATTCAATATATTCACAGCTACCCTCCATATCTGGAGGTCGTCTCTTCTATCCGCAACCTGAGGACGCGCTATGCCGTGGTGATAGGGACCCACAATACATGTAATATAGTGTAACATAATATAATATACTTAATTATTTATTTATGGCTTTTAAAGAATCCGGAGTTTCTTTGTCGTCCTCAAACAAGCCCGATCTCTATCCTCAGCAACATTATAGGCCTAGTTTACCAAATGACAAAACAATTTATTCCAGGAATTGTTTGATATGTTCGAATTATTCTTCTGTAAAATTAACTACTAGTATTATTTCTTTGAAGTCATTAATTAATTAATTCGTGAGAATTCGACTTTATGAATCAATGGGCACTTGAGTATCAATTAAGGAGTAAATGCATGTATGAATGAGAGGATAAATTAACTAATTAACGAATCAATGACTTAATGAATCAAATCCTGAATTACAAATATGATTTCCTCAGTTCTACTCGTTATACTGGCTATAACATTTAATTTCATTTTAGCCTTATTCTCTGTCAGTGGTACTTCGTTTAATAACTACTGTATGAAGTGTTCATTGTTTTATACATTACTAGTGGCTTGTGCAGCAAATACTGCAAACTAAGTCCATAAGAAGTTCAAATAAAAATTGTTCAGATTTATTTTCAATGAAGAATACCATATATTTTGAAACTTATCTGCTTCCATAATAGTGAAACATACTCCCTCTGAATGTTTTTTTTTATGCCAAATAACGTTCCTTGAACCTATTCGTCTTCAGTTCTTGAGTTTCAATGAGAAATAACAAGTAACAATGTCAGGACGATCAGCGAGTTTTTCATGTGAGAGTAATGCAGTAGCTATTTCAGGTCATTTGAGATTGTAGGTGAAAGTTAAGAAAATGTAAGGTTTGTCATGCTTTGAACAAAAGACATAGCATCTTGGTATAGCTGCTGCATGTTTCGTGAACTACCCTGAAATGTAGAGGGCAGAATCACTTTTTCCCACTAAGAGATCTTGCTGAGGTGATCAAGAGACCACAAAATCTTGTAGGCCTCTTATTTTATCGGTAAGTAATACTTTTTGGTCTTTTCTTAGGAATTGTAATTTTTGCGCTTCCTCCAGACAATACTGATCTACCAAATACTGCTGGATTAATTTGTGTAACAATGAATTTTATCCCGTATATTTTCTGTAATATAGGCTGTTGTGAGGAACCTATTGCTGAGATGCGGAAAAAATGGGGCGAATGATATGTCAGAGTTGTAGAATCTTATACGCGCCCTAAATAAAATTGTCCGTCGTAAATCGTTAGCAGTTTCAGTGTTTCATTCGTTGCTGGTTGCGGGAAATAAACTTACTCATCACGATAGCAAGAAGTGAAATGGCATGCTATTTTCCCTACAACAAAATATGCTTGGCAGCGATCACAAATCTAATCGATTAAACCAAAGAAATGTTAAATTAATTTTGATGTAGTTTAAAGACGCAGCTAAAACAGGAAGCATGACTCAATTACTACCAAGGAAAATTAGAGAATGAGACATATAAATATCTATATCACACTGCCATTACATATATGAAAAAGACCCACACCACTTGATTAATAACTATAAAAGTATTTCATTTTTAATAACAATATTTTTACCTTATTTTCACGTAAGTTTTATAGTTTTCAATAACATACACATATAGTCGTTACTCAGTAAATTATAGAAATGAAGATCTAATATAAAATATTCTTTCTCTGCGTCTACTTACACAAAGCCCCAAAAGGTTTCACTTTCGTATCAGAATTATGTGTTGCATTAACTATAATCATATTTCATTTTTAATTGTAATAACGTCATCAAACATTCTTAAGTTTTGTAGCTCTTAATATCCAATACACAGCTGTACTCGGAAAACTACAGAACAGAGAATCAGACCTGTAATAGTAATATGCGTTACAAGAGCGGTATGTTGACGTTTTCATGTTCGAGGAAAAGATTGAAAAAGCGAAACGTAGTTGAGCTTTTTTAATTTCGAGAACATGAAAACAAACATACAGTGTATCGCACATTATTTTGTGCGAAGATCGTTTATTACATACCTGAAAGAGGAATTTCTAATTAGTTGCAATGAAATCTCCATCTTGGTTTCTGTTCAATGACGGCAACTTTGCAAAACAAATATATCTATCTTCAACATTGTTCCTATAAAATGTTTTCTGTATTTACTATACTGCAGCAGGGCGTGATATACGCCTGTCTTTTTGTTCCCCCAGTCTATGATGAGTCTGGAATCTTGTTGATTTTTTCACAGCTTCCTTAATGTTACTTTCATTACAAATGCTGTAACTTTAGTGGAGTTGTAGAGTTTACTTAATTTTTGCAAATATTTAAAAACAATAATTAACAGTGCAATTTAGGTGAAATTGCAGGGGTAAGTTTCCAATTTATAATTATTACTATATTGAACGTCTTTAAAAATAATATGTTAAAAGCCTAAAGCAGTAAAATTAATATGACGCTTAAGCGGTAAGAATAGGGAAATTGTGATAAGTGTTACGTTGGGAACACTGAATGTGGTATTTCACACTTACCGCGTATTGGTTTTGTGCGGAAAGCAAGCAAATACGCACGATCTCGCACAAATTATTTTTATACGTTATCAAAAAATTACACAAATGAAGATCGACATATTGGCATTATGATTTGAAAGAATCTGAGCCATCTGAACTCTATGTCAGCAATCCTGTGGGTCATGGCCTTCGTGTAATAGTCTATTGTTTATTGTAGTGTGTGTTTTGTTTTATTCTGAAATGCAATTAAATAATTCTCAAAACTGACGAATGGTGGATTTTGGAAAATAGGAAAATGATGTAGGAAAATTGACATTTAACTGAAAACTACTATTTTTCTGAAAAACTTTGGGTTCCAAGCTTCAAAATGAGGGGTCATTTATTAAAACCCGTTCAGCCGTTTTCCCGTAATTTCCATTACCAGTTCAAATTATATATATATATATATATATATATATATATATATATATATATATATATATATATATATATATATATAGATTATTGAAATTATTTAATATTTAATTTCTATTTAACGACGCTGCATCAACTACGTGGTTATCACTCTACAGCGGAATTTGTGGTAGCGAGATGAGGAAGAGGTTTCGTCAGGGATTACCTCATATTAACCTTAGAGTTGGGATATCTAGGAAAAATTCAACTAGATAATGGACCCAGCGGGATTCAAACCCATGCCCGAGATTAGGGGACTAGTTTTCATCTCTCACTTTTGTATATAGTAACAAACAATTGTCCCCTTACTGAAAGATGGTTGATCATCCAGGAACTTCTTATATCTTGGGTGACCTCACTTACCAACACGTTTTATCTCAACCAGATAATAATATGTAATCGTCACGTCATAACCACAAAATTTGATGAAACGATGTTGAAACCGCAAAGGCAGTAATTAAAAATGTTTAACTTTGTGTAATGAATTGTATAAATGAATTGGTAATTTAATATATGCATAACTGTTGTATTTGTGATAAACTTTTTACTGTTTAATTGGATTAGAGAATTGCCCTAAACAAATGGAACCGGAACAGGTGAAGAAGCAAAAAGTGGAAATGCACTCTTTTATGCTGAGAGCTATAATATTTAATTAATGTTTATGAATTATGGGATTTAGTCACGTCATGTTACAACATTTTATTAATTGTATCCCTGAAGGCTTATGATCATGCTGTTGATTTGACATTTTTACAAATATCGAAGATAAAAACACGTGTCTGTCATGACTGAATAACTGATTTTTGTATCTCTTGAACAGTTATTGTCATGTATGGTTTATAATTATTCAGTTGCCTGCGAAAGATTTACGAGTATTTCTTCAATCTATTTTGTGTAGCTGTACGAGAGTGAAGTGATCCAAACTGATTGCAAGAATTCTTTTTAAGTTACTTTTGACATCCCCATCCATAATATCATGTTCAAATGGCGCAGATGAGTTCTTTAGTTAATCCAAAATGAAATTCACTTTATCAGTGGTAGTAATTGACAATCCACAACTCATTAAAATATATAAGACAGGCCTGCACAAGGTTTGCACTCTCCGAGCCGGCTCACAGCTCATGAGCGGAATGCAGATATTAGCTGCGCTCTGTATAAGGGTGGACTGGAAGAAGGGGTGATCTCGTACAAAATATATACAAAAGGAAATACAGTACTAGTAAGAGTGTTTATGAAATGAATTCCCGTTCAGTGTTTGCAAAACTGTATCTTGGACTATTATTAATTAATACAGAAATATTTATTTTACAGAAGTAATAGGAATTCTATAGCTACTTAAACGTACAATATCATTTGGTATATTTTTATTTATCAGCACATCAAAACGAGGTTTTATGCTGTTGGCAGCTGAAAGGAACAGTAGCCTACTGATCGTAATGAAACATCAGTTACAGATGTTCGATGACTGCCTTTATTAAAGTTGATTATAGAAAACAGTTGCTCACGAATATAAATGTTGAGCCAAACATAGCAATCATTTTCACAGCCAGCCTGTGTAGTCGTGGATATTATTGCTAATGTTTAGTCTTGTAAAACTCAACCAGGCTAGTAGTATTATTCAAACGATCTTTAGCCCTTAGGCCACATTGAAGATCAATAAGTCCGAGCTGTAAATCGTTAAATGTTAAATGTTATTTTCCGTCTTTTAGATTCCTCCATACTGTACTGTAGCAGTAGGTAAGCAACGTGAAACAGTTACTGAGAATAGGCCTACACACTGCACTCCACTAGATAACTGAGTGGTCGTTTGCCTCTCCTCTACCTATAGCAAGTCTATGTCATTCTGACGTATCTTCCTCTCCGTTTCGGCGAGCGATAAACACCGCTCTCCCTCTCCGAAGGAACGCGCGCGCTCGTCGAGCGCTGTTTGTGCAGGCCTGGTGTGAGAGGAAGCAACAAAGAGAGAACTGGGACATCACTAGATCTCTGATTTTCAGGCTCTCAAAATCTGCAAAATATTTATTTCTTATGTGCTAAAAGTACTTGAAATATGTGACAAAAAAAAGTAAAAATATTTAATGATAAGTTATTAAATTTGAGTTATTTTATGTGAATATTGTAAATTTATTTCAACTCAACAATAGGATTTTATTCTTCCAACAATAATTCCTTTCTACAATTCTCCTTAAACGCTCTCGTCAACAATGAACTATTAATCTTAACTAATATTTACAAAGCACTATTTACAAATCAGAACTGTTAGTTCTCAGTTCACAGTTCTTCTAGCTCAGTCACTCGAGTTCACAGTATCTCGAACCACAGACCTTCAGACACAGTCCACTGTACTCGAACTCAGGTCCCTCCAACTGCGGTCCACTGCACTCGAACTCAGGTCCCTCCAACTGCGGTCCACTGCACTCGAACTCAGGCCTTCGGATGCTGACACAGTTGCGGACGCACACTCGAGTCGAACTCCGGTACACAAGACTGGCTTGCTCTGTTCACTGGCTTACTGACTGAACTAGTCATGAATGACCCACACACTCCTTCGCGTCCGTAATTTATAACCACAGGAACGTAACCGAGAAACTTCGAATTCGCGATTTTTCCACTTCGACGGGCTTCTGGAAGAGTCGGGAAGGTCCGTTCCCCCTTCAGTCCGTACGCAGCAGTTGCGCGCGCACACTCCCTCTATTATCCATGTGCTAAAAAGGATAAATGTTCATCTCCCCTCTTGCTTAAAAAAGTCCCTTGTGCAGACACTTGCATTTCCCTATTTTGACTATGCGGACATTTTACTGACTGACCTCTCCAGCGACAACAAAATGAAACTTCAACGTGCTCATAATTTGTGTGTACGTTTTGTAAGCAATGTTCGTAAATATGATCATATTACCCCATCCCTGGAAGCAATAGGTTGGCTTAAACTAGATAAGAAAAGAAATTTACATTCACTTCTCTTTCTCTTTGAAATCTTGAACTCTTCTATTCCTTCGTACCTGTCGTCTCGCTTCACTTACCTTTCTTCCCACCATAATCTCAACACACGCTCTCGTCATGAAACAATACTAACAATACCATCCCATCGCACCTCCTCATACTCATCTTCTTTCACAATAGCCCTGCCAAGACTCTGGAATTCGCTACCAGCTAGCATCAGGGACTGTCGAAATAAAATTGAATTCAAACGAAAACTTACTAGGCTCTTGGTCAGTAATTGATTACTTGTAAATAGTTTCTTTAATCTATCACAAAATATTTCAATATTCAGTAATTTCATCACTATACAATTTTGTTATTCTAGATTTAATTTGTAATTCAGTAAATATAAAATATTCTTTGTTTCTCTATGATAAATTATCTAGCTTTAATTATTCAGGTAATCTTTTCGTACTTTGATTTTATTGTAATTGTAAATTTAATACTAATTGTAATATTATTTGTAATTGTAATTGTAAATTTAATACTAATTTAATTGTAATTTTATTGTTGATATTGTAGTTGGAATCTCCTGGTAGAGGGGCAGAGAAGGCCTGACGGCCTTATCTCTACCAGGTTAAATAAATAACTACTACTACTACTACTCCCTCGCTGCGTAGGCCCTTTCCCCTCCCTTCTCTCCGCCGCGCGCCGTCCCTCAGTGCTCCGTGGAGCCCGCGCGATCTTCTCTCTTGCGGGACGCTGGTCGTGAGTTCGAATCTCACGTCGCTGTCACAATATGAACAATATGCAGTACGCATTAATATAAGTTATGCTATGTTTATCCAACTGCTGAAGAATTATAGATAATACGCAATGAGATCCATCCTCAAGTTGTCCATCACAAATGGCTGACGATTATCGCTGGACACTGTGAAAATAAGAACTCAACGTCACAATAAGTCAGCCTGGCATATTTATAGATAGTCTAGTCTGTCAGACACTCATCAAAATCTTTTCTTGAAATTTTACACACAGTCTAAATAATGCAAAGGGAGTAGTAGTAGGAGCAAATGCATTGCATTTCAATAGACGAACCTAAGCATATGATGGAGACAAATTCTCTCCGGCACTTGTTTTTTATTTCGGATATCTTGCATCTGGAAACCGTATATTTTTAAGCCACATTGCTTCAATGCAAGACGTTTCCATCCTTGTGGGTCCAAATTAATAATAATAATAATAATAATAATAATAATAATAATAATAATACAGACGTGGACAAATTATTAGCAAAATTGAAGATTTTTATTATATATTTTTACAAAATATGATTCTTCAATCTAGACTACAGTTGACATTTTTGTGTATTTCCAAATAATTAGCCAAATTCAAGATTTGTATTGTATATTTTTCAAAATTTAACTCTTCAATTTGCACTACATTTGATATTTTTGCATATTTGCAAATTATTAGCAAAACTGAAGGTTTTTATTGTATATTTTTACAAAATTCGATTCTTCAATTTGGACTACAGTTGACATTTTGGATATTTCCAAATTATTAGCAAAACTGAAGACTTTTGTTTTATATTTTTACAAAATTTGGCTCTTCAATGCAGTTGACATTTTTGCTAATTTATAAATTATTAGCTAAATTGAAGATTTTTATTATATATTTTTACAAAACTTGACTCTTCAATTTTAACTACAGTTGACATTTTTACATATTTCTGTCTACTGTAATGATGGAAATATGCAAAATTGTCAACTATAGTTTAAATTGAAAAGTCAAATTTTGTAAACAGAATTATCATAAAAATCGTCAATTTTGTTAATAATTTGTCCACGTCTGTAATATTAGGAACGTTCAGGATAACACAGATGGTTTGGAATTGAACAGGATACATCAGCTTCTTGTCTATGCGGATGACGTGAATATGTTAGGAGAAAATCCACAAACGATTAGGGAAAACGCGGAAATTCTACTTGAAGCAAGTAAAGAGATAGGGTTGGAAGTAAATCCCGAAAAGACTAAGTATATGATTATGTCGCGTGATCAGAATATTGTACGAAATGGAACTATAAAAGTTGGAGATTTATCCTTCGAAGAGGTGGAAAAATTCAAATATCTTGGAGCAACAGTAACAAATATAAATGACACTCGGGAGGAAATTAAACGCAGAATAAATATGGGAAATGCCTGTTATTATTCGGTTGAGAAGCTTTTGTCATCTAGTCTGCTGTCCAAAAATCTGAAAGTTAGAATTTATAAAACAGTTATATTACCGGTTGTTCTGTATGGCTGTGAAACTTGGACTCTCACTTTGAGAGAGGAACAGAGATTGAGGGTTTTTGAGAATAAGGTTCTTAGGAAAATATTTGGGGCTAAGAGGGATGACGTTACAGGAGAATGGAGAAAGTTACACAACGCAGAGCTGCACGCATTGTATCCTTTACCTGACATAATTAGGAACATTAAATCCAGACGTTTGTGATGGGCAGGGCATGTAGCACGTATGGGCGAATCCAGAAATGCGTATAGAGTGTTAGTTGGGAGGCCAGAGGGGAAAAGACCTTTGGGGATGCCGAGACGTAGATTGGAGGATAATATTAAAATGAATTTGAGGGAGGTGGGATATGATGGTAGAGACTGGATTAATCTTGCTCAGGATAGGGACCAATGGTGGGCTTATGTGAGGGCGGCAATGAACGTCAGGGTTCCTTAAAAGCCAGTAAGTAAGTAAGTAAGTAAGTAAGTAATAATAATAATAATAATAATAATAATAATAATAATAATAATAATAATAATAATAATAATAATTCGCTTCGTTTGTAATGCATGTTGTTTACATAACCATATGCGTAAGTAAATGTATTGTTGTATTGTCAGTAACATACAATATAAATGTCACTCCTATTACATATTATGAGTATGATTGTTGACATCTAATATATAAAAGTGAATGTGGGTATGTATGTATGTATGTATGTATGTATGTATGTATGTATGTATGTATGTATGTATGTATGTATGTATGCATGTATGTTCTCTATACAAATCTACACGCTTTGACCGATATGTCCCAAAGTTTGCACATTTAACCTTCATAACCACGAGAAGAACATAGGCTATATTAAAATCGTGCAAATGGACATTAAATTAATTAAAAAGATAAAAACATAAAAATATATACGGTCAAATATTAATGTATAACATTGAATGCAATCTTCTACAGTCAATTGTTCTTTACTATTGTCTGTTGTATTCAACATCGACTTTCATGAGGCCATGGAAAAAGCAAAACAATATAAAATAACATTGTAGATACATCATGAAGGCCAAAATCTAGAAAATTCATGCATTAAGTATCTTTATGCGGTCCAGAACCGTATTATGTGTTTCTCGAGATAGTTGTAGATAGTGAGCAGACTGTGTTTTATCAAACTGAATTCTTGAATTCTTTGAAATAGCAAGGATTGTCAACATATAACTGAATACTTAATATTGAATCACTAATAGTACTATTGCGAAATATTGACCCACAAAAAGTATGCAATGGAACAGGAATTGGTGTGAAAAAAACTCATGCCAAACGTAACAGAAGTGACAGTATTAACTGGCAAAACGAAAAGAAAAAATGATTTTATCCCACATATTCCTATGGTAGCCAGTAACATGCCATTCGACTTTAAGCAACTGCCATTTCAGTGCGACTAGCATTCGTAATGACCGTAGTCAAATAAAGCTGAAAGATAGTCACTCAAAGTTGCAGACATTCACTTAAAAACTCCGTGCTTTCCACATTGTAAATAAATTGCGTAACTTGCTTTCGAGTGAGCACACCTAAACATACATAAACATTTATACAAAAGAGGGAAAAACGAATTGTATTCATATCAATGATACTTTTGTCATGTTCCTAATGTAGTATGTGAATATACGCAAGCCCACTGAAAATAACACTATATTAATTCTAAAATACGTATCTTTCAAAATATTATTATCCGTGTCCAATAATGTGTTATTGCGAAATTCTAGCTGTGTAATCATGTTGCCAATATAGAATGTGAAGCGTTGTGGAAAGAACAGTCACTTCATTTCTATAACATATGTCTTTCAGAATATTATTATTTATGTTGACTTCTTGCAAAATTATACTCTATCTGCAGTCTGTATATAAAATAAAAAGTAATATATTTAATATGTTCTGAATTTGTTAGATGTAATATCTCGAGTCATATTTAAAAAGCCCGGGTATGATATAAGCGGACGTACAACTGTGAAGGGGTAAAAAATCTTCCAATATAAACTGAATTATATATTAAGGTTATATGTATATATTGATTCTTTGGTACGACCGATAGACAGGTAAATTTCGGCTCACGATGACATCCCAACGGATTCACACTGGGAACAAGGGAATTCCCTAATTACCGTCAGCTCTATGAAGTTCAAGTGAAAGCACACGTAGACATAAAATTACGTGAAATGTATGTCAGCACAGCTGCAGATCAATGTACAGATCTTATAATTATTTTCTCTCTGCCACAGTACAACGTCACATTTGTTGTGGGGAGGAAAGGAGACGGCAGAAAAATTATTTAATACGCTGACAGCCACGACTAAGATAAGGCACTTGAAATTTAGCGGTAACTGACCGGCAGAGATACAATGTAAGATCCGTAGAACATTGAGTTAACACTAAGGGGGCGTATAGAGATCGAAGGGTGTGTTTTTTTTTTTGCTGAACTTCAAGACAATGTTAACTCATTTAAAGGCTGTGTGACTGTAGCCTGTATATAATTTCGTTGGATTTTACTTTGTTTATACTGTAGTTTGATTTTTCTATTATTTTATTTGTATTTCTGGCGGTGTGGAAGAGAAGGCCTAATGGCCTTATCTACACCAGAATACATAAATAAACAAAACAAATAAATATATAAATTTAAAAAAAATTAAATGTGAAGCACATGATGAAAAGTTTTCTTCTCGGTGCCTGATCTAAAACTGTTTTAAATTTAGTTAACCCTGGCAGGCATTTGGCTAAGGAGTTCATTAATTCATGTAAGTGAAGTTAAGTAAAGATTCATCTTTATGGACGAGGAAAGCTTAGTAAAGACAATTTGTTATGGTTGTCTATAGTTGGGTTTTCGAGATTTCCGAAAATTTAATAACCAGTTCAATTAAAAATAGAAGCAGAAAGGAAAACCCGCGCAACGCCGGGTACTTTCAGCTAGTAAGATATAAGTAAAAGCTAGTCCTGTTTGCTTTTGACTAACCAAATTATTGTTTCAGCTCAAAATAAAAATACTAAATTATTTATACAAATTCTTTTACGATCTTTATTGCAGTTCTGTTTGTTAATTTCATTTACTTTTAATTTCTGTTCCATTTGCTATGTTTACTGACGCCCTATTTCAAATTATATTTGCTTGCTTTACTTAAAATGGCATATACGTTTCGTCATTAGTTGAAAGTTTACTTTCAATTACAGTAGGTTTAAACATTTTCCTGGTTTTTAAATTTGAACTGTCTGCCTAGTCTTATTTCACACGATTTTGATTTAAATTACTTCTGTTCCCTGAAGTCCTAGCTTCAGTCGTACCATACATAGCCCGTATCTTCCATGTAATTACAAAAACTAGTTCGACATTTCGGTCTCTGAAAGATGTTAATCTGTGTTGTTATTAACAATGTTTTGTAACTCAAATTTTTAAATCATCATGAGGTTTAGTGAAGAACTATTTCTATAACATGGTAGGGATGATAGTAGCACGAAGAAAAATAAAGTGTATAAGATTTGCTAGCCCTTAACCCGAAAGATAAAATCACACTTACAGAAAGATTGGTCAAGGAAACCGGGCATGTTTTATTATTGTTCTCAGGAGTATAATTCAAGAAAATATATTTTATCACATATTTTACAATAAATATAATTAAAATATTTAATCAAAGATAATTTATTTTTATCAATTAACCAGAAGTAGGTAACAAAATAATATGTCTACAGGAGTAGCTGCGTTACCGAATTCTTTAGCGGATGTGATTACTTATTTATTTATTTATTTATTTTTATTTATTTATTTATTTATTTATTTATTTATTTATTTATTTATTTATTTATTTATTTATTCCTATAATAGGGCAAAGCCCCAATTACAATAGACAGTACAGATATTTGTTAAAAAAGAACATAGAATTGCATAGAATTGTGTAAATACAAATTAAAATGAGAAAAGGAAAAAAAGAAGAGACAAATAGATACTACCTAAATAAAAGACACAGATATAAATATAAATGAAAAATACAAAATAAAATAAATGAAAAATAGTTAAATATAGATATCATAGCCAAAAATGTAAAATGTAGCTATAATTGGCAAATTACAGAGTAACAAATAGCAATATTATATAAAATCAACTACCTTCAGTATATTAATAAGAAAATGTTTGTATTCCACGTAAGAAATGCAGAAATCTAGATCCCATAACATAGGCTATACAATGAGTAAACTGAAAAATCTGAATATAATGAGAGATTAACCAAATTAACCAAATTTGCATAAATATGTTTCTTAAATATATCATCTGTTCCTCAACATAAATCAATATCATTGGGATTGTTTAGCTTATTATAAAGGGGCATAATTCTGATTAGGGGTGAATTTTTATGACTGCCTGTCTTTGATCTAGGAATGTGGACAAGTACTTTTTAAGTGACTTAACGAATTGGGCATAAAAGGGAATTAATTTCAATATAACTGAAGAATCGATTTTGTTTGTCAGTATTATCGTGAGAAATAAAATTGTGCATACTGATCTCCTATGTTGGAGGGATTTCATATTAAACATGTGAACATTTCGTTTATCTAAATATTCCTCCGCCTATAAGTTGTCGGAATGAAAGCTTTCTAACAATTTTTTGTGAGCAAAACACTTGACAGTGTTAATTTTTGTTGGAATTTTAAACTAACATTAATCTGGCGACGCATAAACCTCGAATGCCACTGATATGATCTATACGAATAATTTGATATGAGTAATGAAGGTTGGATAGCGTTAAACATTCATTTTCATTATTTGTACTGCCTTGTTTAATTTTAATAATTCTTTTGAGCTCGAGACTGATGTAATATATTAAGCCTCAAAATTCGATTAGCGCGAGCATCAATTTCATACCAGAGTTGAAACAGGATGTTGACGTATTACAAACAAGTGGGACGTATATAAACTTTAATAATTAATTGAGTGTATCGAGATGGAAGAGCATGATAAAATTGTACACTCACCCTGCGCGACAGAAAAATTACAGAGGGTGGGATATGATGTTATTTAAATTACAGGAATGAATTTCCATCACGCACGAAGGGTTCGGAACCCACCGCCTCGCTCGCGCGCTCAATATTGTAAATCAAGAGGTGAGAGTCCCGCACTATTGCGATGATGGCTCGTAACTCGATAATGACAAAAAATAAATCAGGTTTAATTGTTCGTTTTGTTTGTTGTACTAATTATAATTTTCATAAGTTGCACTGCATGGCTGGATTCCATGAAAAGATTAGCTTACGCACGGTGCGTTAACACTGCGGACGGCATACTCTCAGATGAAAGTGAGTTGTTTTACCTGTTAAATTCACGCATTTATGCAGTTATACTATATTGTACATGACAGGGCTTGAAATTGACCGGAATGAACGTTCCTGTGCATGAATTTCATTCCGTAACGTAAGAAATTACTATTGTTTGTTGCGGGTCATTTTAATTTGATATTAATTATATAATCATAATCATACATACATACATACATACACACATACATACATACTGTACATACATACATACACACATACGTACATACATACATACATACATACATACATACATACATACATACATACATACTGTACATACATACACACATACATACATACTGTACATACATACATACATACATACATACATACATACATACATACTGTACATACATACACACATACATACATACTGTACATACATACACACATACATACATACTGTACATACATACATACATGCATACATACATACACACATACATACATATATACATACATACTTTACATACATACACACATACATACATACTGTACATACATACATACACACATACGTACATACATACATACATATATACATACATACTGTACATACATACACACATACATACATACTGTACATACATACATACATGCATACATGCATACACACATACATACATATATACATACATACTTTACATACATACACACATACATACATACATACATACATACACACATACTGTACATACATACATATATACATACATACTGTACATACATACATACATACATACTGTACATACATACATACATACATACATACATACATACATACATACATACACTGTACATACATACACACATACATACATACTGTACATACATACACACATACATACATACTGTACATACATACATACATACATACATGCATACACACATACATACATATATACATACATACTTTACATACATACACACATACATGCATACATACATACTGTACATACATACCGTACATACATACTGTACATACACATACATACATACATACATACATACATACATACATACATACATACATACATACATGCTGTACATACATACACACATACATACATACTGTACATACATACATACATACATACATACATACATACATACATACATACATACATACATACATACATACATACATACATACATACATACATACTGTTCATACACACATACATACATACATACATACTGAACATACATACATACATACATACATACTGAACACACATACATACATACATACATACATACATACATACATACATACATACATACATACATACATACATACATACATACATACATGCATACATACATACATGTAGATATTTCAAGGTTTTTTTTAGGTAGGCTATAAATGATAAAAATTGGCAAAGATAAGATGTACTCATTTTCATATTATGGAAACATGTAAGATAATTATCAGGAATATTGTAATTTTAAATGTAAATAACCCAAGGCATATATATAGAAATTTCAAGCTTGTAGAGGATTAAAATTAGTTAAGGTGATGGGCAAATTCAATTCATACATAAAAAGGAAATTGTACATACATTGTAATACATAAATTGTTCAGTATAATGCATGTAATATTACTATGTAATGGGGCATGCAGTTGATGTTCTCAATAAAAATATAAAAAAATACTGTACATACACACATACATACATACATACATACATACATACATACTGTACATACATACATACATACATACATACAAACACATACATACATACATACATACATACATACATACATACATACATACATACATACATACATACATACATACATACATACATACATACATACATACATACATACATACATACATACTGTACATACATACATACATACATACATACATACATACATACATACATACATACATACATACATACATACATATTTAAGGAAAATAGGTTAATTTGTTAAATAGTATTCTTCTAAACATAGTTTTTAAAAGTATTAGCAATAGTACAGATTTTTTTTTTTATTTTGTAAACAGAAAAACAGAATAGGCTCTAAAATAGTGTTGTATAATGTATTTAAAAGATCCAACAGTAGCATAGATGTTAACACGTTGTAAATAGTAAATTTAGGGAAAGTAGGATAATTTGTTAAATAGTATAATTCTAAACATAGTTTTTAAAATGATTAGCAATAGTATTGATTTTGTTTTTTCTGTAAATAGAAAATGGGAATAGGTACTAAAATAGTGTTGTACAAAGTATTTAAAAGCTTCAACAGTAGCATAGATCTTAACATGTTGTAAATAGTATATTTAGGGAAAGTAGAATAGGCTAGCAATATTGTGTATACATTGTATTCGGAAGAATTAGCAATATTGTAATGTGTAGTCTATTAGCATGTAGTATTGCATTTTTGTAATGGAACATGCTTGTAAACAAGGTTTAAAAAATACATACATACATACATACATACATACATACATACATACATACATACATACATACATACATACATACATACATACATACATACATACATACATACATACGGGCTATTCCATCTCAAATCGACCGAAATATAGAGAAAATTGACCTTGCAATTTTTAAATACAATGAACTTTTTCTGTCCGTTGACAACTGTAATACAATGCTTTGTGCAAAGTTTGAGACATCAGAACCTCATAGTGTTTAAATTTAAAATATTTAAATTAATCGTATTTTCATAAAATTAGCAACTTTAAACTGTTGTGGCTCCGAAACCCTTTCACCCAATGATGAAAAGCATCGTTTATTTTGATGCTGAGAAGTTAAAGTTTATATTCATATGTAAACAGTTTTTCTCACTTTTTATGGAAATGAAGAAATTTAGATTTTTCTTCATTAAGACGCCTTTGCCCACGAAAAAATATTTTTAAAATATATGGTTAGATTCCGCAATGAAAGTACAAATAAACACATTTTTTACTGGTGCACCGTTGATAAGAAAGTATTGAAAATATCAAATAAAGAAAATAAATAGTACATGCGTGAATTAACCAGCTGACTGTGAGACGGGAGCTAGCCGAGACAAGCAAGGCCAGGAGACAAACACGTGATGTTTCGTCTAGTAGCGCATAGCTGGGCTAGCTTTATCACAAGTTTTCTTAAACACAGGAGTAAAATGAGCCCAACGCTCGCTTATCTTCAGCTTTCGGCCAGTGCGTGCGGTAGTGCGCCGTTCAAGTCTAGGCGTGTGAAAATAATTTATTTAATACCCTCGAAACTTATTGCCGAGTCACTAAACAAACAATGCCGAATCCCTCTTAATAATGCAAGGTTTTTTCTCAATATTTTTTACATTTTTACTAATGTGCAAAAAGCCTAAAATTAAGTAAAATCAGATTATCTGTCTCTCTGTATACAATAAAAGTAAGTATTACTTCTTATCATAACCTACCAAATGTCAGCTTCAAAATGAGCTCCCGTTCAATGTTCTGCAGTAAGTGGTTCCAGAGTTCTGAGCGCTGAAAGAGGCTTGTTTTTATAAAACACGCTAAATTTGTCCCTCTGTAGTACGAAAACCGTTTGACTTTCGATAGTATATTTTTGAAAATGCACTCTCCTCAGCACCTTGTATAAATAGGGAAAAATTAGAGTATTAAAATTGCCAGGTTTTTTACTGATCGATTTCATATGGAATAGCACATAAATAATAATAATAATAATAATAATAATAATAATAATAATAATAATAATAATAATGTTTTATTTTCACTGGCAGAGTTAAGGCCATAAGACCTTCTTTCACTCAACCAGCCTTAATCAATACAATACATAAATTTAAATTACAAATATTTACACTACACTTAAAAGGTTCTCCAGCAATAATCTTCACTACACATTTATTTAAATTTAGATAAATCTATAAAAACTAGTAACTTAATTTATGAGCTTTTAATTCAATGAATTATAATTAATTTAATATTTGAGATAGCTAAAGATGATGAAAATTAATTTAATATAAGCTTACTAGGACTATGTTACAGGGAGAATATATATATATATATATATATATATATATATATATATATATATCTATTTCTATAATGAGAATATTAATGTAATTGCCATTAGAGGTTTTACAAATCTATTTAGAGAAATTAATGATAATAATAATAATAATAATAATAATAATAATAATAATAATAATAATAATAATAATAATGATAATAATAATAATAATAATAAGAATGGACAGATGTTAGTTTCATTATAAGTAACAAATATTAATCAGCAATTCATCTGTTAAGTAAGAATTTATGTAATTTTGACCTAAATGAAGTTATTGTCCAACAACCCCTTATATCACTCGGAAGCGAGTTCCTACATACATACATACATACATACATACATACATACATACATACATACATACATACATACATACATACAAAAACTTACATACATAGTGTTCTGCCCAAGGGCACGTCTTTCTCTGCAAACCCAGCATTCTGCAGTCTTTCTTATTTTCTGCCTTCCTCTTTGTCTTCGCATATGATCCATTTACCTTAATGTCGTCTATCATTTGATATCTTCTTCTGCCACGAACTCTTCTCCCGTTCACCATTCCTTCCAGTGCATCCTTCAGTAGGCAGTTTCTTCTCAACCAGTGGCCTAGTCAATTTCTTTTCCTCTTTCTGATCAGTTTCAGCATCATTCTTTCCAACACAGCTTCGTTTCTTATTGTCTTTCCATTTCACACGTTCCATTCTTCTCCATATCCACATTTCAAATGTTTCTATTCGGTTCTCTTCACTTCGTCATAATGTCCATGTTTCTGCCCCATATAATGTTACACTCGGCACAAAGCACTTCACTAGTCTCTTCCTTACTCCTTTCTCGAGAAGTCCGCAGAAGATGCTCCTTCTTCTATTAAAAGCTTCCTTTGCCATTGCTATCCTCCTTTTGACTTCCTGGCAGCAGCTCATGTTGCTGCTTACAGTACACCCCAAGTATTTGAAGCTGTCCACTTGCTCTACTGCCTCATTTAAAATTCACAAGTTTACCTTCTTTATTTTTCTTCCTATGACCATACTCTTCGTCTTGTTTGCATTTATCTTCATCCCATACTTCTCACAGCTGTCATTTAGCTCCAGTAGCATATCCTTTAGAGACTTATCATCTCCTCTTCTGTTAACAACGCCATATCATCAGCAAATCTTATGCACTTTATTCTTCTTCCTCCTACTATCACTACCTCCATGTTCTGAAAACTTTGTTCACTAAATCCTAGTGGACCTTAAATGGGTCCGAAAAAAGTGTATAAAGCTGAGTTTAGAATTAACTGATGGAGATTCTAAAGAAAATTGGCGTGGATTGGAAAGAGAGAGTAGCATATCCCTTATCCTGAAGTAATTTGCATTCCTCCTGAAACACCCTGTATAAGAATTTTATTAATAATTGATTAAATGGCGATCTTACTCGTGTTAATTATGTAAGCATGTGCGGCTTACAGCTGTTTCGGTGCTATTCGACACCATCCTCAGAACCTACTAGATCTCGGCGCTATCACAACTTCGCTGCATGTTGTGTGGGTGCGTTCGTGTGATGTAGAGTTGTGTCAAATAGTGTGTGTGTTCTGAAATTGATCTGTGTGTTGAGAATTTGATTGGGGTGTGTTTTAGTGTGTCTGTATATTTCATATTGTTCTAGTGTGTTGAAATGTGTAGGATTTCCATGTCTATATTTATGTTATTGTATGTGTGGTTAGCATTAGTTATGTGTTCGGCATATGTAGATGTATTGTGTCCTCTGGTTATTGCTTTAATGTGTTCTTTGTATCGAGTTTGGAATGATCTGCCTGTCTGTCCAATGTAGAAACTGTTGCAACTATTACATGTGAGTTTGTATACGCCTGTGTGGTTGTATTTATTTGTTTGTGTTGTTTGTCTGTTGAGATGTCTTTGTAGTGCGTTTTCTGTTCTGTATGCTATGTTGTATTTCTGTTTTCTGACTGAGGATGCGATCTTGTGTGTGTTTTTGTTTTCGTATGTTAGTGTGATGTATTTCTTGTGTTCTTGTGTTTGTGTTGTGTTTTGTGTGTTTTTGTGTTTGTCGAGTTTTTGTTTTGTCTTCCTTATGATGTTGTCTATTATGTTTGGGTTGTAACCATTTTCTTGTGCTCTGTATTTGATTGTGTTCACTTCTTCATTGTAGTGTTGTTGGTTCATGGGTATGTTGAGTAATCTGTGTACCATTGTCCTGAATGCAGCATGTTTGTGTTGTATGGGGTGGTTAGATGTGTTGTGTATGTGTGTGGTGGTGGCGGTGGTTGGTTTTCTGTGTATTTTGAAGGTGTGTTTGTTGTCAACTTTTGTTATGGTGATGTCTAGGAAATTTATGGAGTTGTTGTTTTCAAGTTCCAGTGTGTATTGGAGTTTTGGGTGTAATTTGTTTATGTATTGGTGTAGCTTGTGTATTTGTCGTTTGTTTGCTTTGTATAGTAAGAGTATGTCGTCTACGTATCTGTGCCAGTATATTATTATTTATATTCAAGTGTTAAAAGTAGTGTACGAAAGATTCAACATGGAGAATTTTATAGGTAATGGCAATGCAATTTATACATTAAAAAGTCAAGAAAATTACTATAATTAAAGGAATCGTAGTTAGAAACATAATCGGGCTCTTGGTTAAGTATAAGGTTTGGATTGCATTAAAAAGTATTGATTAATCAATCTATCTGAAGTATGAACCAAATAATTACTTCAGTTCATGTGCTGTGCTATTTTCATCCTCCTGCCTTTATAGCAACTTCAGAACGGTAGGTCGAAATGTGTCAAATTCCCCACTGCCAGGCCCTATAATAGTAATATGCGTTACAAGAGCGGTATGTTGAAGTTTTCATGTTCGAGGAAAAGTTTGAAAAAGCGAAACGTAGTTGAGCTTTTTTAATTTCCGAGAATTGAAAGAAAACATACCGCTCGTGTATCGTACATTATTTTGTGCGAAGATCGTTTATTACATACCTGAAAGAGGAATTTCTAATTAGTTGCAATGAAATCTCCATCATGGTTTCTGTTCAATGACGGCAAATTTGCAAAACAAAAATATCTATCTTCAACATTGTTGCTTTAAAATGTTTTCTGTGTTTACTATACTCCAGCAGGCAGTGATATACGTCTGTCTTTTTTTTCCCCCAGTCCTTAAATGCGAACTTAAAACAAACGGTAAGGTTATGTAATGATTTATTTTTCATTTCAATATTTTAACAATATTATTTATATGACATATTGCAGTAATAACATCGGCATCTGGAATCTTGTTGATTTTTTCACGGCTTCCTTAATGTTACTTGCATCACGAATGCAGTAACTTTAGTGGAGTTGTAGAGTTTACTTAATTTTTGCATATATTTGAAAACAATAATTAACAGTGCAATTTAGGTGAAATTGCAGTGGTAAGTTTCCAATTTATAATTATTACTATATTGAACGTCTCTAAAAATAATATGTTAAAAGCCTTACAACTTACTTACTTACTTACAAATGGCTTTTAAGGAGCCCGAAGTTACATTGCCGCCCTCACATAAGCCCGCCATCGATCCCTATACTGTGCAAGATTAATCCATTGTAATATTATCCTCCCATCTACGTCTCGGCCTCCCTAAAAGTCTTTTTCCCTCCGGTCTCCCAACTAACACTCTATATGCATTTCTGGATTCGCCCATACGTGCTACATGCCCTGACCATCTCAAACGTCTGGATTTAATGTTCCTAATTATGTCAGGTGAAGAATACATTGCGTGCAGTTCTGCGTTGTGTAACTTTCTCCATACTCCTGTAACTTCATCCCGCTTAGCCCCAAATATTTTCCTAAGCACCTTATTCTCAAAGACACTTAACCTATGTTCCTCTCTCAAAGTGAGAGTCCAAGTTTCACAACCATACAAAACAACCGGTAATATAACTGTTTTATAAATTCTAACTTTCAGATTTTTTGACAGCAGACTGGATGATAACAGCTTCTCAACCGAATAATAACACGCATTTCCCATATTTATTCTGCGTTTAATTTCCTCCCGAGTGTCATTTATATTTGTTACTGTTGCTCCAAGATATTTGAATTATTCCACCTCTTCGAAAGATAAATCTCCAATTTTTATATTTGCATTTCGTACAATATTCTGGTCACGAGACATAATCATATACTTAGTCTTTTCGGGATTTATTTCCAAACCGATCGCTTTACTTGCTTCAAGTAAAATTTCCGTGTTTTCCCTAATCGTTTGTGTATTTTCTCCTAACATATTCACGTCATCCGCATAGACAAGAAGCTGATGTAACCCGGTTCAATTCCAAACCCTGCCTGTTATCCTGAACTTTCCTAATGGCATATTCTAAAGCGAAGTTAAAAAGTAAAACCTAAAGCAATATAATCAATATGTTACTTAAGCGGTAAGACGAGGGAAATTGTTATGTGTGTTAGTTTGGGAATATTGAATGTGGAATTTTAGACTTTCCGCGGATTGGTTTTGTGCGGAAACCAAGCAAATACGCACGATCTCGCACAAATAAATGTTAAAGAAACTGAAATAGTGAGAGGATTGGTGACATGATAAAGAAATGTGTTGTTACAAATCGTGTGAAACATCTGAAGGGAAGTATGGGTATGTCATGTAATTATACAGATTGTTTTACATAAAATGGGCAGTAGAAATGCTCGTGTCCCCCCATCCTGAAAGACAGAAGTGGAAAATAATGGAACAAGGCACTCGCATGTCGACTTCTACCTCTTCTGCAATAAAACCCTCAGGGGAGCCTCTCTCCCCCCTCTGTGATATTATGTGGACGCACTTATGGACTTGATGTCGAGGGGAGAACTAAATGTCCTCTTGAATATTGAATTTCAAACACAATATGCACACGTGCATTTAACTACAAAGAAAGATGATTTGATAACACTGAAACCCAAGCACGAACATTCCTCTGATGTGAATCAGCGCAATCTTGAATGTTTCACTTACAGTAAACAAGGTAGAGGGGAAACTAGAAACGCTATACATGCCAGAATCTTTAATTAATGAAGAACAAATACTATAATTACACAACAGTGACGGTTAGCAGTAGCAGATTCTCCGCTGCAGCTTGAGTGGTAGTGTTTCCAGCTACAAATTCTGAGGAGTAAGAACGGTCCTAAGAAAGCTCAAGTCAAGGAGGGGAATAAATAGAGACAGGCAATATATTAAATCTCATATGCTAAATCATTTCTCCTAGAGGTGTGAACAAGATTACAATATATATATTTATTTATTATTTATTATCTCGCTTTTGAATAATCCACAAACAGGACATAGTACTTTACATTTCTAGATATTTTACTGATTGCAATATGAATAATTCGAGAAAGTAATAGATAGATAGATAGATAGATAGATAGATAGATAGATAGATAGATAGATAGATAGATAGATAGATAGATAGATAGATAGATAGAAGATAGATAGATAGATAGATAGATAGATAGATAGATAGATAGATAGATAGATAGATAGATAGATAGATAGATAGATAGATAGATAGATAGATAGATAGATTGATTGATTGATTGATTGATTGATTGATTGATTGATTGATTGATTGATTGATTGATTGATAGATAGATAGATAGATAGATAGATAGATAGATAGATAGATAGATAGATAGATAGATAGATAGATAGATAGATAGATAGATAGATAGATAGAAGTTAAAATGTTATGTTTTATTTAACGACGCTCGCAACTGCAGCACACTTAAATGCCATCGACCTGGCCCGGGATCGAACCCGCAACCTTGGGCATAGAAGCCCAGCGCTATACCAACTCGCCAAACAGGTCGACTAGATTGATAGATACGAGGTGCATCCAGAAAGTAAGTTTACCGATTTTTCCCTTTGAAAGTAAACGTAATTAGCCGTGCCAATTGCGCATGCGTAACAGATCTATGACGTATCAATCATATGCCAGCCGGACAGGTCCCGCCTGGTGCCAGTAGCGTGGCAGCAGTGGTCCGAAATGGAAGCTCTTATTCCTTCTCCCGCCGCCTGCGAGGTTGAGTCGGTGATAAAGTTCTTTAATGCACAAAGCATTGCGCCAATTGAAATTCATCGGCAGCTCTGTCAGGTCTATGGGCCGAACATCATGAGTAAGCAGATGGTGCGTCGCTGGTGTAGGCAGTCAAAGTGTCCATGATGAAGAGCGCAGTGGACGACCGTCCCTCATCAATGATGATCGTGTTGAGCTGGTGCGGTAGTGCATCATGGAGAACCGTCGCTTCACGATTACGGAGCTGAGCAGCCATTTTCCGCAGATATCGCGATCCTTGTTGCATGACATTGTCACTAAGCACCTGCTGTTCAGAAAAGTGTGTGGCAGGTGGGTGCCGAAAAACCTGATACCCGAACACAAAATGCAACGTTTAGGAGCAGCACTGAAATTTCTGCAACGGTATCACGATGACGGCAACGAGTTCCTCGACAGGATCTTCACGGGCGATGAGACTTGGATTTCGCACTTCACCCCGGAAACCAAGCAGCAGTCAATGCATTGGCGGCATAGTGGATCTCCGGTCAGGACGAAATTCAATCAGACGCTGTCGGTACGGAAAGTGATGTGCACGGTGTTCTGGGACAGGAAGGGAATTCTGCTCATTGACTTCCTTCCAAGAGGTGAAACAGTGAACGCTGACCGTTACTGTGAAACACTGCGAAAATTGCGACGTGCCATTCAAAGCAAGAGGCGTGGAATGCTTACTGCAGGTGTTGTGCTCCTCCATGACAATGCTCGTCCACATACGGCTCGGCGCACGGTAGCTGTTTTGACGGAATTTGGCTGGGAGTTGTTTGATCATCCACCCTACAGTCCTGATCTTGCTCCCAGAGATTTTCACGTTTTCTTGCACCTCAAGAAATTCCTGTCCTCCAGTGAGCGTTTTGGCAACGACGAAGAGCTGAAGACGTCTGTCACACGCTGGTTCCATTCACAGGCGGCAGAGTTCTACGACGGAGGGATACAAAAGTTGATCCCACGATACGACAAGTGTCTCAATTCTGATGGTGGCTATGTTGAAAAATAGCTGAAACATTGCTGTACCTGTTGCCAATAAATGTTTTCCTGAAAATGTGTGTTCTTTTTTTTTTAATAGGGAAACTTACTTTCACGATGCGCCTCGTAGATAGATAGATAGATAGATAGATAGATAGATAGATAGATAGATAGATAGATAGATAGATAGGATGGATGGATGGATGGATGGATGGATGGATGGATGGATGGATGGATGGATGGATGGATGGATGGATGGATGGATGGGTGGGTGGGTGGGTGGGTGGGTGGGTGGGACGGACGGATGGACGGACAGACAGACAGACAGATAGCTTCGTCCATTAGATGATTGTAACAAATAAGAACTCTTACTCCAGACAATGGAAAGGGTGAAATAAATAAAGTAAACAAATAATTAAGTAATCAAACCGACAAATAAATAAATACCTAAGTAACCATCATCTTACCTATGGTTTTCCCGTGATTCCCATAAGGCAGTAACACAAATGTCGACATGACCCCTAAAAGAAATGACTCACGGACCTCCTGCCTATAAAATTTTCGGCATCTTCCCAAATTAAAACCTTCGAAATAGGAGCCTTGAATTTCGCATATTGCCTTCTGTACTTAGGACGAGTTTACTCGAGTTCCACTTGCACTGGGAAAGTACCCTGTACAGATTTTTCGTTTTTTGTCCTGATTAGGTATTAGGTCAGGAACATTTTTGGCTTTCCCCTTCAAAATATTCTAGAGTTCCTTCGGTAGAACAACGAAACTCGGAGTGAGACAAGTGACCAACTGTCTTGGAGCTCACATGTTCAGTTTTTCTCAGCCCCAGACATCCTTGCAAGTACTAGTTTTCGCATACTTAATTTTTTTCTTCCCACTTTCTCTGAATCGTTCATTCATTCATTCATTCATTCATTCATTCATTCATTCATTCATTCATTCATTCATCCAAGACTAAGTAACTAAATAATTAGAAAAAGTTTATGCGTTACGTAGAACCTCTAAAATCAACTCGTCACATCTTTCATGTAGCCTGAGGTCATATTACACTTGAAGAGTTTGCTGATATCTGTTCTCCGAAACGGCAATTTATTACACACGCGGTGAGTCAGAGATTCCCAGAAGATCGGCCTGCTTTAAAAGCGCCGACATAATTGACCGTATTTCAACTACAGCTTGAAATAAACTGTTCCCACAATGCTCTTGGCCGGAGTTACAATCATTAACAACGAGAGGGATTTCCGTAAACGTTTATTTCTTGAAACTGGAAACATTGAAATTAATTACATTACTGAAGGGAGAGTATTATTGCGGTTAATGATGGATTGTGACTCGAGCGGAGTAAGTGTACAGCAACACATTTAAGTATAGCACGATTTATACGGGTATCGCACGTACATCAAATACATTATGATCGATGCCTGTGCTATACTCAGATTACGAACTGAGAGGGATTAACTGCCATTTACCGCCAGTGTTAAATTTGCTTATTGAATTTCCCATTATCTCTGGAACTACTGAAGATATCGTACTGAAAGTTTTAAAGGATGGAGACGGTTCCGGAAAATTGGCCACAGAAATTTGGGAACTGGGACAATTTGCCACGGATAGACAATTTGCCACACTGAGGTACAAACCAGTAGCGGCCGGTGACCGAAATCATCGGTGAGGCCAGATGCAACTGGTTTAAGTGCCTCCGATAGGAAATGTTTAAAGGTAAAAGGTAAAGGTATCCCCGTAACATGCCATAAAGGCACTTGGGGGGCATGGAGGTAGAGCCCCATGCTTTCCATGACCTCGACACTGGAATGAGGTGGTGTGGTCGGCACCACGCTCTGACCGCCTTTTACCCCCGGGAAAGACCCGGTACTCAATTTTATAGGAGGCTGAGTGAACCGTTCTGAAAGTTTGGCAACGAGAAAAAAATCCTGTTACCACTTGGGATCGAACCCCGGACCTTCCAGTCCGTAGCCAGCTGCTCTACCAGCTGAGCTACTCTGCCGCCGATAGGAAATGTTTATTTATGATATTAATTATTATTGTTATATTATTAATATTATTACTGTATTATTATTATTGCTATTAATGAAAAATAATAATTTCACTCACCAAATAAACTGTTATCCTGTGAGTTTCAGTGTGATTAAGCAACCCATATTATGTGTTGAAATTCCCCTTTCTTTCTTTTCTTTTTATTTTTTTCCTTTGACAGCAACAAACAAGGCCAACAGAGAAGTTTATTTTACCTCACATTACCACTTAACCATTTTTGTTGCCCATACCAGGATGCAATAGAAACTCGCGTTTTAATATTATCTGTCAGAAGAATCGCGTTTTAATATTATCTGTTAAAATCAGAAGAATTGTCAAACGAACGATGTCGCTATTCAAATGGGAATGATGACAGTTGGCAGCGAATAAACCTGACAAAAGTTGTTAACAAGTCTGTTACATATATGAGTGGGGATAAGTCTGCGAGGATGGGATGTAGAGGAATGTATGTAGAGGCAAAACACACTTGCCACATAGGTCACTTGACGCTCAGATTTCAACGTGTGAACATCGTTTAAAATAGGTACGGAGCGCACGCATTTGTTGTCCTTGTCTGCAGATAAAGGCAACAGTTACGCTGCTTCCCAGCCTCCCCCCTCATGCAACTTTCTCCACGCTTGGCAATCAGAACGCCAATCACTGTCAAGCAGAAGTAGAAGTACAGTCTATTTCAAAGTGTCTTAAATTGTTACCGCTCTATGAACTGAAGCACAGTAGGGAAACTTTGCTATCATATGAAACTGTACTGGTCTCCTCTCGTTACCGCCTTCTTTCACTACAGAACTGCCTCCAACTTCCCCTCTCGGCTCGCAGACTTAACTTGGTCAAGCTGTATCTCGATAGGCTATCTCTTTATTTAAAACTTCCTTTCTTTCAATATTATTTCTTCTCGAAAAAGGACACTCTAACAATGAATTAACTACACCAGCATTATTTCTCGTATTTGTTTCTGTTTATATTTTCCCGAAATACATAACAACATTGGCCCAGATTCACTACTGTACTACGAAGTATACAATAGTACAATACCCTCGCTTAAGTCATAAATTAAGACATTAGGGGAGAGAATAGTGTGGGTCTCTGCCTACCAAAGAGCTGGAAGTTTTGTTATTTATGGCCTATTTAGGAAGACAAGTCACTACTGCTATTCCCACCCCACTCTACCCTTGAGGCCGGCCCATGGATGTGAGGAGTGAAACCTGACCAGGCCAGACGAATCGTGCCTCAGCTACAACGTTTTAAGCGCAAACTCAAAGCCCGCGAAAATACAGGAAATGCAGAAGTCAGACCCGGCACGAGCGATTCTGGCCTCAGGAACAAATTTTACTGCAAAACAGGTCTATATACATCACAAAGTTTTCAAATTATTTTACAGCGATATATTCTCCATCCAAATAACTAATACACTATATAAAAACACAAAATTTGATTTTAGTTAAGCCAAGTGACTGAGGCCCTGCCTCACTTGCCTCAGTCAATCAGCCGCCACTGGTACAAAGATGAATCTATGACTTCCAGAAGCTCTATATTGTGCGAATGGATACAGAGATTAATAATTGTAAATTCCACTAAGTGTCTGAATTGCTATGTACATGTGAATTTGGCTTCAAAAATGTCCTGCTAGGTTGTGGCCTACAGCTCTCAAGTACCGGATGACGGTGCCTTCTCCTTGTACCGCAGGTATTCTTCAACTATACGTGATTTTCGTCTGCCCATGTCGATGTACTTCCGCTTCTTTTTGGTAGGAGAATGACCACCTTCCAATTTCTCTATGTATCTGTCGGCTGTAACGTCCAGTTCGTCAATATTCCTTGCTTCAGGTGGTAGGTGCAGCTTCCTGGCACGGCGCACAGTTTTTTAATAGATGGTTTCTTCGGTAGATTCACACTGGCTTCGCTTGCAATACGCTGTAACTCATTTTGAATAATGACAGACGTTGGATCTCGGGAAGTTCCCGCCCTTGCCTTCATGTTCTCTACACATTCCTTTGCCTTAATCCTTCCCCAGTCTGCAGAATGATTCCTGTGTTCAGACGGTTCTTTGACGACACTGCCACAGTCTACTATATACAGTCGCGAAGCTTGAGGTGTTTTTTTGAAAATCTCGTGATAAAGCGCTCCAAGCGGTTAGCAACTAGAAACAATAGACTGTCCATGGTCGACTTTGGACTGTGTCGTATTTCTATCGAGTGCTAGCTCGTTGCGTATTTCACATTGATGCTTGTGAAATGTTCGTTATTGGTTATAATGAAAATGTTAATGGCTAAAATATAATAATTGGAATAATAATATGGGACAAGGAGGAGACGTTTGTAGTGCTATAAATTGTAGCAACAGTAAGAGAAAGAGGCCAGAGTTATCCGATTTCCGAAAGATTCAGAAAGGTTCCTGGGTTTCCACAAGAATGCTGAATGCTGTGCAGAAACAAAACTGTTAATTTGAAGTTCTTTGTGACTGTTAGAATACATTATATCCTTAAATTTCACAATGAAATGTTTCAGTCTAACCGAAAGGGCATTAGATACCGGTTAAAGTTCTGTCACTTAGGCTGCTAAATTTCCAGAGAAATAAAGGTTAGGTCTACTTTTTTTTTCAGAGGATATATTTTTAATTGTAGCTATTAATTTTGTTATTATTTTTATGTGTTATTTTACTAAAGACGTAGAAAAATTAAGTTTGTTTTAATGAAATTTATTGATCACGTTTTATTTTCAATTCTGGTGGGATTATTATTGCTTAGGCCTACTTTTTTCTTCTAAGGATATGTTTTTAATTATAGCTGTTAATTTTGTTGTTATTTTTATTTGTTGACTAGAGACGTAGAAAAAGTCTGTTACAATAAATTTATTGATCACGTTTTATTTCCAATTCTGGTGTGATTATTATTGCTTAACCTCATCCCACTTTAACTACGTAAGCCTACACTACAAGTACCGGTACACGTAAGTTACTCCATTAATTCATATTTCCATTATTATTGTTGTAAAGAGAAATGCAAATTAATATTTATTGGTTTCGTAGTTAATTATCGCTATCGCTATAATCTTGAATGAGTGACGCTATTATAGTAAATTTCAGTTCGTTTTGCACAAACAAAAATTATATTAACTTATTTCTTGCAGGTATCTTCGAGTTTATGGTGGAATTTAATATGCATTCATTAAAATAATAAATTAACTTTATGCATTTAATATTTCAATAATGGAAGGAAGGTGTTAATTTTTTCCAAAAGAACACGACAACGAAAGTGTAACATATTTTGTCTGCTGCTAGGAGAGAGATCTGCGATGATGAGGCGATAGTAGCGATCCTAGTGGTGGGCAACTACCTATGTTTGCATTTTTACTACATATTGAGCTTCGCGACTGTATATAGTAGACTGTGACACTGCTTCCATCTTCTGATAACGTGACTGTTGCATCACAGGACCAAACAACTGCATTCTTATTTTCTCTAAGTCTCGTGTACATGTAGCCAAGCTATATTAATTTGTCAGAGCCTCTTTCTGATTTTGTGAAACGAATTTCTTCCGCCATAGTTTCGAATTAGTTTACAGCTTCTGGATTTGTCTTGTGTTACCATAGAAATATATTATAAACTAGTGGCTTGTGCAGTAAATGCTGCTGAAAACTAAGTTCGTTAGACGTTCAAATAAACATTTTTCAGATTTATTATCAATGAAGAATACTTGTCTTTTTGATAGTTATTTGCTTCCATATTAATAAAACATACTCCCTCTGAATGATTTTTTTAGGCCAAATACATTTTCTTGAACCTATCCAACTTCAGTTTTTGAGTTTCAACGCGAAAACGCAAGTATCAATGTCAGGACGATAGCAGTAGCTATTTCAGATCATTGTGGATTGTAGGCAAAAGTTAAAAAATGTCAGGTTTGCTAAGCTTTCGAACAATATCATTTTCGTATAGCTGCTGCATGTAGAACTTGAAATGTAGAGCGTAAAATCATTTTATCCTACTAAGAGATCTTGCTGAAATGATCTGGAGACTACAAAATTTTCTAGGCCTCTTATTTTATCAGTAAGTAATACCTTTTGATCTTTCCTTAGGAACTGTAATTTTTGCGCTCTCTCGAGCCAATACTGAAGACAATGACACATATCAATATCTACACTACACCGCTATTAAGTATATGAAAAAGACCTAACCCCACTGGGCTAATAAGTATAAAAATATTTGATTTTTAATAACAATATTATTATCTTACTTAAGTTTTGTAGTTTATATAGCAGCCACTCAGTGAATTATAAAAATGATGATCTAAATTAAGATAATCTCTACATTTACTTACATAACCTCAAAACGTTTCACTTTCATGTCATCAATATAGCATCAGTATTATGTACAATTAATGAAAAAATAGATGCATCATGATATTAACTATAATAATATTTAATTTCTAATGATAATAATGTCATCAAACCACCTCAAGTTTTGTAATTTGAATATCCAATACATAGCTGTACTCAGAAAATTATTATACACTGCGGAATCAGTTTTTAATAACAATTTGAATTGAGCTCTAAATATGTCGGCAATCCTGCAGGTCATGGCCTTCGTGTAACAGCCTATTGTTTATTGTAGTGTGTGTTTTGTTCTGAAATTCAATCAAGTCGGCCGTGATTCGATAAAATTAGTTCTCAAAACTGACAACAGATGGATTTTGGAAAATAGGAAAATTATGTAGGAAAATTGACATTTCACTGAAAACTACTACTTTTCCGAAAAACTTTGGGTTCCAAGCTTCAAAATGAGGGGCCATTTATTAAAATCCGTTCAGCCGTTTTCACGTAATTTCCATTACAAGTTCAAATTATATATATAGATTGTTGCGAATTTGAGTATTGCCTTGAATTTTAATGTGTGGCGAATTGTCTTTGATACGAATTTCAATTATGTGGCGAGTTGCCTCTGTGGCCAATTTTCTGTGGCTAGTTGTCCGCAACCCGGATGGAGATACGAAGTTTCTAAGCAAACTGAAGTAGTTTTATTAAGTAATGCAAGTAGTTGTAAAAAAAATTGATCTTTGTAAACAGGCCTATGTTCTTTCTTATTTTTTAAATATTTGTTCTCACCAAACTACTACTGTTTCTATTACTGATCGATCTGTTTATTTATCTCAATCCTGTCTTAAGGGGTTAGGTACAGCTTACAGCAGTAAAATTTTCGGAAATATTCAACATTCTTTTCCTCCATTACTGTATCTTGTACAATAATGAAAATTGATATGTGTAAAACACTGCCCTTCTGCTATATGAAAAAATATTTTTAAGATTAAAAAAATATATTATATATATATATATATATATATATATATATATATATATATAGGGGAGACTGTTGTACCTTCAGCATAGTGTACCTTCGAACATTTTTTTCTTCATTTTTTGCTGCTACCTAGAGGACTCAATGTCAAGTAGATTGTAGAGAAAGCCGCTAAGTAGCTCTGGTCGTAGTTCAGTTTGATTTATTGCAAAGTGTGAGTTCTGTGGACAAAAGAAGTTTTTCTAGTACCAAAACTAAACATTTCGTTCATTGATATATGTTTTCTAACACAAAACCAGATTGTATTTGTTAATATCTTTCAAGTACAGGGTGTTCCCTATCATCTGATGAGTAATAACATATTTTAATTTCCATGATTTATTCGAATCTCTAGTTTTGGGAGCCATATTTGTTTAAACGTTCACCCTCTTGTACCTTTGAACACAGAACATCTTGTACCATGGAACATGTTCCAAGGTACACGATACTATTGGTTTTTGTTTTTATTTATTTATTTTTTCTTTTTTAAGATCATGTCACAAAGTAAGTCTGGAGTTAAGAGGTCCGGATGTCTCGAAGAAAGCTGTTGAAGCAGTTATTGCTCCTCCAGGAAATAAAATCACAATCATAGAAGTCTGCTCTGGTTTATGATTGCAAATATATTTTAAATATGATTGTCAGTTTTTACAGCTATATTCCCACCTATATTCAATGTGTTCCAACTTACAAGAGGGTATGTTCCAAGGTACATGATCCTGTTGTACCTTTGAACACATTACATATCCCTTCATTTTATTTTTTCCATCCTTAACAGATCTGTAAAACAGGAAAATACATACAGGAAGGTATAAAGGAATCTTATAATTATTTCAAGCATTTTTTCATTTAAAAAATTACATTTCCCAAGGTAAAAAAAATAAAATGTGAAAAGTGTTTAAAGGTACAACAGTCTTCCTATATATATATATATATATATATATATATATATATATTTCAAAATTCAAAACTGTCCAGTTCACTGTGCAGTGATGAAGCGTTTCCCTCATAACTCATAAACTTGTTAACCTTTTTTATGTTCTCTTTTATTTTATTGCTGAAACTCACGTTTACAATATCATGCTCTTCCAACTACATTCCATAATAAATAATATATTTTTTTTTTATTTTGTGTTAGAAGAAAATATTGATATTTGACCATTTTTTAAATGAATTTATTTTTTATCAGACAATCTATCAAAGATAGAGAAGTTATTTTGGATCTTATTGTAGATATGACATGCATAAATACACAGAAGAAATTTCATCACAGAATGTTG
>JAJSOF020000001.1:5372012-5714512 GCA_025594305.2 Periplaneta americana
GGAGAGTCCGTATAGGTCAGTTTCTGTCAGATGCTTTCCCAATTCACTGCGGACTAAAGCACCTTTACCTTTTAACTTTGCTGTATAATATGTTATTAGGAAAGTCCAGGGTAACAGAGAGGGTTTGGAATTGAACGGGTTACATCAGCTTCTTGTCTATGCGGATGACGTGAATACGTTAGGAGAAAATCCACTAACGATTATGGAAAACACGGGAATTTTACTTGAAGCAAGTAAAGAGATAGGTTTGGAAGTAAATCCCGAGGAGACAAAGTATATGATTATGTCTCGTGACCAGAATATTGTACGAAATGGAAATATATAAGTTGAAAACGTATCCTTTACAGAGGCAGAAAAATTCAAATATTTTGGAGGAAAAGTAACAAATATAAATAACACTCGGGAGGAAATTAAACGCAGAATAAACATGGAAAATGCCTGTTATTATTCGGTTGAGAAGCTTTTGTTATCCACTCTGCTCTCAAAAAACCTGAAAATTAGAATTTATAAAACAGTTATATTACCTGTTGTTCTGTGTGGTTGTGAAACTTGGACTGTCACTTTGAGAAAGGAACAGAGGTTAAGGGTGTTTGAGAATCAGGTGCTTAGGAAAATATTTGGGGCTAAGAGGGATGGAATTGTAGAAGAATGGAGAAAGTTACAGAACGTAGAACTGCACGCATTGTATTCTTCACCTGACATAATTAGGAACATTAAATCCAGACGTTTGAGAAGGGCAGGGCATGTAGCACGTATGGACGAATCGAGAAGTGCAGATATAGTTGGGAGACCGAACGGAGAAAGACCTTTAGGGATGCCGAGAAGTAGATGGGAGGATAATATTAAAATGGTTTGAAGGAGTTAGGATATGATGATAGAGACTGAATTAATCTTGCTCAGGATAGGGACCGATGGCGGGCTTATGTGAGGTCGGCAATGAACCTTCGGGTTCCTTAAATGCCATAAGTAATCCGTGTTGAATCTTTCGTAAACTAATTTTAACACTTGAATATAAATAATTGATTAAATGGCGATCTTACTCCTGTTAATTATGTAAGCATGTGCGGCTTACAGCTGTTTCGGTGCTACTTGACACCATTCTCAGAGCCTTCTGTGTCTCAGCGCCATCGCAACTTCGCTGCCTGTTGCCAAGTAGCACCGAAACAGCTGTAAGCCACACATGCTTACATAATTAACAGGAGTAAGATCGCCATTTAATCAATTATTTATAGCCATAAGTAAGTATAAAATAGTGAAAAGAGACAAGTATGAAATAATTAAATTTCATTTCTGTAACAAAAAAATACTGGAAATCTGACTTCGTATGTGTAGCTCCTTAAAGATGACGTGTCATCGAGCATAAGTTCCTTAACAAAGAATTGTCCTCTATAAATTATTTATTTATTTATTTATTTATTTATTTAAATTTTATTTATTTATATAAATTTGTTCAATATTAAATAAATTAATTTATTCTGAATTTAATGTATTTAATATTGAACAAATTTATAAGTATACGCTGTTAAAATTTTATCATAAAAATCGTAATAAGTTTGTATTACAGACACACAATTATGACACAAGACGAAATATTAATTCAACATTAGTAGAACCTAAATGTCTCACATCTGCTGGTCTAAAGCATAGCATAAATTTTGGCCTTCGGTTGTACAATGCTTTAACTAAATTACACCCAGAACTTCTAACATGTAACCCACTAACATATAACAAGAAAATTAGAAACGTGTTAATATCTTCAATTTGATTAAATAAATTTATAGTCTATGTGTATGAATTAATCAACCTATATTATATTTGTATTCTATAATTTTGAAATATATATTAGTCCTACTTTTCACGTGCGATATTATTCTTCTCTAGTGTTAATATTATCTATATATATAATTTGAACTGGTAATGGAAATTACGGGAAAACGGCTGTAATTATTTTTGAGTGACCCCTCATTTTCATGCCTTTATCCAAAGTTTTTCGGAAAAGTTTTTCATAAATGTCAATTTTCCTATAATTTTCCTATTTTCCAAAATCCATCTGTTGTCAGTTTTGAAAATAATTTTATTGAATCACGGCCGACTTGATTGAATTTCAGAACAAAACAAACACTAAATAAACAATTATTACACGAAGGCCATGACCTGCAGGATTGCCGACATATTTAGAGCTGAATTCAATTTGTTATTAAAAACTGATTCTGCAGTGTATAATTTTCTGAGTACAGCTGTGTATTGGATATTCAAATCTACGAAACTTGTTTGGTTTGATGACATTATTACCATTAGAAATTAAATATTATTATAGTTAATATCATGATGTGACAATTTTTCATAAATTATACATTTAATGCTATATTGATGATATGAAAGAAACGTTTTGAGGTTATGTAAGTAAATGTAGAGAATATCTTAATTTAGATCTTCATTTCTATAATTTACTGAGTGACAAATATATAACTACAAAACTTAGTAAGATAATAATATTGTTATTAAAAATCAAATATTTTTATACTTATTAAACCAGTGGGGATGGGTCTTTTTCATATACTTAAGAGTGTAAATTGATATGTGTCATTGTCTTCAGTATTGGCTCGAGAGAGTGCAAAAATTACAGTTCCTAAGGAAAGATAAAAGGTATTGCTTACTGATAAAATAAGAGGCCTAAAAATTTTGTAGTCTCCAGATAATTTCAGCAAGATCTCTTAGTAGGATAAAATGATTTTAGCTCTACATTTCAAGTTCTACGTGCAGCAGCTATATGAAAATGCTATTGTTCGAAAGCTTAGCAAACCTGACATTTTTTTAACTCTTGCCTACAATCCACAATGACCTGAAATAGCTACTGCCATCGTCCTGACATTGATACTTGCGTTTTCGCGTTGAAACTCAAAACTGAAGTTGGATAGGTTCAAGAAAAAGTATTTGGCCTAAAAAAATCCATTCAGAGGGATTATGTTTCATTATTATGGAAGCAAAAACTATCAAAAAGACAAGTATTCTTCATTGAAAATAAATCTGAAAAATTTTTATTTGAACGTCTAACGAACTTAGTTTGCAGCAGCATTTGCTGCGCAAGCCACTAGTATTATATAATTCCATTGCCGCTGTAATTATATTTTAGTTCCTATTTTATTTTACTTATTTATTTATTTATATTATTATTTTTTTATTTTAATATTATATCTGAACCTGGACCGAGCACGAGCGCTGGAAGCTCATTCGGTCTCAAATTTTGTTAATACTACTGTATCTTCCTTTTATATTGCTTGTATTATTTTATTTGTATTTCTCTTTGTTTGTTTTGTAATTATATTTCTTTATTCTGTATATTTGCATTTAAATAAATAAATAAATAAAAAATAAATATGTGACCTATCATTCCTCAAAGTTTGTCGGTTACGTTCTATTACACCCTGTAGAACACTGTGTGCGCAATACATGAATATTATTTCACAGTGCAAAGTTAACTTGCCTCCGGTTATGCGGAACATAAAAGACAAGCTATTTGAAGTAGTAACAACTATTGTTGCCTCGTAGATTTATCGAGCACTGCATAAAAGCGAGCATCGTGTGTTATTCGAGTTCCACTAGTTGGCTTCGTGTTCTGAGAATTAATAAACGTGTCTGCATCCAGTCAGACATTGCTAGCCGACTTGATAATCTTCAACAACAATTATAATACAATAACTTTGGTTTCTAACAAGGACTTGGAGAAGAGCAACGCCTCGCAGTCGGCCGTGACGTCAAGATTAATTAGCGCAAGTTTTAGCGCGGGGAGACGTCTGTCTGTCTGTCTGTCTGCTGGAACTAGTTTCTGTTATTACACTGGTGTGTCGCTCCCACTCGCTCCTCTCCACTTCTTGATTCGCTTATATCCTAAAGCTTTTGCTCAGTGTCTATAACATACCAACTTGGAAATCGTTTTAGTCTCAGTGCCTCAAGGAAAACACTGCTAACATCATCTAGACTCACTGGGAATGAAAATGTTTTCACCCTAAGGTTCAGCATATGGTTTGGTACTGCAGTATTGAGAAGTTTGTGGGATTACATGTGAGAGAACGGCACCCTAACGGTCAAGTAATTCCAGTTATCTTAAATCCCAGTTATAATTTGTGCCAGGAAGGTCATGCATTTGCATATATTTTTCATTGGCTGTAATTAATTTCTGATTAGTTATCTTCAAGAATCATCAACATTCAAGCTTATCAAACCAAATTTTATGTTGCATATATTTGCATATATGTTAGGAGAAATGTTAATCTTCAAGAATCATCACATTTAAGCGTATCAAACCAAGTTGTATGCTGTATTTATATTTGCATATTTTGTTAGAAGAAATGTTAATCTTCAAGAATCATCAACATTGAAACTTATCAAACCAAATTTTATTTGTATATATTTGCATGTATGTTAGAAGAAATGTTAATCTTCAAGAATCATCAACATTGAAACTTATCAAACCAAATTTTATTTGTATATATTTGCATGTATGTTAGAAGAAATGTTAATCTTCAAGAATCATCAACATTGAAACTTATCAAACCAAATTTTATTTGTATATATTTGCATGTATGTTAGAAGAAATGTTAATCTTCAAGAATCATCAACATTTAAGATTACCAAACCAAATTTTATGTTACATATATTTGCATTTATGTTAGGAGAAATGTTAATCTTCAGGAATCATCAACATTTAAGCTTACCAAACCAAATTTTATGTTGCATATATTTGCATGTATGTTAGGAGAAATGTTAATCTTCAAGAATAATCAACATTTAAGCTTATCAGACCAAATTTTATGTTGTATATATTTGCATGTATGTTAGGAAAAATGTTAGTCTTCAAGAATGATCAACAATTAAGCTTGTCAAACCAAATTTTATGTTGCATATATTTGCATGTATGTTAGGAGAAATGTTAATCTACAAGAATCCTCAACATTTAAGCTTATGAAACCAAATTTTATGTTGCATATATCTCCATATATGCTAGGAGAAATGTTAATCTTTAAGAATGATCAACAATTAAGCTTATCAAACCAAATTTTATGTTGCATATATTTGCATGTATGTTAGGAAAAATGTTAGTCTTCAAGAATGATCAACAATTAAGCTTATCAAACCAAATTTTATGTTGCATATATTTGCATGTATGCTAGGAGAAATGTTAATCTTCAAGAATCATCAACATTTAAACTTATCAAACCAAATTTTATGTTGCATTATGTTAGGAGAAATGTTAATCTTCAAGAATCATCAGCATTCAAACTTATCAAACCAAATTTTATGTTGCATTATGTTAGGAAAAATGTTCATCTTCAAGAATCATCATCATTTAAGCTTATCAAACCAAATTTTATGTTGCATATATTTGCATGTATGTTAGAAGAAATGTTAATATCATTTAAGCTTATCAAACCAAATTTTATGTTGCATATACTGTATTTGCATTTATGTTAGGAGAAATGTTAAACTTAAATATGCTATTCAAAAATATAAATTACATCATTGATATAATTATAACTTTCCAACATCATAAATTTAAATTTCAAGCTTCTTTTGTATTTTCTTCCTTATGTAATGTGCTGTGCATACATTTACGGCAGAAAGGATGATTTCAATGTTGATATGGTACTAGAGAAATAAGAAAATGTTTGCTTCTTCTCAAATCGAGTATCAGTCTTCTAGCACGTGTTCAGTTTCTTTGCCAATAGATCTGTTCCTTCGATTAATATTAATTAACATACAAATATTTAATAACTTCCCAGGACACGTTGACTTCATTACAGATAGAGCGACCATAAATCATGTAATTGGGAATTTAAACATTTGTCATCAAAATATATTAAATATTTCAGAAAAAATTAGTTTAGCAATTAATTGCTATGGTCTTTACCGTGAAATCTCTGTTCTTGCATTTAAGTAACTGTTTATTTAAACTTGCATTCAATTAAAAATATTAATATCAGTTTATACAATTGTCGCTCTGCATTTAATCAAATTACCCTGAATTTTAAATCATCGGTGTTTGCTTAGGCACTAGTGGTGCAGTTTCGCGCATCTAATTATTTTAAAATAATTAAACATCTACTTTTTGCAACACGTGCTGTCTGTTCATGTGTCACTTGGATTCACATAGTTGGACGAACCGCGTATGAAATATTGCACGCTCAGCATTTGAACGTATCTAATTTAAAATTTAGTTATAGCCTGAAGCTTACAAGCCTTCCACACGATCAGTTGAAAGCTCTTAACAAAACTGAATCCTCAAAATAATATTTTAAATACGTTGTTTCTCTTTATATGTTATTTAATTTTCTAATTCTAAGTTTATACACATGCATTATGTACAGTATATACGCCTTTTCTCGGAAGTAATGTTTTTTACTTCATGTATTTTTCTTATAAATCGACTACTGTCGATGACTCAGGAGAAGACGAGAGCGGACTGAGGAGGAAGGGATGTGAACAGATAACGTACGACAACACGTGCAATATTTGTACTGCAGTAACGGAAACATTAGGTCTCCTTCTGTTCAACTCAGCTTTAATTTCCATACACATTGTTACTCATGTTTCCTGCACGAGTAATAACCTGGCTACTGGGATGCTTATCTGAGCGATGTTTATAGTAATCAACAGCGATAGTCAAGAACATACATGGACACAATTTTCAGTTACGTGAGGCACTCGATTTGAAATAGTCTGTTTACTAGGAGAGGAGACTGCAGAGTAGGATGGGAAATATAAACTGCTGTGACCTGCGTCACCTTATCGTAATCGCTAAGGCGGTCAGTGGCGAATTATTAGGAAAGCGCTTTTAACGTGAGAACTCGAAAACTTTTATTCAATTTGGCAAATTAATTCGGCAGCTTTAATCATAAACCTCTTTACTATTTCTCCATCATTGAATTGATTTAAATCACAGGCGAGAATTTGCGTAACTAGCCAATAATATTCCATCACGTTGTCTACATTTATTTTCTTGAATATTCTGGCGTTTATCAAGATTACTTAATAGATTTGCACGTTTTCTCGACCTAAAATAATTTCAGAAAATCATATTTCGTTTTCTACGCACATTTGATTTTTTTTATATAAATTTCTTTTGGAAATAATATTACAAACAACATTTAATTCCTCGTAGGCTACCTTTTAATGCAGCGTGTTTAAGGTATAATGTTGTATTTAGTATACTATGCAAATGTTAAGATCATAAATTTTCTTCGGAATAGTACGAAAAATAACATTTAATTTGTCTTACCTTCTAATTCAGCATGTTCTTTATGACATAAGGAGTTATGTCGTTGTATATTAAATTTATTAATGCCTAATAGGATTTTCGAGCATAACATACATCGTATGTCCTCCCTTTCTAAACAGCAAAAAAACTCTTCCTCCCATTTGTCATGAAATAATCGTTTTCTAACGCGTACACACTGCTTTGATAATGCCATTATGCCACCTCTGATATTGCTTATGAAACTGATATAGAACCTGCCCACGCCTGAGGAAGGAACGGGGACTGTGAAGATGATGTCACTCAGAGCGATAAGCTCTGTGAAGGTCAGTGAGGCACAAATTCTCAAGTGAGGCACGATGCCCATCTCTAGTCACGAAGGTCACATTCTTTCCGCTCGTCTTCTCCTGAGTAACGAACAATAGGTACCTATATGTTGCATTTACATAGGGAAAATTACTTCTTATATGAAGAAATTGAATCATGAACAACTAAGTATCAAAACAAAAGAATGTTTTTTTTTTTTTTTTAAATAGCTTCCGCTAGCAAGACAATTGTTGGTCCTCCTTCCTCTGCCATTGTTTGAAGGTGGACAGACTTTGCTTCGTATGGAGACAGAATTTTGTTAGTTTAGTAACCAATAAAAACCCTGTTTCATCTAAATTCCGAATGAGATTAGGCTTGGTACTCAGTTCTGCTTTCTCATAAACTTCCTAGCACATCATAAAAATCGTTCAAATTCGAGCGAGTTGAGGCTGTTTCTCTATGTTAGGACAGATTTTCTGGCTGGCGCATACTTAGCACATAGCGCTTCTTAAAGGAAGTTAGGATCTGCGTGCCAATCGAACTATTCTGCCGGCAAATAGCGGAAACTAGTTAAGAAGTTGAGTACCGGCAAAAGCATATCACGAACAAACTATATTAAATAAAACAACAAGGAAAGGTTCAAATTAATCATAAGGATGTGGAGAATTCATTAATCATAGTGTGATACTTACAGTTCTGAATATCTCGACGATATAATGTCCAGAAACACAACACTGCAAATTTACTCAGTAAACACACACACTAAAGCAGATAGCTGTGTAACTTTCGCCAGAATGTGTTGCAATGGGATCTTCCTGTATGAAACATCCCCGACAGGTTCTGACATTTATTCGTATTTTTTGTAAGGTCAAACGAACACGGACAACTCCGCAACTAATTAATATATGAGATACTGCGAAATTAGGCGTAATGCGAAATTAGCCAAGTTTGCATTTTTCAATATTTAAAACGAATTAAATAATTCCAATTAATTTATGAATAAATGTATGTTTTGACAAGTTGTAAGACACGTGACTAGTGGTAGATTTATTACAATATAAAATTTTATTTAGTTCCAGAATTGCTTAGAATCCCTTTCAGCTAGTGATACTTCTCTATAAAGGTACTCTTATTTCATAGCATAAAGCTAACCACTTACGTTTCGTCATCATCATCATCATCCTTCACGAATTAGGCCTCTGTAGACCTGTTTCGGCCCCATCTAGCAGTCTTCTAAAAGGTCTTCCTGGTCGACGATGTCCTCTAGGTTTATATTGCATCATAATTTTTGGGATTATTGACTTTTCCGTTCTTCTTACATGATCTAGCCAATTTAATTTGTATCTGCTGATTTTTTCTTCTACTGACTCTACTTCTAATTTTTCTAAAATTTCTTCATTCCTTTTTCGGTCTAAAAGAGTATATCCTGCTGTCCTCCTGAAAAATTTCATTTCCGTTGCTTTGATTCTGTTCATGTCATTTTTCTTCAATGTCCAAATCTCGCTTCCGTATAAAAGGAAGGGTAATGCTAGTGTATTACATATTTTTATACTTGTAGATTTTTGTACTAATTTAGCTTTTAATGTATTGTTTATTATTCCTAGAATTTGTGTAAATTTGGTAATTTTCTTGGCCACATCTTTTTCATTTTGATAAGATATTTCCCAACCTAGATAATTGAAATATTGTACTTGTTCGAGGCATTGGTTATTGTGTATTATCTTACTTCTGACTGGGTCTTGTCCTAAAATGCCATTACTTTTGATTTTTGTGCTGAAATTTCCATCCCAAAATCTTTTAATATTTTACTTAATGTATATAATCCTCTTTATATACTATCCTCTGAATTGGAAATTACGACTTGATCATCGGCATAGAGTAAGGTATTTAATGTTAGAGCACTGGTTATTTTGATTCCTGATGTGTAGATTTGGTTCCGTTTTAAAATAATTTCATTTATATAAATACTAGCCGTACCCGTGCGCTCCGTTGCACCCGTTAGAAATAAATATAAAGTAATTACATAATTAAAATAGGACATTTGACCCAGGGAACATTCGTGTTTGATAGAAGGATAAATCGTTTAATATATTACTTAATTTAAATTGTATGCATATAATTAAAATTTTGGTCCAGAGACCACTCGTTTGGTGCAATGACAATTCCTTTAATGTGTTTCTTAAGTTTTATTACATGCAAACATAGTTTAATGAACATTGACATCATTTAGTTTTATTGTGTATACTTTATATTACTTGCTATATGTTTCCATTGAATTATGGTAATAACTTAATTTTAACCCTTGTTTTCTACGTATTCAGTAAATGGCGCTTGGCGCACTATGGTTCTGAACCCTTCAAATAACTTGAATTATATTATATAATATTACATATTATATTATATTATATTATATTATATTATATTATATTATATTATATTATATTATATTATATTATATTATATCAGAAGTTACTACAATAACATTATAGCATTATGTCCATCTAGAGAAACTACACTTTCCAATGGTGAAATAATAATTAATTACACAAATCGGTTAATTTAGCTTCCGATATTACTTCATACAAACACAGAAACATTCTCTGTAGGCTATCTTTCATAGCTTTTGATTGTTGCTGTGTAAGGCCCCTTATAGACGAAGTCATTTGTTTTTTATTTCATTATACGGCTTTAGATGGCAGTTATTTTAATTTTTAAACTCATTTATCTCATTAAATATCAATCCTAACAAAATGTTTTAAGGACTAAACTTATCGCAAATTATTTTTAAAGAAACTTTTGTTATGTAACATTTTTCACAAAAATCAATAATAATCGAGGCATTTCGATTTATTTAATTCACGCCCCCTTATAACCCCCCTTTTAAATAGTGTATTTTGAATGCCATATAGCCTAAAATTTAAGTTACAACGAACTCAATTTATATTCCAATTTTCATCGAAATCCGTTCATCCATTATCGCGTGAAACGGTAACAAACATACAGACAGACAGACATACAAACAAAAATTTCAAAAAAGCGATTTTCGGTTTCAGGGTGGTTAATTATAAATGTTAGGACCAATTATTTTTGGAAAATCGAAAATTACCAGAAAAATTTCGGCTACAGATTTATTATTAGTATGGATTAAATAAAGTTGGTGATAGTGGATAACCTTGTTGAATTCCATTATTAACTAATTTTACTTACGTTTCATATAGAAATTAACACATTAGAAAGTATGTTTCTTTCCCTGTCCTTCATACATGGCTTTGTTGTGGGATATCGAGGAGTTCTTGACATTTAGGAAATTCATGACCAGTCAACGAAGATTCACGATATAGTTATATTTCCTGACTGCATCTATCATGTCACTTGGAAATGGAAGGCTAGTCATGTTTTACTAATGGAGGTAATATACTGCGTTGTGTAAGCCCATTACTGCACGACATGTGTGGTCTCCTTCAGCATGTTTCAGACTAACGTCTTTCAGCAGCTTCCTCGAGATCTGGATTATCTCCCCTTGTTATTATGTAAGTCCTCAGCAGCGATATATGACTAATATTAGTGCGAAGTATATTTAGAGCAATATTTGCCGCGTACGTTACACAGTGGACAACTTCGGAAGGTGCAAGGCTCAGTTTGTTACTGGCGACAAATTTCACAGTGCAATATTTTCTTAAAAGAGATTTCACTCATCAGTGTAATATCATCATCGTTTTCACGTGTTCGTCATCACTAAACCTCGGACTTTTAGGCACTTAAAAACTAACTTTCAGGCCCTGAATTAATCAAAATAGGCACTAAAACATAGATTTAGGCACCTTAATAATACAATTTCAACCAAATAAAAATACTATTTTTGATGCACCTAAAATATAATTTCTGTCCACACAAACTACAGTAACTATAAAAATAGAATTAATGAGTGAATATTAAGCATTACGGCACACAGTGAAAAAAAAAACAGTAAAATTATTGCGTTGGAAACTTTATTTTTGTTGTCTTAAATTATGAACACCGGTACGTAATGTTTAATGAATTTATCATCCTCATTGCTTTAAGGCTGCTAATGCATACTTACTTACTTATTTACTTACTGGCTTTTAAGGAACCCGGAGGTTCATTGCCCCCCTCACATAAGCCCGCCATTGGTCCCTATCCTGAGCAAGACTAATCCAGTCTCTATCATAATATCCCACCTCCCTCAAATCAATTTTAATATTATATTCCAATCTACGTCTCGGCCTCCCTAACGGTCTTTTTCCCTCCGGCCTCCCAACTAACACTCTATATGCATTTCTGGATTCTCCCATACGTGCTACATGCCCTGCACATCTCAAAGGTATGGATTTAATGTTCCTAATTATGTCAGGTGAAGAATACAATGCTTGCAGTTCTGTGTTGTGTAACTTTCTCCATTCTCCTGCAACTTAATCCCTTTTAGCCGCAATAAGTTCTCGTATTACAATGTATGTATGTATTTATTTATTCATTTAGCTAATAATTGTAACATAAAATACAATATATACAGAAAAACATTAACTCGCCCCTGAAAGAGTAGAACTCGTGCTCAGGGGCGGATTCCTGAATTGAAATTAAGACCCATAATTATACAATACAAATACAAAACAATTAATTAATTAATGTACCAATGAATTTACAATTAACACATTATTCATAATTTGCGTTGAAATATATAACTTTGTTTTTCTCTAATTTTCTATTGTGAAATTTTGCCTTTTCTTAGACAGTATAATTTTATAAGCGAAAAAAATATTCGCAATAATACCGAAGTAATGGCTGCAACTTTAAATCTAGCAATATTTGCCATGCTGATTTCTTTAGGGAGAACTACATCCTCCCGATACATCACATTCGTACAGTCTTCTCAAGTGCTCAACAAAACCAGACGCCTTCCAGGAATTTCTTCATTCCTACAACCAAACTACTACAGGATATTTGAACCAAACACACCCCATGGCATTCAAAACTTTCTCTTTCACTGCTACACGAAAATTTAAAAAATATACGTAACAAATAGAAGTAGGCAATTTTAGGCTCTAAAACCTTAAACAAAAGTTTCACTAGGCATCATAAAATCGCTTTCAAACGTCTATACAGTAGCGTGCAAATTAATCCGAACACGACATATTTTTACATTTTCTGTCATTGTTGGCCTCACAGCTGCTCATACCGCTTTAATTGACATCTGTAGTACGTGTAATCCCATTGTTGAAGGTCTGTCGTTATTATTTTTTTTATAATATGTGACATTTTACCTGTCGTTTTGTACTTACTAAAAAAGCATTTCAGTTGTGTTGAAGACTTAATACTGTAATCCTGTGTACATTATGTCGTCTTCACAAATGGATACAACTCCACGAAAACGGTCTAAAATTATAACATTAGCAGAGCATTCTTCTATGACACAGAGGCAAATTGCTGCAGAATGTCACATCGGTTTGGCTACTGTTAATTCGATCATAAAACGATACAGGGAGACTGGATCCATCACACCCCAGAAAAAAGGAAATTGTGGCCGGAAAAGGAAGACTTCACCTGCAAATGATCGTTTAATTGTCAGGAAAAGTAAATTAAATCCTAGACTAACTGCTGTCGACTTAACCCGCGAGTTAATGGCTACCACTGGGGCGAATATTCACGTCACAACAGTGCGGCGTAGGCTTTTGGAAGCTGGACGAAGGGCTCGCAAGCCTATTAAGAAGCAACTGCTAACCCCTGTTATGTGCAAAAAACGCTTAATGTGGGCAAACTTACATCAACATTGGACAGTGAATGACTGGAAGAATGTACTTTTTTCCGATGAGTCTCATTTCGAGGTCCATGGCCACCGTGTTTCTTACGTACGGAAAGGATCCGAAAAAGTAACAGCACCTCATCTCCAACAAGCACCCAAATAACCCCCTAAAGTAAGTTTTTTACACTTGAAGGGCCTGGAGCATTAATACGTATCAAGGGAATGATGAATTCTGACAAATATATTCACTTATTGGAAACCAGAATCGTACCCCAGCTGTAAAAATCATTTCCGGATGGCAGAGGTGTGTTCCAACAAGACCTGGCACCATGCCATACGTCTCGAAAAACTACAGAATTCTTCAACAAGAAGAATATTCAGGTACTCCCCTGGCCAGGCAACTTACCCGACATCAACCCCATTGAGAACTTGTGGTCAATTTGCAAAAGAAGAATGCAAAAAATGGATTGTTCTGCAAAGGAGAAGATGATTTCTGCCCTCATTGGTGTATGGTTTCGCAATGAAGAAATGAAGAATATTTGTGGGAAATTAGTGGAATCCATTTGAATTAAGCACCAATACATGTATTTCATGAAGATTCTAATGTATATATTATGTCATAGTTATAGCACGAATGGCCGTATTAGGAACAAGGGCGGCCACATAGATTACTGAGGTATGTCTTAGATCATTTTTTTTTATCCCGTTTGAGTGTTTTTGCATAAATAATTACGTTGTTCAGATTAATTTGCACGATACTGTATTTTATATAAAATGTGAAGACATTTAACTAGTTTTACTTTATCCCTACAGACTAAAATAGCATTTAACCCAAAATCCCATCTAGTCATCACCATATTCACAGGAAAAACTTTTCGGATCCCCATTTCTTCCTCGGATTACAGGGGTCTTCTCCCTCCCTGCTGGTAATTCAGGACTTACAGAAATTCTTAATTTTCCAATTTAAGTTATCTTTAATCGCTCACAAGCCCTTATATTAATATATTTGACCAATAAGTTATTTTCAATTGTCTATAAAAACATAAATACCATAGTAACATTGAAGTATTGGATATAAGAGTAATGTAGAAAGATTAAAAATAAAAAGATAACAACAGCCTAAATAGAAATAAAATTCCACAATCAGGAAACCTGAATATATTGAAGCAAAATTAGACAGATAGCAACAAAGGCTTCCACCCTGAATCATAAGTTATATTGGTAAAGGCAGTGGTTCAGGCAACACAGGGGTATTCCGGTTCCCTTGTGACATTCTAAAAAGTTGCCATTATCGTCATCATAATCATGATCATCATCAATTTTCCACTTTCCATCTGAATTTCGTTCGGCCCAGATTCGGTAGCCTTACGTTCATAGTAATAAATCGCTCAAGATTGTTAGCCAGCACTGATCCTTTTCAAGGTTTCCTTTCTGTTTAGTTTATAGAAGTGGTTGCCGGCGTGCCTATGCTCCCCGGGGCGCCACATGATCGGATCATGCCCGAAAAAGAACCCCCCCGTGATTTTCTTAATTGGTTCGTTTATTATTTAGTTATTTCTATCAATGTAACGGTAAATTAAATTAAATTAAATTAAATTAAATTAAATTAAATTAAATTAAATTAAATTAAATAATTTGTTCTTCATTTCCTCATTAGCATAACGAGAAAGTATTGGCATGTATTGTATAACTTTGGCTCGTAACTCTGCTATGATTTATTCCAGTGGTTGTGTAACATTTAGATTCAGCTAAAGGACATGACATATTTCTTCTGGTAGGATAAACATGTTGTTCTTCTTTACATTTCAAACGATTTTATAATAATATTTTAATAATGCATATTTATATATTTGTTCAATTTGGACAGCATTAAGGGGAGAGGATGGTATTTTTTGGTGAAAAATGAGTAAATTAAAAAAAAAATCTTTAAAATACTCTGTGATATGTGTGTGGAATGCATAGCATAACATTTTGTGGGTATTTGTGTCCTTATCTGATTTGAGTCGCCATTTTTAAACTTCCTGCGTTATGGATTTTTAAATCACTCGCCCACTATTATTGTTGTTTCCGGTAAATTAAATTAAAAAAAAAAAGTTTTTCTTTAAAATACCCTTTGATATGTGTGGAATGCATTGCATAACATTTTGTGGGTATTTGTGCCCTTATCGGATGTTGAGACGTCATTTTTAAACTTCCAGCGTTATGGATTTTTAAATTACACGCCCGCTTTTATCGGTTTCCAGTAACTTCATTTTTTTGCTACATTGCCAGACAAAAATGGATATAATTTCTGAACTATTAAAGATACATGCATGAAATTTAGAACACACATTCTTTAGACTATTAGTGAACTTTTCTCTGTAACAGAATTTTGTTGATTGATTTCATTTTAAAAATACGTCCGTTTGTTTGCAAGAAAAGAAATCAGAAAATTGTTTTTAAATTTTAATTGTTTATTTTACAAACGTAGGGACTAATATCAAAATTCTGTTAAAGACAGTTTGTAGAACATGCTTTTGCAAATACATTGCAAAAAACTGTTTGAATCTATATTTAAAAACGGTTTAGATATATCGGTTTTAGTACAATTCTGCATTGGGTATATTTTTTTTTTCAAATTTGGGCCTCCAAATAATTTTTTTTTTTTCAAAATATTTTTATTTGGTTGAGTTGCCACAGGTATGAGCTCTCTACATACACAAAATTAATATTTTACACCAAATAAGAAAAAAGTAAAAAAAAATACCATCCTCTCCCCTTAAAATCGGAATAAATCAAATTTTTTAAATCAAACGTGGTCAAGGTTAATAAAATGAAAATTTTTCAAGTTCAATCTATAAGCTTTATCTATTTTGCAAATGTTTATTTGCTACAACATTGTATATTGAATATTAACGTTTTCGCCTTTTCGGCATCATCAGATATTGTTAAGAAACACGAAATCTAAACCCTGAACAAATTAAAAAATGTACATTGTAATATGCATGACAAATAGATTTTCATGAGTTTTATGTAGTATGTCTTATAAGCAGGGAAAGGATTTATATGTAAATACATATTTACTTATAAAGCTAATATAATTTATATTTTGCATTATCTTTATGTTTCACAAAATGTAGGGTTGAAAAATCCTACTTTTATTTTCCATATTTTTCCATATTTTAGAGTTTAACATATTTTCATTAAAATATTTTCCATATTTCAATAAAAAGTCCATATTATATTAGGTTTAACAATAAACAAAACAAAATTCTATTAACTTTTAAAAATACATTTCAACAATGGAGATTTAAACACATGTTCAGTAATCCCTTTAACATCAGAGTTATTTGAAAATTAGCAGTCCTATCAATTTTGGAAATAAGTTACAAAACTGTATTAATTTAATTTAAAATTTTTAACAGACTTCAGTTGTGAGCTCAACAGTTAAATGCCAGTCAGAGTACACATAGGTTCAGTTTTGTAAATCATACTATAAAGACGGTAAATATGCCAAAAGTACGTCATTCAGTCAATTTAAAATCAAAACTAACAAGTTACATTTCGGAATTTAAAGAAGATGGTTTATCAACTGACAATAAAATATTATTTTGTAATTTGTGTCAATGCATATCATCTACAAAATTCCTGGTGCAAGAACATAACAAACTAATAAAAATCAAAATACAAAAACAACTAAATGATTACAAAACAGAGATAATTGTTTTTAAAAATAACAATCAAGTCAAGAAGAAAATCTGTTGGAATTAACATCGACCTGTGCCGTTCTCTCATCTCTGCTGATATTCCTTTCTAAAAAAAGAATAAGATCTTTTCCTTGAAAAATATATTAAACATACAAATAGTCAACACTTAGGAAGACGTATTTCCATCTACGATGAAAATACAGAAGATAAGAGATGAAATTAAAGATAGTTCAATTTGGGTTTCCATTGATTTAGACTCCCGACAAAGAAGGTAGACTTGTTGGTAATGATTATCGGTTTGTTAAGTTTACAATTTCAAACGATTTTTTAATTGTGATGTTTAAAAATGCAATAACAAAACTTATTCAAACTGTTCAACGAAGGATGGTATCCTGTGGAAAATTAGTCGATAATGTAAAAAATTCTTTAAAATACTGCCCCTATATGGTCAAATGGACAAGCATTATCTGTTGTATATTTTGACTCATTTTATTGGATGTTGAGACGTCATGCATTTCAACTTCCTGGCGCTAGTGGTTTCAAATCAATTTCCCGTAGATTTGTTGATTTCATCAGTGAAAAAGTATTTCTTCAAAGCTCCCAAAAGTTAACGTGTTGAAAGAAATGTATTGAAATTCCATTGCCACCAAAGCCAATTTTAACTAGATGGGGTACATGGCTAGAAGCAGTTGAATATTATGCCGAACATATAGACTCTATTAACAATGTTCTCCTTGCATTGGACTCTGAAGATGCAGTCTCAATTTACTGCGAAAACAGTTACCTGTGATTTGAAGAATTTTAAAATTCAGTCATTTGTTTGCATCAGAAAAACGCTCAAAAGTCTCCAAAATTGTTACCTTTCATTTTAATTTTTGATTTTAAAACTGTGGAACAAATGAATCAAAAAGTTGCAGATGCAAAGAGCTAGTTTGTGGACATGCTTTTGCAAAAAATTGAAGAACTAAAAAGGTTGTTTGAATGTGATGAGTTAAAACAGTTTAGATATATGGTTTTATCCAATCAGACATTGGGAATATTTTTTTCAAATTTGGGCCAAATAATTTTTTTTTTTTCAAAATATTTTTATTTCGTTGAATTGCTATCCTCAGAGACACATACAAAAATTCATATTTTACACTTGAATAAGAAAAAAGTTTGTAAAAATACCTATTGTTATGGTAACAGACAATAAAAATTGTGTTTTGTTGAAACTCAAACGAAGATAAGGTAATCCATTATATTTTTTGTTTAATTTGATTAAAATTTTGCAAATATTTATTTGTACAACATTTTATTGAATATAATTTTAAGTCCATATTTAATCATCATATTTTGTTAAAAACACATATTTAAACCATATTTTGAAAAATAAAAACATATATATTTACATATTTCATATATTTTTAGTCCATATAAATCCGTTCCCTGCTTATAAGTAAAATAGTAATGTACGTTACAAGAGCGGTATGTTGACGTTTTCATGGTCGAGGAAAAGATTGAAAAAGCAAAACGTAGTTGAGCTTTTTTAATTTCCGAGAACATGAAAACAAACATACCGCTCGTGTATCGGACATTATTTTGTGCGAAGATCGTTTATTACATACCTGAAAGAGGAATTTCTAATTAGTTGCAATGAAATCTCCATGTTGGTTTCTGTTTAATGACGGCAACTTCGGAACACCAAAATATCTTTCTTCAACATTGTTGCTATATAATGTTTTCTGTGTTTACTATACTCCAGCAGGCCGTGATATACGTCTGTCTTTTTTTTCCCCCAGTCTATAAATGTGAACTTAAAACAAACGGTAAGGTTATGTAATTATTTATTTTTCATTTTAATATTTTAACATATTGCAGTAATAACATCGGCATCTGGAATCTTGTTGATTTTTTCACGGCTTCCTTAATGTTACTTGTATCAGGAATGCAATAAGTTTCGTGGAGTAGTAAACTTTACTTGATTTTTGCAAATATTTAAAAACAATAATTAACATTGCAATTTAAGTGAAATTGCAGTGGTAAGTTTCCAATTTATAATTATTACTATGTTAAACGTCTCTAAAAATAATATGTTAAAAGCCTGAAGCAGTAAAATGAATGTCGCGCTTAAGCGGTAAGAAGAGGGAAATTGTTATGTGTGTTACGTTGGGAATACTGAATGTGGTATTTCACACTTACCGCGTATTGGTTCTGTACGGAAAACAAGCAAATACGCACGATCTCGCACAAAGGTTTATGTAGAAAAAGATTTCCAGGAAATATAAATTTGGAAGGTCGATATGATTGCAGATACATATAACTCATGTTACAGGTTGTCTATCACGTAAATAAATACTTGTTGCAAGGGGATAATTGCCCCTTACATTTTGTATCACACACTATTCCTGAAAATAAATGTTTACATTCTAAATTCTCTTTCATATTATAGAAGCGTTATTTATAAGTAACTTAAAATTTCAGTACTGTATGGCTTTAATGTTTTGAAGATTATAAATTTAAAATCAGTACACTCTTCATCGGAGCTGAAGCTGAATATATCCCCTTGAGGTGCTACAAATGACTTCAACGCGATACTCGAAGCCATTATTCCATTCCGCTCGCAATTGTGACATTCATTGGGAATGTATAATAGAACACAGAGATTCCTCGGCTTGTCGCGCCATCTCTCCTCCATCTGCAGATATATTTTTGTTTCTGACTGGAGTTAATCTGCTCTCATATCTGTCCTGCTCTATTTCTCGCTTGCCCTCTCTCCAAAGCGAACGAATAATTATTAGAGTGAGCGAAGGAAGGCTGAAGCTGCAGCGAGCGTTGGGGGCGTACCGACGGGCAGGAAACTGCACGAACAAGTAGGAGAGCGAGGCTTAATTAGTTATCCCCCCCCAACCCTCCCCCAAGGGCCCGTACCACTTCATACCCAATCCTCATTCCTTGTTCTTGCTCTCCTCAGTACAGTCGCGATAAAAGGATTGTGTGCTATTGGTCGTGATTACCGTCAATAAAATTTCCTGTCATTAATCAATTTGCGAGCTGCTTTATGTTGGAGAGGGAGAGGAGAGCGCCGTGGTTAACATTTAATGATGTTACTGAGGTAAATAACCCCGTAATATTCGTAATGGAACAGTCGTTAGAGGTGAGCTCTACTAGAAGTCCAATGTTTCTATTAGAAGCGATTTATGCTCTTTTCTCTACATCCACATGAGGAAGAAAATACAGAAGTACTCAAAGAGTTATAAAACGAACTTCATTAAGGGCGAGGTACACCTTTATGCGTAAAAAAATACATTTTCCAATTTACCTTTTATTTATATAATACATTTCTCTTTCTTATGATGGAAGAATTTCTTAAATATGTATGTATGTATGTATGTATGTATGTATGTATGTATGTATGTATGTATGTATGTGTATGTATGTATTTATTCACACTGCAATGGGTATATACCCGGTGGCAGTGGTAACTAATTACACTCAATAATGACAATAATAAAGTTATTAATTAAAAATACAATTAATAATAATACTAATAATTAATAATAATAATAATAATAATAATAATAATAATAATAATAATAATAATAATAATAATATCCCAAATTAAATGAAACGATCACTTAAAATAACATTTGAAATAAATCTAATTTCTATCCTAAACCTAAGATCGAACTAAAACCCACGAGTATGATATGTTCATATCTGCACAAGTACCTTTCAACATTACACTCATTTCGCTGTCAACTCACTCACTGCACTGGAACTACGACACATTTCACTGATTCTATCCTGATTTCACTAACACTTCAAAAACATTTCACTGTTCAAATACTTTGCACTGCCACTATAAACTATAAAGCTTCACTGACAGGAACACGTTTGACTTACACTACACACTTCACTGACACAACACACTTCACTGACACAACATAATTCTTCACTGATACAACACTTCAATCTAATAGTCTCCGAGATCTAGGCATATCCTTAAACGTTTACACATATCTCTATACTGTCCCTTTAAATTTATTCTTTATTGCTCATTTTCCGAAACTTTAAAATTACATTTCGATGGTGTTAGGGTAAAGCGGACTGTTATTTTTTGTGCAAGTGGAGTTTTGTTTCCCAGGCGAATACGCACATTAAGTTCTACAAGTTTATTTTATTTTATTTTAATTAATTTATTTAAGTAACTAGCTAGTGAGTACAAATTACATTTATAAAACAAAAATATTTCTAGCCACTACTATAAGAGCCAGGCTCGTGTACGGTGTGGTCTTATTCAGTAATAATAATAATAATAATAATAATAATAATAATAATAATAATAATAATAATAATTTATTTAATCTGACAGGATTAAGGCCATAAGGCCTTCTCTTCCATCCTACCAGATAGCACATATAAATACAATAAAAGAAGTACAGACTCTGATGAAAATAGAACAAATTAAATCAAAACAACACTATAGAGCTGTCATCGAGCTAATAAAAGAAAAAAAAAAAGAAAGAAAACAGAGATAGCAATGATGATACTAATAATAATAATAATAATAATAATAATAATAATAATAATAATGGCTTTTAATCTGAACAGGATTAGGCCATCATTTCTCTTCCATCCTAAGATAGCCATCGGTACAATAAAAGAAGTAAGATTGAAAAATAGTCAAATTAAATCAAAACATACCCCAGAGCTCCCTCAAATCCATTTTAATAAAAAAAAAGAATCTAAGACTCGGCCTCCCTAAAGGTCTTTTTAATCCGGTCTCCCAATAATAACAGTCTATATGCATTTCTGGGATTAAGCCCATAAGTTCTACCATCCCCAGATAGCCCATCTCAAACAATAAAAGTCTGGATTTGAAAATAGAACAAATTAAATCAAAACAACACTATGTCAGGCTAAAGAAAAAAAAAAAAAAGAAAGAAAGACAGTTCTAGCAATGATGATAATAATAATAATAATTCTAATAATAACTTAATAAGAATTTTTAATCTGACAGATTGGATGATAAGGCTTCTCTTCCATCCTACCACATTTCACATATTTATTCTGCGTTTAAATTCAGACGCTGATGAAAATAGTCATTTAAATTTGTTACTGTTGAGCTCCAAGATATTTGAAAAAAAAAAAGAAAGAAAGACAGGATAAATGATGATATTTTATATTTCTATTTCTACAATATTCTTGTCTACTAGACTACTAATCATAATAATTTGTCTTTAATGTATTTAATCTGACAAAAGGCCGATCGCTCTACTTCCATCCTAAATAAAATATAAATACAAAAAAAAAATTTTCCAATCGTTTGAAAATAGTAAAATTAAATCAAAAGGAATATATTCAGCTCTCATCCGCTAATAGACAAAAAAAAAATGTAACCAATAATAATAAATATGATACTAATAATAATAAATAATAATAATAATAATAATAGTAGTAGTAGTAGTAGTAGTAGTAGTAGTAGTAGTAGTAGTAGTAGTCCCGAGACTATTCGTAGACTATTTCCTTATCCAACTGCTCTGAAGATGACCACAACACAGCGGTCGAAACGTCAGCCACCAACACCAAGACAACGCGGTAGCTTATCCAGACACCATGTTCACCAGCCGCGGAAGCGTACGCGAACATCTCTTTTGAGTGTTCAGCAGTAGTCTGCCAGAATATTTGAATTACGTTTTTCCTGGTAGCACCTCTTCTCTTCAGAAAAATTCTGAAGGAAACGCTCCCCATGTTCATCGCTCACTACCCGAAGGTTTTGAGGAAAGATAAGAATCTAAGAAGTTATTTTGAGAGACATATTGCACCCCATCACGTTATAGTTTTGAATCAGTTCGCTGACAAGTTCTCTGTAATCTTCTGATCTATGGTTCCTAGAAAATAACAGTCTGTTCAACGATCCTTAGGTTCCCGGCATATCATTGGAACTGGAAAAAGCATATGACAGGATCCTTTTAGCCAACCAGTTAATAGAATTACATGGAGCACAACAGATTTCATGGGCTCAATTCTTGTCCTCATTTATTTTTTAATCAAAATAATACTCGTAAGCTCTTTTAATAATAATAATAATAATAATAATAATAATAATAATAATAATAATAATAATAATAATAATTCTTTATTTATGCTGGCAGAGTTAAGGCCTTAAGGCCTTCTCTTACACTCTACCAGATCACAAAGTATACAAGCAGTTAAAATTTAACAAAAAGTTGAAGAACAGAATACTAACATATTACAAAAAATAATGATAATAGCATAATAAATCGACACTAAACAACATGAAAATAATACCATAAAAGAAAAAAAAAAAAAGAAAGTAAAATACATTGAAGTATAGTAAAAGCAACTCATTTAATACAAATAGTTAATATGAAGAACGTAATGAAGAATATAAAAAAATGGAATGTAACAAAATAACTTTTAACTAATGTAGTATAAATTCACTTGTGTACTTTCAAAGTTAACTAACCACAAACGTAACAAATATTGTGTATGTGATTTACACAATAATTCTAGATATGTTTCACTTTATAAGATACTTTTACCATAATTAAAATTAGGACAAAGAAAACACAGGTTATGAAACTTGCTCCACGTAAGCTCCAACTCAACTGAGAATTAGGCCTAATACGAACTTTTACAGTCTAATGAGGAATAAAATTCGTTTTTATGAATTCTGACTTCACAGGCAACAATTAAATTACCTGAAGTTATAGGTCAATTGTTAAAGCAATAAAATGAAATATTTTCTTTTCATTTATTTATTATTTAATTTATTTAAATCCACCACCAACAGAAGCAGGCTTCCAATTACAGGTGGCTTACACAGATACATACACAAAATACATAATAAGAAAAAAAAAACAAAATAAACAACACAAACGAAAGAAAGAAAATACATAACGGTAATAGATGCTAGAATATAATATTGCAGTTAATATAGTGCCAAATGTCAATATAATGATGCAAAATTATTTAAAAACTAGAGTAAAAACATTATAATACACTTCTTCATAATTTAAATATCTAAGGAAATACAATTCTTTTTAATATTGTATGAAATTTTTCAACTGTTAAACTGAAATCTAATTGAGAATCACAGTTTAAAGACAGAGAGTTGTAAGTATTACACATAACAAACAATGGAGAGTTCTTGAAGAAAACAGTTCTAGGAATGGGAATAATAAAAGGTTGCCTATGACGTAATTCTGTTCTTTTTACATTGAACTGAAGGAATTTAAGAAAGTCACAGTTATTCAATATACCGTTCACAGTCTTATAGAGTAAAATTAGACATTTAATAATCGTCGAGATTTTAAAGTTTTATAATTAAATTCAAAAGTAACTGATTATATGAAATTTGCTTGTCATAAGACGACACGTGATGTTTTTTAAAATATAAATAACGTAAAAATATTTTCTGTATCCTTTCTATTTGCATCTGATGGGACTGGAACTGAGGTGCCCATATTACAGACGCATACTCTAGCTGACTCCTAACTAGAGTTTTATATAGAGTATCAATAGTATTTATATTTTTTAATTCTTTTGTATTTGTGATTATAAATCCTAATTTTCTATATGCATCAATTATCACGTGATTTAAGTGCATTTTAAAACATAAGTTGTGTGTAAAATAAATACCCAAATCCTTAAATGATTCTATGTTAATGGCTATATACCTATAGCAACAAAAACAAACCAATTTTTCTAAAATTACAAGAAGAATAGTGGGTGGTAGGAAAATTCTGACTTCATTTTTGGAATCAGCAGATGAAATTACATAAGAAACAGCAGAATTTTTACATCTAAAAGATCATTGTTGACCAGTGTAATTAATTACTTACCTCTGATGAGGTTCTGCCTGATACGTACATCTATACAGTACATCTATTATTAGAAGAACAATTGTTTGTATCTCAGTCTGATTAGAACTATGTGTATGCAGAGGAAGAACAATTTTAATTTTAGTTGGTTATTTAACGACGCTACAACTTATTTAGCGTCAGTCTGATTAGTGAACTTGCATTCACATTACGTTAAAACCTCGATGGTAATGCAATCGGAACCCGCGCCCGAACGCAACTGGGAAAGACTGAACTCCATTATATCCTGGTTTAGTTGCCTCATTAGTGATATCTTATTAGTGTCACTTAACTGGCAAAGGTTACACCAGTCTTCGTACTGATGACTAAGCATACAATTTATTACGTAGAAAAGAAAATAGAAAAAATTGAATGTCGTGTTTTAAAATGACAACACCAATTAAATCAGTGATGAATGACAACTCTAAGAACAGATTATGTCTTCAGTAGTATGTAATTGTAGCGTGATAAATGCTTTCGTAATGTATAAAGTGTTTCGCAATTATTATTATTATTTGAAAAATGAATAGAGTTCGGTTCTGAAGAACCCTTCATTTCTCAGACCCCCCATCGAGACGTTCATTCCAGCCCCACCCTCGCTGGAAGGTATATTTGAAACGAATGAAAATCCTTCTAAATTGATAGGCTCACGATGTTATTACGAAATTTCTTTCGACTCGAGGCAAAACTGGCAAACGTTCAACATAAAACTCTGGCAGGAATAAAAGAAAATACATAAACGAAGTAAAATGAAGGATATTACATTCATTTACTTAAGTGGAAATGGGATAAAAGATCTATCCAATTATCATCGGTTTATATTCATAATAGCTGACCGCGTTATTCTGTGACTGCGCTCGTGGTTTATCCTAAAACAGAACATTCGTCTGCGTGCTACATAATGAAATGTAAGCAGAATTCGTCCTAGTTACAATCCCATTCTTTATAGCTCTTCCAACGAACCTAAAGATTTCTTAAATAAATCCATTATAACGTTGTAGATGTTAAGACGATCCTCCCCTCCCCTCCACGCCGCCCTTCCCAACATTTCGCTCTCATCCAGTAATCAGTGCTCCTGGCAGGATGGGGAAGGGAGACGGAATAAAAAAAAGCTAGAACGAGAGCGAAGGAACAAAATTAAAGAAAGAGAGGAAAAAGCATCTGAAAGCTACTCGCTATAAATGAGCCGACGTGATTACGACGAGTACAAAATTAAAATGAAGTCTCGGCAGGGAGGCAGGGACAGACAGACAGACAGACAGACAAACCGTAGCAGTAATGAGGGTGCTTTAAAAAGGGGAGCGTTATACTCACTTAATTCCTTTATATTTTATTTTTAAATGAAAGCATGAAAAAAATAAGTCGATGTCGAGAAGTCGAATTGCATTGAGGTTATGTTAAAATATGAACCTGAATTTAAAGAGCTTTCAAGTGCTTAAGTTCTGTATTTTCTTATACCTGAATAGTTGGTCTTAATTATTTTTACTGTGCCGATTTCAGTGCCTCTAAACTTCTCTTTCCTTGGCTTCTTATCGCTTCTCAAATTGGGCAATGTGTTAGGCCTGTATGTGCCGGTAATGTACACAGACGTTCAAAGATACCTACCTCCTACTAATCGATAGTTATCGATATTTTGTTCGTGTAAGTGTGGCTTCTTTAGTTATTATTTCTATGAATAGATGGCGAAGATAACCTCCATTGTTGCCAATCGTACATAAATATATCCGCATTATGACGTATTCTAAAAATAAGACAGTTGCTCAAAATTCGTGCGAAATTAATGGTGTGAAGTTACCTAGAGTAGAATCATTTAAGGATTTGGGTATTTATTTTACACACAACTTATGTTTTAAAATGCACTTAAATCACGTGGTAATTGATGCATATAGAAAATTAGGATTTATAATCAGAAATACAAAAGAATTAAAAAATATAAATACTATTGATACTCTATATAAAACTCTAGTTAGGAGTCAGCTAGAGTATGCGTCTGTAATATGGTCACCTCAGTTCCAGTCCCATCAGATGCAAATAGAAAGGATACAGAAAATATTTTTACGTTATTTATATTTTAAAAAACATCACGTGTCGTCTTATGACAAGCAAATTTCATATAATCAGTTACTTTTGAATTTAATTATAAAACTTTAAAATCTCGACGATTATTAAATAGTCAAATTTTACTCTATAAGACTGTTAACGGTATATTGAATAGCTGTGATTTTCTTAAATTCCATCAGTTCAATGTAAAAAAAAAACAGAATTACGTCATAGGCAACCTTTTGTTATTCCCATTCCTAGAACTGTTTTCTTCAAGAACTCTCCATTGTTTGTTATGTGTAATACTTACAACTCTCTGTCTTTAAACTGTGATTCTCAATTAGATTTCAGTTTAACAGTTGAAAAATGTCATACAATATTAAAAAGAATTGTATTTCCTTAGATATTTAAATTATGAAGTAGTGTATTATAATGTTTTTACTCTAGTTTTTAAATAATTTTGCATCATTATATTGATATTTGACACTATATTAACTGCAATGTTATATTCTAGCATCTGTTACCGTTATGTATTTTCTTTCTTTCGTTTGTGTTGTTTTTTTTTTCTTATTATGTATTTTGTGTATGTATCTGTGTAAGCCACCTGTAATTGGAAGCCTGCTTCTGTTGGTGGTGGATTTAAATAAGTAAATAAAATTACTAAATTATAGAATTCAAAATGCCATTCCTCTTTGCAGATTGTAAAACAATACTAGGTGTAGCGAGAAACCGTTAATATTGTCAATTACGAGAATAATTTATGCTTAATCTACATGATCATTTTTTCCCAACACATTTCTTACTGCACTGTAGTAGTGCCATCTATTGAGAAGTAGCGAAATTATTTCAGATTTTGTTCATTTATTATATCTTTGATTGTGACTCATCCCGCGATTAGAAAGTTTGCTTACAAGATCAGAAAATTCTAGGTCAGATCTCTTTGAACGCCAGTGTACCATGTTCACAAAGTCTCTCCCTCATTACAAAATCCATATACACAAAATTTGGTAATGTTAGCAGAACACAGTATACAAAAGTGAAAAAGACCGAACCCACTGGGTTAATAAGTATACAAATATTTGATTTTTAATAACAATATTATTATCTTACTTGAGTTTTGTAGTTATATATATACAACCACTCAAATAAATTATAGAAATGAAGATCTAAATTAAGATATTCTCTACATTTACTTACATAACCACTAAACGTTTCACTTGCATGTCATCAATATAGCATTAATATTAAGTACAATTAATGAAAAATAGATGCATCATGATATTAACTATAATAATATTTAATTTCTAATGGTAATAATGTCATCAAACCACCTCAAGTTTTCGTAGATTTGAATATCCAATACACAACTGTACTCAGAAAATTATACACTGCAGAATCAGTTTTTAATATGTAACAAATTGAATTGAGCTCTTTTAAAATATGTCGGCAATCCTGCAGGTCATGGCCTTCGTGTAATAGCCTATTGTTTATTGTAATGTGTGTTTTGTTCTGAAATTCAATCAAGTTATATAGCGCATCTGATTGAATAAAATTAGTTCTCAAAACTGACAATAGATGGATTTTGGAAAATAGGAAAATTGTGTAGAAAATTGACATTTCACTGAAAACTACTACTTTTCCGAAAAACTTTGGGTTCCAAGCTTCAAAATGAGGGGCCATTTATTAAAATCCGTTCAGCCGTTTTCTCGTAATTTCCATTACCAGTTCAAATTTTATATATAGATACTATGAAACTTTTCTGTTTATAAGTGTTAGTTGGAGGTATTTCGGTGAACAATTTATTCTTCCTGCTGGTCCTATCTGTTTCGAGTAGGTCGATGGCATGATCGACTTAACCATACAAAGGTACAAGTTTTCTTAAAATAATAAGTTTCAATACTAACATTTACGAACTGCAAAACTATTATTTCAGGATACAATCTCAACGAAAAGTATTTACGTATACTTCCTGTCTCCTTTCACTGCTGACTATAATTTAGAGTTTGTAAGACTTTGTTTTCATTTAAGAGAAAAGTTGAAAATAACAATTTTCACTTCAACGGTAATTACACAGTGTTCCCATTGTTGGCATTCGCAGGCTTTTTGTTGTCCCTCTCGCTTACATTTACAATGTGAGGCAATGAAGTCAGCATAACAAAATTTTAACAAGTAACTGAGAAAATATATAATTTTCAATAAAAATCGCATATGATCGATTTTACACTCACTGATTGACTTTACCCACTTCTACGGTATGACAAATTAATAAATCTATAATATAAGAATAGACTAAATGTTATTTCGCAGAAGTACATAATTTTCTCATTTTTTACTCAATTTTGTATTTTATCGCGGATTAAAAAACTGAAATAATGTACTGAACGTACTTTCAAATATACAATTACTTAGTTTCACAGAATAAATGGGCACATTTCATATTTATCGCGATATCTACAGTCTCTAAACATTGTGTTTATCAGTGCACTGCACGAAATGTTAGAACATGTACCACAGCCATTATAAAACACGTTTAACAATGCAATAAAAACAAAATTTGACAACTATTTATAGTAATCATATTATGGTGAATTAATAACCTTGCCAGACATGCAGCTATGACGTGACAGCCCGCATACACTCCCTGCCGTAGGTTATTCTTCAGCTCGCTGTATGAGATAATAAATTACATTCAACGTTCTCATTAGCGCTTTCTAGCACAATTAAAACTGTGTACATGCATGCACACACCCGAGTGTAAGTGTTATACATACGTACTCTGGTGTTTATTATAAATACTAGTAAATTTGTATCGTTTCAGGGGGTTTTGGTAAACAGAAGAACGTAATTTAAACCCCATTGTTGCCTTCAAGATCATAACGAAGTTTATAATGTTTCTATGTTTATTGTAGGCTATGATATTTCTTTTCCAGTCACATTCCGAGTTGAGTTACATCATTAATTCAATTTTAAAATATTTTTGTGCGAGATCGTGCGTATTTGCTTATTTTCCGCACAGAACCAATACGCGGTAAGTGTGAAATACCACATTCAGTATTCCCAACGTAACATACATAACAATTTCCCTCTTCTTACCGCTTAAGCGCGACATTCATTTTACTGCTTTAGGCTTTTAACATATTATTTTTAGAGATGTTTAACATAGTAATAATTATAAATTGGAAACTTACCACTGCAATTTCACCTACATTGTACTGTTAATTATTGTTTTTAAATATTTTCAAAAATTAAGTAAACTCTAAAACACCACAAAAGTTCCTGCATTTGTAATGCAAGTAATATTAAGGAAGCCGTGAAAAAATCAACAAGATTCCAGATGCCGATGTTATTACTGCAATATGTTATATAAATAATATTGTTAAAATATTAAAATGAAAAATAAATCATTACATAACCTTACCGTTTGTTTTAAGTTTGCATTTATAGACTGAGGGAAAAAAGACAGACGTATATCACGGCCTGCTGGAGTGTAGTAAACACAGAAAACATTTTATAGCAACAATGTTGAAGAAAGATATTTTGGTTTTCCGAAGTTGTCGTCATTAAACAGAAACCAACATGGAGATTTCATTGCAACTAATTAGAAATACGTCTTTCAGGTATGTAATAAACGATCTTCGCACAAAATAATGTACGATACACGAGCGGTATGTTTGTTTTCATGTTCTCGGAAATTAAAAAAGCTCAACTACGTTTCGCTTTTTCAATCTTTTCCTCGAATATGAAAACGTCAACATACTGCTCTTGTAACGTATATTACTATTTTTTATCTCCAACATTTAGGATCAAAATTATACAGATGATAGAGGACTCTAAGCTGAACATTTTGACATAAGAAGCCAGTGGTCGGAAATGGATATTTCGGACGCCACGAGATCTTGAAAATGTATGTGAGAGACGTTTCTGTAAGCTGCTTTAATTTTCATAACAAACAAATGCCTGGCGCTTCCATGTTTTTTTTTTTCAGTAGGTTATTTTACGACGCTTTATCAACAGCTCAGGTTATTTAGCGTCTGAATGAGATGAAGGTGATAATGCTGGTGAAATGAGTCCGGGGTCCAGCACCGAAAGTTACCCAGCATTTGCTCATATTGGGTTGAGGGAAAACCCCGGAAAAAACCTCAACCAGGTAACTTGCCCCGACCGGGAATCGAACCCGGGCCACCTGGTTTCGCGGCCAGACGCGCTAACCGTTACTCCACAGGTGTGGACGCTTGCATGGTGATATTTGTTATTTGTTATTCTACCTGAGTTTAAAGTAGTTAATATTCATCAAATTTATAACAATATGTTTTTGAATTTGGTACATAAAAAGCGAAATATATTTAATTTGTAGTCACATAAATATAAAACTGAAAGATCAGACAACATATGCTTGACAGAACCTAAATGTACTACAACTGTAGCATATAATCACAGCAGCAACTTCGGTCCAAGACTTTATAACAAGATAACAGATAAATTCCCAAATTTTCAATTTGCTAATGCTCCTTACTTAAAAAAAAAGTAATTAAAAATTATTGCTTAGGAAGAAAATGAGATAGGTTTGGAAGTAAATCCCGAAAATACAAAGTATAATTATGATTATGTCTCGTGACGAGAATATTGTACGAAATGGAAATATAAAAATAGGAAATTTATCCTTTGAAGAGGTGGAAAAAATTCAAATATCTGACAGCAACAGTAACAAATATAAATGATACTCAGGAGGAAATTAAACACAGAATAAATATGGCTAATGCCTGTTATTATTCGGTTGAGGAGCTTTTATCATTCAGTCTGCTCTCAAAAAATCTGAAAGTTAGAATTTATAAAACAGTTATATTACCGGTTGTTCTGTATGGTAGTGAAACTTGGACTCTCACTTTGAGAGAAGAACATAGGTTAAGGGTGTTTGAGAATAAGGTGCTTAGGAAAATATTTGGGGCTAAGTGGGATGAAGTTACAGGAGAATGGAGAAAGTTACACAACACAGAAGTGCACGCATTGTATTCTTCACCTTGACATAATTAGGAACATTAAATCTATACGTTTGAGATGGGCAGGGCATGTAGCACGTATGGGCGAATCCAGAAATGCATATAGAGTGTTAGTTGGGAGCCCGGAGGGAAAAAGACCTTTGGGGAGGCCGAGACGTAGATGGTAGGATAATATTAAAATGGATTTGAGGGAGGTGGGATATGATGATAGAGACTGGATTGATCTTGCTCAGAATAGGGATCTATGGCGGGCTTATGTGAGGGCGGTAATGAACCTCCGGGTTCCTTAAAAGCCAGTAAGAAAGTAGGGAGAAAATATGAAGTTTAAATTTTTTTCTTCTTATATTATTTTTTGTTGTTGTTTAGTCAAGTGTCCGAAGACAGGTCTGAACCTCACAAGTAATACCAAAATCGTATCACTTATGAGGCGATTAGGTCCGGAGATAATGAAGAAAGGTGGCCAGTTCTCTTCCCCTTCCATTGCATTCATCGCCGATTAGCTACATATGACACCAGTCAGACTTCAAATACATAGCCTACAAACAATTGTTCTTCCTCTGGCACATATCGTGAGGTGAGATGTGGCTTTCTTTGGTTGAAACTCAGTAGATTCTTAAACTTCAATGGTACATTGTTACATGAGCGAAAATAGTCATCATTATAGTAGTATTAGTAGTAGTAGTATTTATTTATTTAACCTGGTAGAGATAAGGCCGTGAGGCCTTCTCTGCCCCTCTACCAGGAGATTCAAACTACAATATCAACAATAAAATTACAATTAGTATTAAATTTACAATTACAATTACAAATAATATTACAATTAGTATTAAATTTACAATTACAATAAAATAAAATTACGAAAAGATTACCTGAATAATTAAAGCTAGATAATTTATCATAGAGAAACATAGAATATTTTATATTTACTGAATTACAAATTAAATCTAGAATAACAAAATTGTATAGTGATGAAATTACTGAATATTGAAATATTTTGTGATAGATTAAAGAAACTATTTACAAGTAATCAATTACTGACCAAGTGCCTAGTAAGTTTTCGTTTGAATTCAATTTTATTTCGACAGTCCCTGATGCTAGCAGGTAGCGAATTCCAGAGTCTTGGCAGGGCTATTGTGAAAGAAGATGAGTATGAGGAGGTGCGATGGGATGGTATTGTTAGTATTGTTTCATGACGAGAGCGTGTGTTGAGATTATGGTGGGAAGAAAGGTAAGTGAAGCGAGACGACAGGTACGAAGGAATAGAAGAGTTCAAGATTTCGAAGAGAAAGAGAAGTGAATGTAAATTTCTTTTCTTATCTAGTTTAAGCCAACCTATTGCTTCCAGGGATGGGGTAATATGATCATATTTACGAACATTGCTTACAAAACGTACACACAAATTATGAGCACGTTGAAGTTTCATTTTGTTGTCGCTGGAGAGGTCTGTCAGTAAAATGTCCGCATAGTCGAAATAGGGAAATGCAAGTGTCTGCACAAGGGACTTTTTTAAGCAAGAGGGGAGATGAACATTTATCCTTTTTAGCACATGGATAATAGAATATACTTTTCTGCAGGTTTCTGTGATTTGCATGTCCCAGTTGAGATTATTATCCATGTGAATGCCAAGATTTTTTACTGAAGAACTGAAAGGGATATGCACTGTACTTACTTTAACAGGGGAAATGTCGAGGTGTTTTACAGCGTCGGTTTGCCGTTTGTGTTAGTTATAGACAAATAAATGGTGAAATGGTTGAATCTTAAAACAATCTGCATCCTTTTCCCCTTAAAACGTAACCTAGTTTAAACAGAACTGCCTACGTTGAGTACTGTACACTATAAATCAGTCCGTGCATTGAAGCTGATATTTATTTGAGTCAATAACGTTGCTGCAGCTTCTGAATGGATTAGCGTCTTGTGAGTCAGTTACTGCCACCGCCAGCGAGATGACTTGTAGTTTGCTCTCATTGATCCAAGCAGCTCTGTGTGTGTTAGTTCTTGTTAGTAGCTACTAGATGATGTTACAAGCTACTCCACTCCACTGTTGCAGCGGAGGGCTCGTCCGTATTATATAATGTGGCCATTAGTATTCCAGAGGCAACACGCCACCAATTTCACAGCCAATAAAAACCTCGACTCGGGTTTCTGAATCTCTTCCCTTACAGCACAGCCAGAGCGGCCCGATGCGACTATTAGATTGTGGGGTGGGGAAGGGAGGCCTCAATCCTGCCCCCGTACTTTCTATTATCATTTGCTTTTCAGACTGATTTCCGAGAAAAGGTGTATGGATCAATTTGTTTGTATGCGCGTTTGATTACCATTTCCAATTATTGAAATCTCCCCGGAATAAGGATGTAACCAACAAAACTGTAATTCGTGTTTCAGGAGAAATAAAATAATTTCAGGGACTTCATTCATTCATTCATTCATTCATTCATTCATTCATTCATTCATTCATTCATTTTATTCCACAGATCTTACATGAGCAATGAAGCTTTAAGATGTGGAACAAGTCAAAATTTTACAATATTACAATTACAATTTTTACAAATTTTTATAGTTTTACAATTTAATAATTTTCTGCAATTTTTACAATTTTGTGCAATTTTTACAATATTTTGGCGAGATGTAGTGAGATGAGGTGAGGTCCGAGGATTCGCCAAAATATTACCCGGCATTTGCCTTTTGGTTGGGGAAAACCTCGAAAACCTAACCAGGTAATCAAATCAAAGGGGTTGATGCCAAGGACTCGCCATAGACCATCCGGCTTCAGTCCCACGGCTGTGGAAAACCTCAGAAAAACCAAAGACCAAAGGGGGAGCCAACCCAAGCCCGAACGCAGCTCCGGATCAGCAGCCCAGCGAGTCTGTCGACTGAGATACATCGATGGCTCTACTAAAAATATACAATACATAGCCAATCAGATTATTAAATTTACAAACGCAAACGATCATTCATCAGTTGAGCTATATGTATAATAAAAACAAGTAAGTTAATTAAATTTAAAGCATAAACAATTCAAGCAGTTGTGATAAGTTATACAGAAATTGATAATACATATCATGCAAACTACTTCAAATTACAAACAAACAATTTATCAATAGAGCTATATAGATTACTATTCAATTTAAAGCATATACAATTCATCGGCCAAAACTATACAAATATATACAATACAAAGTAGCATACTTTCATTAAGCTACACAAATTTGTGCAATTAATGTCAAGTAGATTAATTCAATTTATAATCATAAACAATTCATCAGTTGAGCTATACAGACTACTATACAATTTACAGCATATACAATTCATCAATTGAGCTATACAGACTGCCATTCTTATACAGACTACCATTTAACATATTATAGGCGTGATTAAATTTTCATTAGGCCTATATTTATATCAGAAACTTTTGACTAAACAAGGATACAAGTTTATTTAACCATTGAACGCAATAACTTAATGTTATAAATAAATGCTTCAAAATTACTTTTTCCACGTAATGTACAGGAGTGTCAAAAAATCGGACCGACCCTTGTAGCTGATTTCAGAGTCACAGATTCAAATTTTGCTGGTCACAAAACACATTCATCTTGTATAATTAATTGTAACAATGAAATTTATTGGATTTGTTCGATTCTTGCCGTCTTTTGTTTCCTTCAGTGCCTCAAATTTACAGACAAAAACTTTGATGGCCGGTTTTCCAAGTATTGTTAGAAAATTTAACGATTGTTAAACTCTAAACAGTTTGTTAATTAATAAAATTATATGTTTTCAACACCAGTTTGGTTTAACAGATTGTTAACAGTTTGTTAATTTTAAATTTAGGATTTCGCCAGTTAACTCATTTAACAGTTAGGCCTAGTTAAATATGGCCGATGTCTCCACAGCTGTTCGAACAGAAGTTGCGAAATTAATATTTTGTGTCTCTCTGTAGGGAATGTTTAGTATATGACTGGTAATATGACATTTAAAAATACTTTGGACTGTTTAAATACATCAGTGTTATTTTATTTCTTTCGTATTTCGTATCCATAATAGTAATGAGGAAATATAACCTTACTTTGTAATTATTATTCAGCACGTGACCTACAACTTTCATTTGTCAACTGTTTTTTATGGAGCGTGGCCTACTATAACAGTTGTCATTTTATGCAAGTTTCATGACTCACTCTATAATGTAGAATTTAAAGATTAATTTTAGTCAATCAAAAATTGTCTTACATGTGTAGAACCATTACCAACTGCTGTTGAGTAGTTAAAATAGTGCTAACAAACGTTATAGCTAAGTGTTGGTTATCTTAAACAAAATTATGTTGAACAAATGAAAAATACATTAACAAAGCGTTAAAAATAAACAGACTGTTAATTTAACATTCGTTAAGCAAAATTAAACATTACTTGGACAAACTGGTCATGAGAGTTTAATTTTCATCTGGCATCAATATTACATTTCTACCTCTATTCGGCAAAGATAACTGCGTACTTTTACATTAAATAGCAGTGCATACTTCTGGCTTCACTATCCATATTGAAATTACCACAGTTTGACACAATACACAGCACAGGATTCTTTTGTATCAGCTACGAGGGTCGGTCCGGTTTTTTTGCCACTACTGTACATCACATGTTTGAAAAATTTGAAGTTACATTCTTCTTCCGAGGAGGTCTTCAATTGAAGATTTTTTTGGGGGAAACAACCATAGTCCAAAAACATAAATTTCATGAGAAAAAAGAAACAATATTTTGGGTTAGCCCTGTGACACAGAATAGCTCACAATAAAATTTAAAATAAAAATTATATAAACAGGTTTCAGACAAAAGTGAATAAGACATAAGAAAAAAATGAACCAAGTGTAATTTAAATTGAATGTACACCATAAAGATGCTGACGAAATATCGCTCAGAAAATTTTATTATGGTGGTGACGATGGCATCTTGAAGATCTCTCGTCAGCTTGAATTTTTCCTCCACTTTACAAAGGCTTTCGGGATGGTGCCTCTCGCTCCGAGCTTAAATGTCTCATAGAAATATGTACATGTGTAAATTGTAGATAACTAAGAACAATGGTTGTTTTAGGAAAAATATTTTGCTGTGACTGAAATGTGCCTTCCTTTAATCTTCTTTTTCTTAATTATACCCTGTTTCTTCTCCATTCGTTGCTTACGTTTCTTCCATGGGGTTACTTCTGCACCTAAAGATGATTCCATAACTAATACAACAATCCACGTGCTAAATTATTTTTAGGTTACTTTTGCCGTGTACGTAAGAAGCAGTACTGCCAATACACTACAGTTTAAAATTGTGTGGATAAATGTTTCAAGATGATATAAATTGATATTTGTAAATGCTGCCATCATCGTTTTTAATAAACCACTGATTTGCATTTTTAACTTTTTTCCTTCAATCAAGATGATCATTAAACAGTATTTAATATGGATTATTATGGCATGATTTGACTCATATGAATACAAATAAAATCCGACAAATAGCAGAATTCGTTGTATCTATGCAGGCGGCGGCGTATGAAAAAACTTTGCGATTATCTAGGATGATAAAAAAAAGAGAATTTTCATGAAAAATAGATTTTTTTGAAATGTCACAAAACTTTCTCAACATACAAAGTAAAATCTTGATCTTAGTAGTTTACTTACTTACTTACAAATGGCTTTTAAAGAACCCGGAGGTTCATTGCCGCCCTCACATAAGCCCGCCATTGGCCCCTCTCCAGAGCAAGATTAATCCAGTCTCTACCATCGTATCCCACCTCTCTCAAATCCCTTTTAATATTATCCTACCATCTACGTCTCGGCCTCCCCAAAGGTCATTTCCTCTCTTCCAACTAACACTCTATGCATTTTTGATTCGCCCATACGTACTACATGCCCTGCCTATCTAAAAGTCTGGATTTAATGTTCCTAATTCATTCATTCATTCATTCATTCATTCATTCATTCATTCATTCATTCATTGATCCATTCATTTATTTTATTCCATAGATCTTACATGAGCAATGAAGCTTTAAGATGTGGAACAAGTCAAAATTTTACAATATTACAACTACAATTTTTACAAATTTTTACAGTTTTCAATTTAGTAATTTTCTACAATTTTTACAATTTTGTGCAATATTTTGGCGAGATGTAGTGAGATGAGGTGAGGTCGCCAAAATATTACCCGGCATTTGCCTTTTGGTTGGGGAAACCTCGGAAAACCCAACCTCTTAATCAAATAAAAGGGGGTAATCAAATCAAAGGGGTTAATGCCGAGGACTCGCCATAGACCATCCGGCATAATGAAGTCAGGTGAAGAATAGAATGCGTGCAGTTCTGCATTGTAAATTTCTCCATTCTCCTGTAACTTCATCCCTCTTAGCCCCGAATATTTCCTAAGCACCTTATTCTCGAACACACTTAGCCTCTGTTCCTCTCTCAAAGTGAGAGTCCAAGTTTCACAACCTTACAGAACAACCGGCAATATAACTGTTTTATAAATTCTAACTTTCAGGTTTTATGAGAGCAGACTGAATGACAAAAGCTTCTCAACCGAATAATAAACAGGCATTTCCCATATTTGTTCTGCGTTTAATTTCCTCCCGAGTGTCATTTATATTTGTTTCTGTTGCTCCAAAAGGAAGGATAAATTACCAATTTTTATATTTACATTTCGTACTATGTTCTGGTCATGAGACATAATCATATACTCTGTCTTTTCGGGATTTACTTCCAAGCCTATCTCTTTACTTGCTTCAAGTAAAATTCCCGTGTTTTCCCTAATAGTTTGTGGATTTTCTCCTAACATATTCACATCATCCGCATAGAAAACCAGCTGATGTAACCTTAGTAGTTCATGTATGTGAAAATAATTGGCTCGCAAGTTATCTGATATAAATACCCTTCCTGTATGAACAAGGCATGCACTGTAGAATGAAACGCAGAACTCTGCAATTTACAAGTCCATCCACTTCAGTAATAATAAAGTTATCGGCTCGATATCCTGTCGAGTGTCGGAATGTACTGACTCACACCTTGTGTATAACCTCAATTCCTCTTAGGTTAATAACACAATAGGAACTTAAATCAGGTCGTAAATGCCACCTCTACATCCTTCAACTAGTTGAAACATCCTACTATTTGCCATCAGACTCTAATTCCTGGCTATAACACAACTTCCTTGACGTAAAATTAGCATTAATCATAGTTATTTCATACCTGAAGTGGGGACAGAATTTTACACTTGATTACAATGTATATGCCTGGATCTGAGAGTCCAAGTGCAGCTCTTTACACGTGATTGGTTTCCACTGCCTCAAGATATGATCACCTAACAAGAAAAGAATACATTTTTCATCATCGATTTTCACTATAGTGTTTCTGGTAGAACTATTGCTGTAATACGAATAGGGATATCCTGAACTAGCACCAACAGATAGCGCGCGTATACTTTGAGGAATGCACTTTGCGTGTGCATTTGTTTTCCGGTATATAAACATTGAGGATTTACGTAATGTATTAGTACATTAACTAGCTTAAGTTTTAAGGGAAAAAGGATGATTTCGTGCACATTGCTTTGAGAGTCAACCATTTCGCCATTTATTTGTCTGTAACTAACACCATAATGATGACTATTTTCGCTCATGTACCAATGTGCCATTGAAGTTTAAGAATCTACTGAGTTTCAACCAAAGAAAGCCACATCTCACTTCGCGATATGTGTCAGAGGAAGAACAATTGTTTGTAGGCTATGCATTTGAAGTCTGACTAGAGTAATATGTAGCTAATCGGCGATGAATGCAAAGGAGGGGGAAGGGAACTGGCCACCTTACCTCATTATCTCCTGGCCTAGTTGCCTCATAAGTGGTGCCTTGTTGGTATCACTTGTGAGGTTCAGACCTGTCTTCGGACAGTTGACTAAACAACAACAACAAAAATAAATAAATAAATAAAGAATAAAATAAAAAGTAAAAAGAAAAAATTGAAACTTCATATTTTCTCCCTACTTACATACATACTAACATACTGGCTTTTAAGGAACCCGGAGGTTCATTGCCGTCCTCACATAAGATCGCCATAGGTCCCTATTCTGAGCAAGACCAATTAAGTCTCTATCATCATATCCCACCTCCCTCAAGTCCCTTTTAATATTATCTTCCCATCTACGTCTCGGCCTCTCCAAAGGTCTTTCTCCCTCCGGCCTCCTAACTAACACTCTATATACTCTTAAAAACAACTCAAAATGCCAAATTTTTGTTGTGTTCGTATATGTAAAAACCAGGGAAAGCCTTTTGTTTTCATTCAGGTCCCGAAATATTCTGAATATATGCTTTAAACCTTTAAAAAAACTAATTAAATTGCGCCTCGAAGGTACTAGGTATTAAACAAAAATAACTACTCTAAGTAAGGAATTGCTGGCTACAGTTTCATTTTGGAAGAGGGAAAAGAAAAATTAATAAAAACATATGCAACCTCGACATCAAGCTATGTTATACCTTTGATTATATTCAGTAAACTTCTAGGAGTCTCCCAAAGTTTTTACGCCTGTTTCATTTTTTCACGCCTGCAAACCTAAACTCTGATACTACTGCGATCATATTATATTATCTGACTGAATGAGATGTTTATTAAAAAACACATTGGTGGCTGCAGGACAATCCGTAGTGAAATCCATTTCGTGAATATTGTTTCTAATGTAAATTATATTCGGGTTTCTTCGTTCCACAGAATAAACTTAAAAGTAGAAATACTGTAAATGAAAAGACTAATTATTAAAATCATGTTTTTACTTCAAATTTTCAAAATCATCCTACATAGTATTCAAAACTGCATGTCCTTAACCTACAAAACACAGGGATAATCGTGATACTATTGCGATCATATTATATCATCTGATCAAACATTGCATTTGATTTTTCTGCAACTAGAGAAAAAAATACAAGGAATTCAATCTCGATAGTCTCTTCCCTTAAAAAAAACACATTGGTGGCTGCATGTCCTGTTTTTACCGTACTGTACTTAGGTAATATTCACCTTCGACATAGTTCCTATTTTTTTATTCGTGCACCTCGTTCTCGTTTAGGTTCGTGAATATTCAATTTACTCGTATCTATATTCTGCATACTGCAGATTTATCCATCCGTATCTTAAAAGGAATAGCTCAGTATTATACAAGTTTACGCTGTTATTTATTGTAAATTAAATTAAATTATGAGGTAAGAAAATACAGAACTATATTAAATTATACTAGATTATACAAAATAATTGTAAATATAATTTTAACACGCACAGAAAACCAACAAGCGGAAGAATGTAATGAACTGTAGTATATGACACAATATAGCCGTACAACATGTTGTGCCGCATGGAACGCTCCTGACATCTAACGGTAAAACTTCGCGTAAGATATCACTATTGTTGTGAAAGCAAATTGTACAAGGTCGAGTTAAAATCCGGCTCTAACAGCAGTTAGTTTGGGTTGATTAAGAACATTAAAATCCTGTATATGAAGTTATATTAAAGGTTAAATAAATCATTATTATTATTATATTAGATATTCCATGTGATAGCGGATCTCTCACAGAATGCAGGAGTTCAAGTTTCAAGTTAAAATTTTCTTGCAATTTCTGTCCTGGGTTTCTGAGTTCTTGCAGCGAGAGTTCACGACAAAATTTTCCCGAAATAATTTCTCTTTCAGATTCCTGAATTATTTGGTAACAATTGTGCAAGATAAAATTCTACTGCAATTTCTCGTCAGGTCTCTGAGTTATTTAGTAGTGAGAATTCAAAACTAAACCAATATTCCTGCAGTCTGTCATCTAAGTTTCTAAGCTACGTGGAGGCGATTGTTCAAGACAAAATTTTCTCGAAAATTTTAGTTCGAATTTCTGAATTACAGCAAGTAAAGAAATAAGTTTGGAAGTAAATCCCGAAAAGACAAAGTATATGATTATGTCTCGTGATGAGAATATTGAATGAAATGGAAATATAAAAATTGGAAATTTATCCTTTGAAGAGGTGGAAAAATTCAAATACCTGGGAGCACCAGTAATAAATATAAATGATACCCGGGAGGAAATTAAACACAGAATAAATATGGGAAATGCCTGTTATTATTCGGTTAAGAAGCTTTTGTCATTCAGTCTACTGTCAAAAAATCTGAAAGTTAGAATTTATAAAACAGTTATACTATCGGTTGTTCTTTATGGTTCTGAAATTTGAACTCTCACTTTCAGAGTGGAACATAGGTTAAGGGTGTTTGAGAATAAGGTCCCTAGGAAAATATTTGGCTCTAAGAGGGATGAAGTTACAGGAGAATGGAGAAAGTTACACAACACAGAACTGCACGCATTGTATTCTTCACCTGACATAATTAGGAACATTAAATCCAGACGTTTGAGATGGCAGGGCATGTAGCACGTATGAGCGAATACAGAAATGCATATAGAGTGTTAGTTGGGAGGCCGGAGGGAAAAAGACCTTTGGGGAGGCCGAGACGCAGATGGGAAAATAATATTAAAATGGATTTGAGGGAGGTGGGATGTGATGATAGAGACTGGATTAATCTTGCTGAGGATAGGGACCAATGGCGGGCTTATGTGAGGGCGGCAATGAACCTCCGGGTTCCTTAAAAGCCAGTAAGTAAGTAAGTATTTCTGAATTACTAATTTCAACTTTGTTTTTAATTTTTTGATCGAGAATACCGACGTTCAGGCTGATATCTGTTTAATTTATATTTTGTTCACTTCACTTTCTTTTTTGAAGCATCATAAATAGCATCCAATTAATATTACGGAAAAACGGCTGAGTTTTCAACAAATGGCCCTCAGTTTTGAAAACTAAAGTCAATTTTCCTACATAATTTTCCTATTTTCCAAAATCCATCTGAGAAAAATTCAGCTCCGGCGCGGGGAATAAAACAAAACACACACTACAGTAAACCACGGCTGATCTGCTGCTGATTCTACGTATTAAAAACGAAGCGCTGTGGTACGTAGAACCAAAACTTGGATGGTTTTATGACATTATTACTATTAGAAATGAAATATTATTGTTCGATCCTATTTTTCATTAATTATACATATTAATGCTATATTGATCGTATGAAAGTGAAACGTTTTGGGGTTATATAAGTAGATGTAGAGAATAACTCTCTGATGGCGGCTATATAATTGTTACCATAAAACTAGATATATCCTATTTTTATAGTTAGGACCAAGAATGGCGGTGTGGTGTAATAATCTTTATGTAGATTCTTCATATTATGCAAATAACAGTGTCATATTTTCTGTAAATCAGATTAACTGTGAACTTAGTTACTGTGGAATCTTTATGTAGATTCTTCTAGCAACATTGCCACTAAGTCACTCAATTGAGTGCGCTCCTTGTATAATGGCAGTTGACTTAATATAAAAATATCAACATACATGCCCAACTTGGAGTCAAGCCACAAAAGGAAAAAACACTGGAGGAGAGGGGTTCGATCCGGTGCTGTGGATTGGACTTCGGCGTAGCTCAATGGTGAGAGCGCTTGGTACGTAGAACCAAGGACTCGGAGCGAATTTTTCTCCTCTAATATCAATTGTTACAATAACAGATATGTTCTGTAGGACCAAAATAATAATCTTTACGTAGATTCTTGAAGCATCCAAGCCTGTTATTTTCTCACCCGAGTTTTTTCTGTCTTGTTTGACAGTGAAAAAAATCAAGACAATGTTTCCCTGCACTTTCTGGTCCAGATTTTTTAGTTATTTGGCAGTAAGGGATCAGGACAAAATTTACCTATAACACATCATCCAGGTTTCTATGTTGTGTGGCAGCGATAGTTGAAAACAAAATTTTCTTGAAATTTCTCATCAAGGTTTTTGAGTTTTTTGATAGCTAGAGTTTATGAACCCATGAAGTCAGGGTGAATAACGGAAAGTTAAAAGCACTACCATTGTACAAAAGTACAAAAAAGTTTTAATCATAACTATGAGAAATATGTAATTATGTGGTCTCTACGTAGGATAGATTTATAATTTTTTTAACCGTAAATGTTTAATTATTTCATTGAGTTTTTATATTTATGAAGCTGAAATTATCGTTTTGCGGAAACGTGGTAAATGTGAAGTTTGTTCATTAGCAATTAGAAAAATTTTGTTATACAGTGTTTGCTCACAATTTGACACAAGGATACGAAAAAATATCAGTTTTATTACATTATGCAAAATGGACAATGAAGTATACAACATTTAAATGGCACAGATTTTTTTAGATCAACATTGTTTCATTACGCTCTTGTTCCTGTATATTTTTCCTGGTCTCTAAGGGGATAAGCAGCAATATACATTCAAATATCTCATCGTTGTATTCTCATTTTTTTGTCTTCAGCAATTAGCACCAAGTATTCTGGGTTAATGCTAAAATACTATAAGCATACTGCAAAGTAGGTACAAACTGTCTTGCCGACCTATTTGATCGAAGTATTTAACGGCTGTCTAGATCATAATAGTAATATGCGTTACAAGAGCGGTATGTTGAGTTTTCATGTTCGAGGAAAAGTTTGAACAAGCGAAACGTAGTTGAGCTTTTTTAATTTCCGAGAATTTAAAGAAAACATACTGCTCGTGTATCGTAGGAAGATCGTTTATTAACAAAGAGGAATTTCTAATTAGTTGCAATGAAATATCTTGGTTTCTGTTCAATGACGGCAAATTTGCAAAACAAAAATATCTATCTTCAACATTGTTGCTTTAAAATGTTTTCTGTGTTTACTATACCCAGCAGGCCGTGATATACGTCTGTAAGTCTATGATGAGTCTGGAATCTTGTTGATTTTTTCACGGCTTCCTTAATGTTACTTGCTCACGAATGCAGTAACTTTAGTGAAGTTGTAGAGTTTACTTATTTTTGCAAATATTTTTTAGGTGAATATCGTTTATAATTATTACATACATCTCTAAAAATAATATTGTGACAGCGACGGAGATTTCCCGCATGAAAGCAGATAGTTGCAATGGAAATCTCCATCTTGGTTTCCGTTCAATGACGTCACGCGACGAGTTTGCGCGCATCAAAAATATCTATCTTCAACATTGAGGCTACGCTTTAAAATTACGGTTTTTCAGTTTTAGAGTTTTCAGAGTTTTCAGTTATTCAGTCAGTAGAAAGCCAGAGCAAGCAAGTACTTCTGTCAAGCCAACCGGAGTATACTCGAGTCCGCATTTTTTTCATCCGAAGGCCTGAGTTCGAGTGCAGTGGATCTGCAATCCTTGTGCAGTGATTTTGAGGGACCTGAGTTCGAGTACAGTGAACTGTCTTAATGTTATGGTTGAGATACCGTGGACTCGAATGAGATAGAAGAACTTTAGTGGAACTGAGAACTTTCTGATTTGTAAATAGTGCAAATATTAGTTAAAAACAGTTCATTCTTGTTCGTACTAGTCCAAGTAAATTGTCAACGTCGGTGGAGTGCTATAACGAATACTGTGTTGAGTGAAAATCCAATTGTTGACGAGAGCGTTAAGGTGAATTGTAGAAAGGAATTATTGTTGTGACGAATAAATTATTGTTGTTACTCTAAAATTCACAATATGTTAAAAGCCTAAAGCAGTAAAATCAATATGTCACTTAAGCGGTAAGAAGAGGGAAATTGTTATGTGTGTTAGGTTGGGAATACTGAATGTGAATTTTAGACTTTCCGCGGATTGATTTTGTGCGGAAACCAAACAAATACGCACGGTTTCGCACAAAAAATTATGAATGATAGAAAAGCTACTACAACGAAGGATAGAAACAAATTTTGATTATCTAGACCTGAATCCAAGGTTGTAACAGTTGCTGGTGAACAGCAGCAAAGTTTAAGAGAAAAAAAGTACAATATTTTTAATTCATTTTTTTCTTTATAGAATGCATTTTTCTCTTTCTTGTAGAGTACTTCTGATTCAGAAGGAATAATAAATATAACATCTCGCTACACAAGTCAATGTTCACCTGCTTAGATATAACACGCCGAGTAAGTTCCCTGCATTAGGCAAGAATCATGTTTAGATACAGCCTAGACCAGACTGCCCAGTGGACAGAAAAACATCGATCATACGGAAATAAATATTTAAGAGCTGTTAATTCATTATAAAAAGTGAAGCTGATACAACGTTAATACAAATTAATTTTATTTCCCAGAATATGTCGATCTATAAAATACGACAATAAATACAAATAAAATAAATAAATAAATAAATAAATAAATAAATAAATAAATAATCAAGCCAAGCAAACAAATAAATAAATATATAAATACATAAATAAATACATAAGCAAGTCAAGCAAATAAATAAGTAAATACATAAATAAATAAGTAAGCAAACCAAGCAAATTAATAAATAAATATATAATAAATAAATATATAAGAAAGCCAAGTAAAAAAATTAGTATAAGGAAGCAAATAAATAAATAAATAAATAAATAAATAAATAAATAAAAACAAGCCAAATAAATAATAAAAGTCAAGCAAACTAATAAATAAATCATATAAATAAATAAATAAATACATAAGCAAGTCAAAAAAATAACTAATAAATAAAAATAAATAAGTAAATAAATAAATACATAAGCAAGCCAAGCAAAAATAAATTATACACAAATAAATAAATAAATACATATTATATATATTTTATTTTATTTTATTGGTTATTTTATGACGCTGTATCAACATCTAGGTTATTTAGCGTCTGAATGAAATGAAGGTGATAATGCCGGTGAAATGAGTCCAGGGTCCATCACCGAAAGTTACCCAGCATTTGCTCATATTGGGTTGAGAAAAACCCCGGAAAAACCTCAACCAGGTAACTTGCCCCGACCGGGATTCGAACCCGGGCCACCTGGTTTTGCGGCCAGACGCGCTGACCCTTACTCCACAGGTGTGGACCAGAATATATATATATATATATATATATACATACATACATATGAGGAAGGAAGCAAGCCAAACAAATACATAAATAAATAAGTAAATAAATAAAAGAATGAATAAGTAAATGAATATGCGAGTAAATAAGTGAATAAATAAATAAATAAATAAATAACGAATGAATGAATAAATGAATGAGTCAGTGAATAAATAAAAAAAATACATTAATAAATAAGCAAGTAAGCCAACCAAACAAATAAAGGAATAAAGTAAATAAATGAATACCCAAGCATTCAAGCAGAGAAATAAGTGAATACATAACTAAAAAAAAAAAATAAATGAATAAATAAATAAATGCAAAGTGGATAAATAAATACATAAATAAATAAGCAAGCCAAGTATACAAAAATAAATAAATACAAAAGGAAATAAATAAGTAAATAAATGACTAAATAAATAAAAGGAAAATAAAATAAATAAATAAATAACCATATGAATAAATCAATGAATATTACCTTAAATTCTCCAGCATTAACCTTAATATTTGCGCATTTTTCAAGGCGTTGAATGATATTTACTTTGTGAGAAATACTCAGACGTGAACGTGTTTGTGACATAATGCCTTACCGGTACGCAGGGGCTTGGATTCTTGTCAAAACAACAGATGATCTTGTACTGTTTTCTGCCTTCTTTAGACTCTACGCATTCTGCTAAATCGCTGGAGCAGTGTATCGCCAATTTTAACGGCGTTAAATAACTAGTAGTTGTTACAGCGTCTTTAAACAACTGAAAGTGCAGATAATCGAATTAGCAAAAAATGAATCATGAATTGAAATCGATAAATATAAAAATTAAATTAAATATAATATACTGCATAAAATTTCAATTTTAAATTCAAATTTATTAACAATTTTCATTTGAAATGATACATAAGAAAATATACCCGAAGGGAGCATATGCTCGTGCTCGGGTACAGTCCAGTAGTCTACATAAATTTTAAAGAGATCAATAATAATGTTGATGATAGAAATAATAGTAATAATAATAATAATAATAATAATAATAATAATAATAATAATAATAAAATAAAATTCTAGGAATAATAAACAATGCATTAAAAGCTAAATTAGTACAAAAATCTACAAGAATAAAAATATATAATACACTAGCATTACCCACCTTTTTATACGGAAGCGAGATATGGTCATTAAAGAAAAAGACGTGAACAGAATCAAAGCAACGGAAATGAAATTTTTGAGGAGGACAGCAGGATATACTCTTTTAGACCGAAAAAGGAATGAAGAAATTTTAGAACAATTAGAAGCAGAGTCAGTAGAAGAAAAAATCAGCAGATACAAATTCAATTGGCTAGATCATGTAAGAAGAATGGAAAATTCAAGAATCCCAAAAATTATGATGCAGTATAAACCTAGAGGATATCGTCGACCAGGAAGACCTTTAAGAAGACTGCTAGATGGGGCCGAAACAGGTCTACAGAGGCCTAATTCGTGAAGGATGTTGATGATGATGATAATAAAACAAAAATATTTACAATAATAAAATAAATACTAACACGGATAAAATAGAATATAAAACCACTAGCGAGAGTTAACACAACTTAAATAAGCATATAATAACCGGAAAAAATGCCAAACTCGAAAATCAACAGAAAAGTTCGTTGTATCGCAGACGACAGCAACCGCCGTATTGACATTGTGTTGTGCATTAATGGTAGTAGGGGGGAGCCGAAAGTCTACGTAACTGCCGTTCTCTTCGAATCTTCTCGTACAATCATGGGAAGTTAATGCTGAAAAACAAAATGTGTACGAGTCAAAATGTTCATTATTACCAGGATAAATACAAATAATACTGAAATACATTAATCAAGTTTCAGTTATAGATCTCCCCTTTTGTGCAAGAGGTATCATATCAAAATATTTTATGAATGGCGGGGAAAATATAAATTTCAAGAACTCTCTAGTGACAGAGATAGTGACAAGTACAATCAAGTGTATCTGTGATCTAAGAAATCATTTATTGGAGATATACACTGTTATTAATTAAGAAAATGATCTATTTATATTTATTACAATGTTTTATCTTATAGGTTACATGCATCAGATAAATACAATAAATATTAGTACCATATAATGCTAGTAACACTTAAAATAATAATGAAATTTATCAAATATCATACAAACATTTTCACTTTATTTTTAAACTTAAGAATGTGTAGATTGCTTAGGTCTGGATTATTTTGCAATACTGAATTGTATAGTCTTGGTCCATAATTCCTACTGTGAAAAGAATGTTCATATTACAATGAAGCCTCATTATAGGGAAAGATATTATCCAAATACATACAGGAGGCTAATTAATTGATGAGACGGATAGACGGGAGGAACATCGTGTGCATTTGTTGTCTCCATCTGCTGGTAATGGCGTTTCTTCCCTTGTAGTTCCTGACAGACCGTAATTCACCGCACCACAACCACAGATAGAACCAGTCTCCTATCTTACCCATCTCTTCTTCTAAATACGTTTGCGTGTCTGTGTTACAGCGGAACAACAAAGGCAAACTAAGCACCGAGAAACAATAAAGCGAGCATCTAACTCTTAACAGCTATTGAAATACAGACTCATACGCGTACAAAAGTCATTCCACCTCGGAAAGGAAAACATAAGTTTATTCTGATTGTCTTGTGTTGCGTTCACAGCGAGAGCTAACCAGCACCTAATTATCTACGCTATGTCTGTCAGACAACCTGTCTTTGAAAGGCAAAACCGAATCGATGGCTGCGTTTTCCTACTGAAAACAGTAAATATGTTAATAGGTAAAACGAACCAATTGTATTTAAATAATAATATATCTTTGTTCTTGTTGTAAATGTGTCTGTGATGCGTACCATATCTTACTGAAAACAGTAACTAGTAACAAATGACTTGTCTGTTACTTGTGATGTAACGAACGAATTTTTCTGAAATCGTCAGTGCATCAAGTGCTAGATATGGAAGGGGGAAAAATCAAGGAAGAAAGATATTAAGAATGTGAAAAGTAAACGGAACGTTATTTATTTTATTTTTTATTATTTTGTTTGAATAATTGTAATTGTCTAAAATAAAAAGATATATACAGAAAAATTTAGCTCTGATAACATAAAAGACTAGAACACATAAATTTCATGCTCAACTATACGTACTAAGTGAATGAAACACTTTTATAAAGAAATTAATAATTATACACATGGTAAGTTGGAATTTGTCTTATGTCTACTTTAGCAATTATAAAAGTAATAAATAAATTTATCAAAACAATTTTATAGTAAAATTACCTACATAACTTTTTTTAAATTTAATATTACAAAAACTATTATCGCATTATGCAAGATTAGGATGTTTAAAGAATATTAAATTTGTTTTACATTCTGAAGCCTAAACTGACGTTTTATCAACACTACTATGATTAAATACTGTAACAGTGTTGCATTTTTCCTTCAAACATTTTCTTAAAGAATTTTCATACACTTTTTTCAATAACTATTTACGAGAATACATTTACAAAATATTATTTCTGTATTTTTATAAACATATGAAAATTTTATTAAAAAAAAGATAATAAATTTTTTTAATTAAAGCACATTAAAAATGTCTAAAATTAAAATTTGAGATGGAAAATCAATTATGTTTATAAAAATTACCATGGATTTTTAATATTTTCTTTATCTGTAATCAATCCCTGAATATAGCTGATTAAAATCTTTCGTCCGTTTTTCCTTTCCGCTGTAAATGAGCTAAAGCCCCATCCTATAAGTTGGCATGACTGGCGTAATAAATTCAATTCTTGATTGAAATAAATTAAATATATTGTCTGTAATAAATTTATTGAACAAGTAACGAAATCTCAATAATGATAAATTTTACGTAATTTAAAGATGACAAATGGTGTAATTGAAAATAAATAAAATAAAAACAATGATAATGAAACACAAGTTAAATAAAATGAACATAAAAACAAATAAATTTCAGGAATAAACAAGGAGAAAACAAAACAAAGGGAAGAAAGAGAAAGAATGAAAAATAGTGTTGAAAAGAGAAAGAGAATGTAAGAAAATGAGACACAAAAATTGGAGCGTGGCTGAATTGATTTTATTTATTTATTTATTTATTTATTTATTCATTCATTCATTTATTTATTTTTTATATTTATTAATTTGTTATGGATTTTTTAAATACTTTTTACTGATGATTTTAAGGTGAAGAGGATATTGAAATTTGACTAAAATTCGCTTTTTTTTAATTAGCTAAAAATAATCTTTTGACTATAGAAAATATATTACAAATAAAATTTAAGTCCTAACTCAATGCTATGGCATTCAATGATGTCATTTTTAAAACTCTGTTAGCTCACTTCATTTTCCAGTATCATTTGTTTCAAATTTACCGCATTCTCAATCTGATTTCGGTTGTTTGTTTTGTATAATTTCGTTCTTCAATAGTCCACACCTGTGGAGTAACAGTCAGCGCGAAACCAAGTGGCCCGGGTTCGAATCCCGATCGGGGCAAGTTACCTGGTTGAGGTTTTTTCCGGGGTTTTCCCTCACCCAATACGAGCAAATGCTGGGTAACTTTCGGTGCTGGACCCCGGACTCATTTCACCGGCATTATCACCTTCATTTCATTTGACGCTAAATAACCTAGATGTTGGTACAGCGTCGTAAAATTACCCAATAAAATAAAAATAAATAACTTGTTCAATGGTGTGGAAGCCCTACCTCCAATAGTTTTTCATTTTATTCACTACGTAGCAGGCGATGGTATTATTCCTTGAGTTGTTTTCGTCAGACATGCTTCAAAATTGTTTTGATCTAAAGTATAGAAATGTGGTTGTTACATCTTGACAGAAATAGTTATTGTAGTGTCCGAAACATTTAGTATGTAATTAGTGTGTATTATATAGTTTGCAGTTAGTGTAGTTTTTTGTTTTATAGTGCATTTATATATGCAGGGCTTTCATTTTAAAACTTCCAATCTAAATAAATAATTATTTCAATTGAATTCAATTTAAACAAAAAAAAAACATGTCAATTTAGAGTGGGGCTTTAGAGTTAATACTTCGAGAATTAGATGGGGACGAGTTGGACTATTACATTAACGCACCGAAAATTACGTCGGGACGAGTCGGGCTATAGGATTAACACTCCGAGAATTAGATGGGGACGAGTTGGACTATTGCATTAACGCACCGAAAATTACGTCGGGACGAGTTGGGCTATAGGATTGATACTCCGAGAATTAGATGGGGACGAGTTGGACTATTGCATTAACGCACCGAAAATTACGTCGGGACGAGTCGGGCTGTAGGATTAATACTTCGAGAATTAGATGGGGACGAGTTGGACTATTGCATTAACGCACCGAAAATTACGTCGGGGCGAGTCGGTCGATTCTGGGACGAGATGTGCGCCCCTGTGTGTCATGATAATCCGGTCATCGAAAAATTATGTGACGTGAGCAGCAGAATAGACCAAAATCAGTCGCAAAGCCATATTATTGGAACGAGTGTGCGGTAGATGACACGTTGAGGTGTTACGCACGTCTTGAAGCGCCTTGAATGGCGTCAGATGTGTCACTAAGGATTAATGTGCATTGAATGGGAAGCGGGTAGCCACGGAAACTCTGTTAGGATATCCTGTTGCTGGAGTCGCGGTAGAATTCCCGAATACGCAATCAACATTAATGCAGAAAAGCATTTAGCTGAGTAAGTTTGAGGTTCCATAGTTCATTCATCAGCAGAGAGATGGTCGACAGTACGCGAGCGTGATGTAGCTTTAGGCTATAGTATGTGCAGACTAAAATGTTTTGCATCCTTTAATGGCCACAACAAAATCAGATAACGTGCCACCTGAACACTTTTCGCTTAAAATAGCGCTGATGTAGTTCCTTTCCTACTCCGCTTATGCACCTTCGGCTGTCTTACCAGTCATACCAACGTAACTTTGGGGACATTACGAAAGTTTCGCGCTATGCCTTTCATATACGAATCTGTGACAAGTTAGGTTAGTTTAGGCTTTGTTATGCCTTGTGTAGACTATACGAATCTGTGACAGGTTGGTTAGTTTAGGCTTTGTTATGCCTTGTATAGACTATACGAATCTGTGACAGGTTAGGTTAGTTTAGGCTTTGTTATGCCTTGTATAGACTATAGAATCTGTAACAGGTTAGGTTAGTTTAGGCTTTGTTATGCCTTGTATAGACTATACGAATATGTGACAGACTAGGTTAGTTAACCCTTAGTTGGCTGACATGAGAAAAAAATTAAATAAATCCGTTTTCTGTACTGTATGTTGTTTGAATATGAATTCTGAACATACAATATTTTTTCAAAATTTTATTTCCAAATTTTTTTTTTACAAAGGTGGTACTTCAAGTACCGTTAGTCTCCTTGATGGATTTTATTTATCAAGTTGCATGTAATTTCTGGCAGTTTGTTATTCTTCCAGTAAGCAAAATAAATCACGGTACTTCCAGTACCATCAGGCAACTAAGGGTTAAGACGTTCGTTATGTCTTGGATATACGAATCTGTGACAGGTTAGTTTTTTTTTAATTAAACACAAAGAACTTTAGTGTGGTAAGCCGGTGTGGGTCTGATAATGGTCACCAGAGTGTCAGCACAGTAGATCTTAACAGGTCGCAGTGCTGGGCCATAGTGCCCCTCCCACCGTTAAATTCAATTCAAGACATGTTAGTTTAGTTTAGATTTTTGTTATCTCTTGCATATACAAATCTGTGCAGGATTTTTAAAGCCTGGTGATTTTTGTTTAGTGATGTTGTCAGTACTGGCTAGCGTAACGGCGGATGTGAAACGATTTTTTTTTTCAGATATGTCTATAAAATCCTTAACTTTTCCTTAACTCTATCTCCACAAAAAAAAAATCCCTTACAAATTTAACCATTTTCACTTTAAAAATTACAGAAACTACATCAGCGCTGGATAAAGATTAATTTTTTGGTCCTACATAATTTATCTGTTATGGTAACAATGGTTATTAGAGGAGAAAAATTCGCTCCGATGCCGGCGCCGGCGATCCGATGCTGTGGATTGAACTTCGGCGTAGCTTAGTGGTTAGAGCGCTTCGTACGTAGAACCAGAGGACCCGGGCTCGATCCCCGGAGCCGGAGCGAATTTTCTCTTCAAATAGCCATTGTTATTATTATTATTATTATTATTATTATTATTATTATTATTATTATTATTATTGTATCTCCAAAAGGGTAGCCCTATTTTACATATCTAAATAGCCATTGTTACCATAACAGATAGATTCTGTAGGACCAAAACTTAATCTTTCTCCTCTAACAGCCATTGTTATTACCTCAGCGCTAGTTTCTCCCATTTTTCCTGGTATTGTTTTTAATTGCTTCATTCTATTGGTGGAGTGTGATTTGAAGACCTGCGATTTTGTCGCTGTCAAGGTTTGTCACTGGTTCCGAATGTGATTGTATTTCCAAAACCACAGCTCCGAGAAATTGCCATCTCGAGACCGATATGTATGGCTTAGAAATGACGACTAGTTTACATTTATGTGACAGCTCTAGAGACCAGATAACTGCACGTCAGAAGTTTAACTTGAAGGACAACATAACTGGCATCTATCGTGCCACTCAATAGGTTCACGACGGCAAGTCTTTGATACTCTCATCAGGCTACAATTCACTCGCTATGTTCTTCCACGAATGATTCACCTAAACATTCTTGGGCGAATATACGTTCTCAGACATCACGATAACACAGCTCAGAGCATGTTTATATACTTGTCGCGCTAATTCGTATTGTTGATGTAAGACATGGCACCTGTACATCAATTCGCAGAAGAGCGATAAACATATATTATCTGTCGGCTCGTGATAAGAAATATTCGCAATCGCCACGAATCATCCGAACACAAAATCACACCGTGACAAAATCGTTATTATTTGCCACAGCGATTTTTGACGGCAAAACGCTGTCACACCCTACCTCCACCTCATTCTTCTCTAACATTTTGTTCTCCTCCGCCTATTTATTGTTTTTCTGGTGCTTTTATAGTATTAATTATCTTTTATTCTGTTACTCATACTGTCTTCTTCATCTTCCGTGTTTAATTTTCCCTTCATTTCGTCTTTCTTTTCCTGGTTTTTTCCCTCTCCTATGTCTTGCTATATTCCTTGCTTCCTTTATTTCTTCTTCGTTGTATTCTTTTTCCAACCTCCTTTCTTCCCCTTATCTTTCTTTATCTTATCTTATTAATTCTTCTCTGTATTTTCTCTTCTTCCCTGTCTCTTTCTTCTTCTTTCTCTCCCTCTTTTTCTATTCTGTCTCTTGTTTCTTGTGTTCTGTCTTTCCTTTCTTCTTTCTTTTCTTTTCTTCTTCTTCTCTGTTTCCTGTTTCTTTTTTTCTGTTTTCTCCTGCTTTTTCATTTTTCTGTCTCCTGTTTCTTCTCTTTTATCTCCTTTTTTCTTCTTCTTTGCCTCCTGTTTCTTCTGTTCTGTCTCTTTCTTTTCTTCTTCTTCTTCTTCTTTGTTTCCTGTTTCTTTTTTGTTTTCTCCTGCTTTTTTATTTTTCTGTCTCCTGTTTCTTCTCTTTTATCTCCTCTTTCTTCTTCTTTGCCTCCTGTTTCTTCTGTTCTGTCTCTTTCTTCTTCTTCTTCTTCTTCTTCTTTGTTTCCTGTTTCTTCTTTTCTGTTTTCTTTGTTTTTCTTTTTTTCTGTCTCCTGTTTCTTCTCTTTTATCTCCTCTTTCTTCTTCTTTGCCTCCTGTTTCTTCTGTTCTGTCTCTTTCTTCTTCTTCTTTGTTTCCTGTTTCTTCTTTTCTGTTTTCTTTGTTTTTTCTTTTTTCTGTCTCCTGTTTCTTCTCTTTTATCTCCTCTTTCTTCTTCTTTGCCTCCTGTTTCTTCTGTTCTGTCTCTTTCTTCTTCTTCTTCTTTGTTTCCTGTTTCTTCTTTTCTGTTTTCTTTGTTTTTCTTTTTTTTCTGTCTCCTGTTTCTTCTCTTTTATCTCCTCTTTCTTCTTCTTTGCCTCCTGTTTCTTCTGTTCTGTCTCTTTCTTCTTCTTCTTCTTCTTCTTTGTTTTCTGTTTCTTCTTTTCTGTTTTCTTTGTTTTTTTGTTTTTTTTTTTTTTTCTGTCTCCTGTTTCTTCTCTTTTATCTCCTCTTTCTTCTTCTTTGCCTCCTGTTTCTTCTGTTCTGTCTCTTTCTTCTTCTTCTTTGTTTCCTGTTTCTTCTTTTCTGTTTTCTTTGTTTTTTTCTTTTTTTTCTGTCTCCTGTTTCTTCTCTTTTATCTCCTCTTTCTTTTTCTTTGCCTCCTGTTTCTTCTGTTCTGTCTCTTTTTTCTTCTTCTTCTTCTTTGTTTCCTGTTTCTTCTTTTCTGTTTTCTTTGTTTTTTTCTTTTTTTTTTTCTGTCTCCTGTTTCTTCTCTTTTATCTCCTCTTTCTTCTTTGCCTCCTGTTTCTTCTGTTCTGTCTCTTCTTCTTCTTCTTTGTTTCCTCTTTCTTCTTTTCTGTATTCTTTGTTTTTTCTTTTTTTTTCTGTCTCCTGTTTCTTCTCTTTTATCTCCTCTTTCTTTTTCTTTGCCTCCTGTTTCTTCTGTTCTGTCTCTTTCTTCTTCTTCTTCTTCTTCTTTGTTTCCTGTTTCTTCTTTTCTGTTTTCTTTGTTTTTTCTTTTTTTTCTGTCTCCTGTTTCTTCTCTTTTATCTCCTCTTTCTTCTTCTTTGCCTCCTGTTTCTTCTGTTCTGTCTCTTCTTCTTCTTCTTTGTTTCCTGTTTCTTCTTTTCTGTTTTCTTTGTTTTCTTCTTTTTTTCTGTCTCCTGTTTCTTCTCTTTTATCTCCTCTTTCTTCTTCTTTGCCCCCTGTTTCTTCTGTTCTGTCTCCTCTTTATTCTTATTTTTCTTCTGTTCTCTTTCTCTGTCTCATGTCCCTTCTGTTCTGTCTCTTCTTTCTTCTTTCTTTTCTTTTTCTTCTTCTTGTTCTTCTCTCTTTCCAATTTTTTCTGTCTTCTTCTTCTTCTTCTCTGTCTCCTGTTTCTTCTATTCTGTCTCCCCTTCTGTTTCTTCTGTTCTGTTTCTTTCTTCTTCTTTATCTTCTTTTCTTCTTCTTCTCTGTCTCCTGTTTCTTCTATTCTGCCTTCTCTTTCTTCTTATTTGCCTCCTATTTCTTCTGTTCTGTCTACTATTTCTTCTTCTCTATCTCCTATTTCTTCTTCTGTATCCGCTCTTCATTTTCCCTTTCATTTTTCTATTTCTCCTTATTTTTTCATGCTTCTATTTCCTTTCTTCTTACTCACCCCCTTCCTCTACTAGCTTTCCTTCTTTTCTTTTGTTTTTTCATGTTCTTGTCTTCTCATCCGTTTCTCTCCTCATATTCTCCCTGTCCTAGTTGTAAGTGATTACCTTTCACCTCTTGCTATCATATTTTCCTTGTATGTCTTTACTTGTAATTGTTATGTTAGTTTAATTGCTAATAATTTCCAATGACTGAAAGTGAAAGCAACGTAGAATGTGTATAATTTTTCTAAACCCTTACTTAGTACATCTCGTTAATTGGAACTTGTGTCTGTCCAGTGTACAGCACTAGAAGAACCCAACACACACACAGTTGAGTTGCATTGCATGATATCGCCATGTTATGTTATGTTAATGTATTTGATTTCCTTCAATTGTGAGTCATAAACTACATGCAATACGGACGGCGCTGTCACGAAGCTTTCGATTTTGGTTTAGGAGCCTGTCATGTGTAGAATCTGCTGATAGCCAGTTGCAGCAAAGGGATAAATAAAAAAGGAGACATCGCGATTTGCCGCACGCCGATGCTCACTTGTTATTGTGATTAATTGGAGCTTCGATCGCTAGGCCGCGCCACGGTAATTAAAATGGACGCTCAGCGAGATCCGTGCCATGCAGGCGATAATGATGCTGCAAGTCCCTATTGTAGCTTATAATAACGGTACCCGCATACTTTCTGATGGATGGCCCACACAGGAGAGCTGGGAGGAAAGCAACTAATTTTACACCTGTTGTAAGCTCTTTTTTTACATCGGAAGGTAGAGAAGGCTTTAGTTAATACCCGGTGTTTATGTTTCGTCGAATTTTTAAATTGACTGTTATTAAAACGGGAGGGCACTTGTATGTCTATTTAGAAAAGTAATTTAGCTTTTGATAATGGAGTTATACTAGGAAGGAATACGCTCTGTTATTATATGGAATCAGAGCGCAATTAGAGTACTTCAGACTCGAGGATGATGGCTGATTGACTCGCCCGAGCTATGAATGGCTGACTCTAATAGTTTAATGAATTGTTTAAACAACAAGGTGTTCTTCGAAAGAGGCAACGCTTTGATGCTGTAGTTCACTCCTCATACAGGGACATCATTTTATTTTTACTAACATTTCTAATATTAACCTGGCTATACCTTTGGATCAACGATTAAGAACCGGAAACACCGTTTGCTATCTCCTTTCACAAGACTGCAGTTCGATGATACTGGCGTAAAATACAAACAAATCACTTTACTATGTATAGGAGGGAAGAAAAGTAATTCATCCATTTACGTAAACTAGGAAATATCGCGATTTTGAGTTTGATAATTTTCATTAGGTTTTTGTTTAATCAAAATACAGTACAATATTAACAATGAGTGTTTTTACTCACGAACTGAGCTTCCCATGCGGACGTATTCATTATGTATTGTATATTATACTGTCTACAGCACATTAGCGTACACTATTAAGAATGAAGTTACATTGAAAAATAATCATAATATGGATATTTAAACACGTTTTTGAAAATGCTGGCCGTTCATTTCGATACAGGCTTCAGTTCTAATGTGCATATTATCGCACTATAGACTATTGTACCTAATCCCAATTACCAGTTTCGTTCTTCGTACTAGTAACTCATGTTGAAATAATTCTGTACCTGCTCTATAAAAGAGTACCTTACGTAATGTAAATTCAATCTTCACTTCTGCCCGATCCGAAAAGATAAAATTACTCAGACATGCCATCTACTGTCCGTCCAAGTGGTTACGTCACAGCGTCGTAGAAAGGGAGGAAATCACGTGACAGTTAATTATTTAACGAGGCCCTTTTCTTTAAGTTATTTTAAACAATTGTATGAGTATAATATTACGTAGACGTCCAATTCCTAACAGAAATTAATATTCTCAGAAAAGAGCTAAGACAGCCTAGCCGCTAACCTTTACAGAGGGGCGAATAGAAGCAAGTGGGGAAACCGGGATGCGACGTAGGCAAATGGAAAATGATGCAATATTGAAAGCTCTTTCGTCACTGGAAAACGCGAACATATTTATGGAACGTACTGTTTACTATGACCGTAAGGCTACTATGACTGTATATGCGGTCTTGGGTCTGTGTGGAGGACGGTTGAACTTCATTAGCAGAAGGGGTGGGAGTGAAGTACAATCAAAAACTCAGGTACAATAAAAATTGAAGTAAAAATAAAATGATGTCTCTGTATTTACATCATTGTACCACAGTCTAGTATATACAGTCACGAAGCTCGAGTTTTGAGGGTGCTAGGAACAATAGACTGTGCCGGTACTATTTCGCATTGTCTTTAATGGGGCGATAGTAGCGATCCTAGTGTTGAGCAACTATCCATGGATGCATATTTACTACTTATTGAGCTTCGTGACTGTATATATTAGACTGTGATTGTATATTATTTGTTTTTGAATAGAATAAAGCCACAGTAAAAATAACATGAGATGAGATATGTAACAGGTCTACAGATATTGATGATGATGATGATGATGATGATGATGATGATGATCCATGAAAGCCAAGTGTAGGGGTGGCTCATGTTTTCTCATATGGTGAGCCAAACCATAAAAGAGCTTAATCTGCTTTTTCTCTCAAACGCACTCGCTTGAACTTTGTATGTATGTATGTATGTATGTATGTATGTATGTATGTATGTATGTATGTATGTATGTATGTATGTATGTATGTATGTATGTATGTAATGTATTGTTGTATGTATGTATGTAATGTATTGTATGTATGTATGTATGTATGTATGTATGTATTCACACTGCAAATGGATATATACCCGGTGGCATTGGTAACTAATTACACTCAATAATGACAATTAATAATAAACACAAGTAATAAAAACAATAATAATTAATAATAATAATAATAATAATAATAATAATAATAATAATAATAATAATAACAGGGAACATCCTAAATTAAATGAAGCACGATCACTTAAAATAACATTTAAAGTGAATCTAATTTGTATCTTAACCCTAAGTTCGAACTAAGACTCACGAGTGTGATAGGTTGATACCTACATAAGCAGGCCTACCTTTCAGCACTACACTTATTTCGCTGTCAACTCACTCACTGCACTGATTCTATCCTGATTTCACCAACACTTCAAAACCATTTCATTGTTCAAATACTTTGCACAGCCACTATGAACTATAGAACTTCACTGACACAAACACACTTCACTTGCACAATAGACTTCACTGACACTACACACTTCACACTTCACTGACGCAACACACTTCCTCACTGATACAACACTTCAAATAACGAAACATCAATATTACACCCTTTAAATAGTGTGTATAATATACTACTGTCTATTAGTAAAGTCCTTAAGCCTATTTTTAAATACATTTTTGGTTATTTGTAAAGCCTTTAGTAAGTCTGCAGGTAAAGCATTCCAGTCCCTGATAGTACGATTGAGAAAAGAAAACTTTCCAGTGTCCGTCCTCTGTCTTCTTTCCCTCAATTTATATGTGTGGTCGTTCCTCGAAGAGTAATAAACCGTATTTATATCGGCGTTTATAAACCTTAGCTATAGCTACATGTATAACATGGCTATAATTTCAGTCTTTAGATTTCGCTTACACTACCTAATACTACAATTCCGAGCAACCACAGGTTTTTCATTGTCCATTCTTTCGTCTCTCCAGCAATATCTAAACCATAAGCCTCTTGCAGGAATTCCTTTTTTCTATTGTTAGATTGTTTTCACTTGCACCTCTTAAAACTAGACACTGTTTACACTGGTGGCCATAATTCTGGAAAATTTTTGTTTTTGTACTGAAATTATTATAACATTTGTATTGATTCACAGATTTATACAATCTGTGACTTTTAATTATGGGGTTTAATAAAGGTTTATTAAATCCTAAATATTTTAATAATAAATAATTACCAAGTCTTGTCGTTTAAGATCTAAATATTAATTTCAGATTTCATTATAATTTTCCATTATTTACTGTAATAAAAACTAGTCCATTGTCGAGTTTAAGATTATTGTATCTCTTTAGAAGATTTCTTCGATCTTTCAGTGCAATCGACAAATCTGCCTCACATCTTTTGGACTTACTTTAGGTTTTCTACTAGTCCTAAGTGTTGTTTTACGAGATTTTGTGGATTTGTACTTTTGCCATACCTTCTGGATGCCAGACACTGTAGCATCATTACCAAGTTTTCATGCAAATTCCTTGATTGTGTAGCCTTCTTCTCGAAGTGTGACTGCCCTAGAAGGTGTTCATCCTTTCGTCCATTGTGATAAAATGATCAATAAAGTTTGTTGTAAAGCAATCAGGTGTTCACCTAACTCTTAAGTCAGACAACGTCCACATTTTATGCTAACATTGCTCAACAATGCAAACGATCAACAATAATCTTAAAATCAACACTGGACTAGTTTTTATTACAGTAAATAATGGGAAATTATAATGAAATCTGAAATTAAAATTTAGATCTTAAACGACAAGAACATAATTTCCCACATAGTAATGATTATTTATTGTTACAATATTCAGGATTTAATATAATACCTTTATTATAAGCCCATAATTAACGAATCAGTCACGAGTAACATTTTGAATTGTATAAATCTGTGAATCGATGCAGATGTTTTAATAATTCAGTACAAAAACAAAACGTTTCCAGAATTATGGCCACCAGTGTACATCCACAACTGTCTTATTGTGTGTATTTTTTGTTTTATTTGTACTTAAATATAAACTCTACACATTTACAATTTTCGCCATGTTCCGTCCTTCGTTTTCACTGGCACTCTCTGTCACTACAATTTTGTAGCAGTTTAGTTCTTTTCTTCTTATCCTGTCTCGTGCAGTCCTCGTCCAAGTGTTTCCACAAACGGTCTTGAAGACTTCGGACCATCTGCTTGGTACGGCCTCTGCTTCTTTTCCCTAGTCTGGGGTCCCATGTGCTACTTAATTGAAATCTCTGCAACTATAGGTAAACTAAATGTCTCTCTTGCGTGGACACCCCAGGGAAATTATTTTTGATGTAGTACACGTCTTTCACTGCATCTTGATGGGCGTGGTCACCCGTTCCAGGATCCGCCGTGGAAAAAAAAAAAAAAACTGCAGAATTTCAAACTTAATAAAACTGCTAACAATGACATACGCCACATCAGAATGATAACGTTATCAGTAGTTAGGCCATGAACCAATGTAACTTGTATGATGACGTCCAATTACTCGACTTCCCCTCCCTATAGACGAGAGAGTGTGTGTGTGTGTGTGTGTGTGTGTGTGTGTCTAAAGGTACGGTCACACATCGCTACTTTTACTGCGCAACTTTTGTACTGCAGCTGCAAAAGTTGCGTGTCGTGTTCACACGTAAGCCAAAAGTAGCGCGCTGCACGCTACTTTTCGTGCTGCGCAACCCGAGTGCTGCAAAAGTTGCAACTGGAGGTTGCGAGTCTGTTCACACACAAGGCGCTACTTTTGCAGCCGCAGTCATGCTGCAGGTTTCCATCTCCGTGTCGACTTCTCAATATACATTTTGTGGTTATGTTCGCATTATTAAGAAACTCATGCGAAAGCTTCCTTATCTATTATTTGCTTTTCTGTCGTATCTAGTATTCAGAAATTGACATTATTTTTACTATAAAGCTTTTAAAAACGCCTATATACTTAAATAATAACCAACAGTATATTCACGTAATCAATGTTGGCAACACTCATGTTTGGAACTACGCTACGGAAAATTTAAAATAGTACATTATGCAATGAGCCTATAATGATAGTAATTAAGAATCGAATATGGATATTTATGAAACGAGCGCAAGCGAGTTTCATAATTTTCATACGAGCTTCTTAATTACCATTATAGGCGAGTTTCATACGACTTTTTATGCTCGACCATATTTCTAACTTGAAATTACCGGTATTCAGATGTATACATTTTATTTGTATCTGACAAGATCGGAAGTGACCTTGTTCTAGGTCGTGAATTGTGAGATGTGCGCAGACGCGAAAGTATTGATTTTTCCGAGGAACAATAATGTCATTGACCTTGACGTAGTCCCGTTAAACTTGATAATATTATAATATTATAACCTTGATTATTGAATTCGATATTGAAAAACGAGATGACAAATTGAATTTATTTGAATATTATTTACAATTAACGCTAATTATTATAGTAACAAAACATAACCTTCTGACAGTATTGGATTTCCAGCCTCCGTGACTTTTCGCTAATTCTCTTTCGATTGCATATCCGAGAATAATCGATACTTGCGGTTTTATAACGGTAGAAAGCTGACCTGTCATTGGCTGAACAGTTGTAACCTGAGTCGTCATTGGCTGAAAGACCTGACCTTTAATGAGTAGGTGTACTTTAATGACATACATTAAAGGTCTGCTACCAGGTGTATAATTACTACATTTCGGCATGTTCGAGCATAAAATGAATTATATCGTCAGCAATTATGCTCAGACTGTGTTGTGTATTTAATAACTGTTACAAATAATTTATTTTAATCATATTTAACATTAAAATATATCCAAACAATAAAAGTATCATTGACACATTTGGGTGGTAACACTGGTTGCAACAAAAGTTTCAACAAAACCGATATCAAAAATGCTGCGGCTGCAACCCTGAGAACCCTGTTCACACGTCGCTATTTTTAAGTTGCGCGCAGCATGGAAAAGTAGCGGGCAGCAGGTTCGGCAGCCGCTAGTTTTCGGGTTGCACCGTTGTTCACACGTCGCAGTACAAGAGTTGTGCAGTTTTTATACTGCAGCGCTGCAAAAGTAGCGACGTGTGACCGTACCTTGATGTCTACCCACTTCACTTTGCGTGATTCGGGTTCCGCATACTGCGGATAGATGGCAGGACTGTGACCCATTTCATCTGAAAACCATATGTTGCATAAATTGAATTAAATTGTTAACTGCCCCCCATTGGAGGTAGCCCAGAAGGACTCGGTATACTCTCCTACATGAATATTACAATATTAAATGTTTACATAAATTTGTTGACAAAAAATTAAAATAAACATATATGAATTATAAAGTGAAGAAAGAGAAATTGAATATGATGACTCAAAATTTGGTAAGAGCGTTTCAAAACTGAAGTTATGATGTCAGCCGTAAGTGTTTGTGGTAGTTCAAAAGTCTTCGTAAAGCTTTCAAAGAACTTGGGAATCACACCACGAGCTCCAATAAGAAGACTAATCACTTCAATGTTTTCAAGCTGGTATTTTGCTTTGAAGTAATCAACTGTTACCAGATTCAATACTTTAACTCTTAAATGGCAAAACTTCATTTCTCACACTAGTTTATTAAACCGTGTCGGACTGTAAAGAAAACAAATATCGCAATGTCCATATTTTTTTTATATGTTGTACAACATTATAGTATTGTGAAATTTTAATTTTCCTACCAATTTTTTTCTATTGTTCTATTAAAATTATAGCATACTAGTGGCTTGTGCAGCAAACTAAGTTCATTAGACATTCAAATGAAACTTTTTCAGATTTATTTTCAATGAAGAATACCAGATATTTTGAAAGTTATTTGCTTCCATAATAATGAAACATAGGCTACTCCCTCTGAATGGTTTTTTATGACAAATACTTTTCCTTGAACCTAACCACCTTCAGTTTTTGAGTTTCAACGCGAAAACGCAAGTAACAATGTCAGGACGATCAGTGGGTTTTTATGTGGGAGTAAAGCAATAGCTATTTCAGGTCATTGTGGATTGCAGGTGAAAGTTAAAAAAATCAGGTTTGCTATGCTTTCGAACAACAGACATAGCATCTTGGTATAGCTGCTGCATGTAAAGCTTGAAATGTAGAGGGTAAAATCATTTTTTCCTGCTAAGAGATCTTGCTGAAATGATCGGGAGACTACAAAATTTTGTAGGCTTCTTATTTTATCAGTAAGTAATACCTTTTGGGCTTTCCTTAGGAACTGTAATTTTTGCGCTCTCTAGAGCCAATACTGAAGAGAATGACGCATATAAATATCTACACCACACCGCCATTATGTATATGGAAAAGACCCAACGAAACTTGATTAATAGGCTAACTACAAAAATATTTGATTTTTAATAACAATATTATTATCTTACGTAAGTTTTGTGGTTTTATATCCTATATAGTATATAATAGCCGCCACTCAGTAAATTATAGAAATGAAGATCTAATTTAAGATATTCTCTACATCTACTTATATAATCCCAAAAGTTTCACTTCCATATCATCAATATAGCATTAATATGTATAATTAATGAAAAATAGTCACATCATGGCATTAACTGTAATAATATTTCAGTTGTAACGGTAATAATGTCATCAAATCACCTCAAGTTTTGTAGATTTTAATATCCAATACATAGGTGTACTCAGAAAATTACATACTGCAGAATCAGACCTGTAAATTATTTTTAATAAGTTTTGAAGTTTGTAATAGCCAATAATCAATTATAATTGATTTGAACATGTCAGAAATCCTACAGGTCATGGCCTTCGTGTAATAGTCAATTGTTTATTGTAGTGTACGTTTTGTCTTATTCCGAAATGCAATTGATTCTCAAAACTGACGAAAGATGGATTTTGGAAAATAGGAAAATTAGGGTAGGAAAACTAACGCTTCACTGAAAGTCACTATTTTTTCTGAAAATCCTTGGATGCCAAGCTTCAAAATGACGGGTCATTTATTAAAATCCGTTCCGCCGTTTTCCCGTAATTTCCATTACCAGTTCAAATTATATATATAGATAGGCTATTAACCTGTTGTATCCTATAGGATACTTTGCGAATTTAAGGTTTAATGTGAAGCAAACTTGGCCCATTCTGACGTCCTATTCCGTATGACAGGAAATAATGATCTTAGTAATTGTTGAGAGTGAATATGATTCCTGTTTTGTCCCTGCGTGATAGACCTCTATAATTTGTAATCCACCTCTGCACAGCTGTTTGTACTGCAGAGATGGCAGTAGTATTTTGTGAGCAAGTGTCGCTCTATGCTGCTCCATAGAGCGTTCAGTTGCCCGGTCCTACAGGGACATCATTTTATTTTTACTTCAATTTTTATTGTACCTGAATTTTTGAATGTACTTCACTCCCACCCCTTCTACTAAGGAAGTTCCAACTCCACACAGAACCAAGACCGCAGATAGTAAGCAGTACTGAGTTACTGAGTATAGTACGTTCCAGAAATATGTTCGCGTTTTCCAGTGACGAAAGAGCTTTCAATATTGAATCATATTTTCGCACAGGTACTGTCCGTTTGCCTATGTCGCATCCCGATTTCCCCACCTGCTTCTGCTCGCCCCTCTGTAAAGCTGGGCTGTCTTAGCTCTTTTCTGAAAACATTAATTTCTCTTAGGAATTGGAAGTTTACGTAATATTATACAGCTGTTTAATTTAACTTAAAAAAAGGCCTCATTAAGTAATTAACTGTCACGTGATTTCCTCCCTTTCTACAATCCTGCGGCATAACCACTTGGACGGACAGTAGATAGCATGTCTGAGTAATTTTATATTTTCGGGTCGGGCAGAATTATTTCAACATGAGTTACTAGTACGAAGGACGAAACTGGCAATTGGAATTAGATGCAATAGTCTATAGTGCGATAATATGCACAAAAGAACTGAAGCCTGTATCGAAATGAACGGCCACCATTTTCAAAATTGTGTTTAAATATTCATATTATGACTATTTTTCAATTTAACTTCTTTCTCTATATTGTACGCTAATATGCTATAGACAGTATAATATACACTGCATAATGAATACGTTCGCATGGATAACTCACTTCGTGAGTAAAAACACTTATTCTTAATACAGTACGTACTTTGATTAAAGAAAAACCTAATGAAAATTATCAAACTCAAAATCGCGATATTTCCTAGTTTACGTAAATGGATGAACTACTTTTCTTCCTTCCTATACCTAGTAGAGTGATTTGTGTTTTACGCCAGTATCATCGAACTCCAGTCTTGGATGGGGAAGCAAGCGGTGTTTCCGGTTCTCTAAAGGTATAGACAGGTTAATATTAAAAATGTTAGTATAAATAAAATGATGTCCCTGTATATTAAAGGAACAAATTGTTCGTGTTTACAACGTTTTGCATATCAGAAAGCACCTTGAGCGCGCAATTCATACTCCTGTTATTTCCATAGCGATAAATAATGTTACATGTATTATTTATTATCTACAAGCATTCAACGTGTACAGCCATCTTAAATTTAACAAGTGAATTAAGACGTATAAAATGGTTTATTGAAATTTGTCTTAAGTTGTCGCTATAAGTGGCTTGTTGCTAAAGTTATCAGGGATAATCACGCTACCAGAGCTCCTCTGTAAAACTGGATTCTTATGCAGACTCTGCTAACTTACGACGTCAGGCCTCTTCATGATAGCGCTTTAAAAAGTTTTAGTTATGTAGACCAAAGCCTCGTGTTGGTTCTTTCTTGCGAGCCACATGCTACGGTCTTGGTTTCTTACGCGCCGCCAGATAGCAATCAGCTGGGATATAATGCAGTCTGTTGTTTCATTAGATCGCGGGGTGCACAACAGGAAGTGTGCTCAGAGTGGGGCAATAAGTTGCCGAACTTGTCCACAAATCTTCAAGAGTGGAGTGCGGAAAGTTTACAAAAACATGATCCTCTAAACCAGCGAACCTCAGCACTCGCTGAAATGGGTAACGGGTAAACCGTGAAATGCACCGTCGTAAAAAGGATAGAGAGAAAGCCAGCGGCCACGGATGCACGATAGTGCAGTCCCTTATCTACGGGTAAGGGACGCTAGCCCGAGGATGCACTGTGCTGATGACAGCTGCTGTAAGCCCTTTTCAACGCTGATGAACTGGGATTAATTTTATTTATTTATTGGTTTATTTATTTGTTTGTTTGTTTATTTGTTTATATTTGTTTATATATATTTATTTATTTATTTATTTATTAGTTTGTTTATACAGGGACATCATTTTATTTTTACTTCAATTTTTATTATACCTGAGTTTTTTAATGTACTTCACTCCCACCCCTTCTACTAATGAAGTTCAACCGTCCTCCACACAGATCCAAGACCGCATATACAGTCATATTAGCTTTACGTTCAGAGTAAACAGTACGTTCCAAAAATATGTTCGCGTTTTCCAGTGACGAAAGAGCATTCAATATTGAATCATTTTCGCACAGGTACTGTCGTCCATTTGCCTACGTCAGATTCCGGTTTCCCCCACCTGCTTCTATTCGCTTTCTGTAAAAGCTAGTGGCTGGGCTGTCTTAGCTCTTTTCTGAGAACATTAATTTCTGTTAGGAATTGGACGTCTACGTAATATTATACAGCTGTTTAAAACAACTTAAATAAAAGGGCCTCGTTAAATAATTAACTGTTACGTGATTTCCTCCCTTTCTACGACTCTCCGATATAACCACTTGGACGGTCAGTAGATAGCATGTCTAAGTAATTTTATCTTTTCGGATCGGGCAGAAATGAAGATTGAATTTACAGTATGTAAGGTACTCTTTTATAGAGTTGGTACAGAATTATTTCAACATGAGTTACTGATACGAAGTACGAAACTGGTAATTGGAATTTCGTACATTATTCTATAGTGCGATAATATGCACATTAGAACTGAAGCCTGTATCGAAATGACGACCACCATTTTCAAAAATGTGTTTAAATATCCATATTATGATTATTTTTCAATTTAACTTCATTCTCTATATTGTACGCTAATGTGCTGTAGACAGTATAATATACACTGCATAATGAATACGTCCACATGGACAGCTCAGTTCGTGAGTAAAAACACTCATTGTTAATACTGTACTGTTGATTAAACAAAAATCTAATGAAAATGATCAAACTCAAAAGCGCAATATTTCCTAGTTTACGTAAATGGATGAACAACGTTTCTTCCCTCCTATACCTAGTAAAGTGATTTGTTTGTGTATTACGCCAGTATCATCGAACTGCAGTCGTGGAAGGGGGTAGCAAACGGCGTTGATCCAGAGGTATAGGCAAGTTAATATTAAAAATGTTAGTAAAAATAAAATGATGTCCCTGTACATATATTTATTTATTAATTTTTTATTTGTTTCTTTGTTTATTTATTTGTTTATTTATTTATTTGTTTATTTATTTGTTTCTTTATTTATTTATTAGTTATTTATTTATTTGTGTATTTGTTTATTTATTTATTTGTTTGTTTATTTATTTATTTATTTATTTATTTATTGTTTGTTTGCTTATTTATTTATTTATTTATTTATTTATTTCTCCACGTATTCGCTTATCCATTTTTCTATCTTATATATTTATTTATCTTTTTATTTATTTATTTATTTATTTCATCTGGTGGAATTAAGGCCTTCAGTCTAGGAGTTGTCAGGTGAAATATAAAACGTGAAGAAACTACTACTACTATTACTACTACTACGATGGCATCACAGCCCAAAGTCGAGCCTTAGCCTCCTCAATTTTCTTCCTCCAACTGTCCCTGTCCTGTGCTAATCTCCTCCAGGCAGTTGTTCCGAGATAGCCCTGAGAATCGATCGTTACAGCATCTATCCATCTATTTTTGGGTCTTCCAATTGGTCTTTTACCATGTATTTTCCCTTCTAAGATCTTCTTCGGTATTCTGTTCCCTTCCATCCGATAGACATGTCCGGCCCATTCAAGCCTCCTTAATTTGATGAAAGTAACAACATCAAAACTTTTATATAATTTATATAGCTCGTTATTATAACGTATTCTCCACTGCATATTTTTTGCACTGGTCCAAAAATTCTTCTGAGTATTTTGCGTTCAAATATACCTAGTTTAGCTTCTGTCTCCTTAGATAATGTCCAAGTTTCGCTTGCATAACAGAGAATACTTCTAATAATTGTTTTGTATATTTTAAGTTTTGTTTCCTTATGCACACAGTTAGATTTCAATATTGCGCTTAATGCAAAATAGGCTTATTGGCTGCAGTGATTCGACTCTGTACTTCAATTAATTCGTTATTGTTACTTGTCATTACTGTTCTAAGATATTTAAACTTCTCAGTTTCTTCAAACATGTTTATCGTCAGATTGGGAGGGTTGTAGATATTCTGAAACGTGAAGAAAGCCAACAGTGAAATGCAGTGAAAATATGATATAGATTGCGAGAAATGGTAGACCCAGAGGAAAACTCTCAGTCTCCTGTCCGGACTGTAATATGTCATTGCAGTCCGCATCGGAGATCAAACTGGAGCCTACAATGTACACGGTGATAAAGCCGCGCTCTCGAACTGAGCTGCGAGACAGGTTGGTCACGTCATCTTGACACAAGATCACGATGTATAACACATGAGATACGGAACATACACGTGTTGAAAGTCGCCACTTCTTCCTTGAATCAAGCCTAGTGCCATAGTTCATCGCCACGTGCGCTACCGCTGTTCCAAAGGATAAAACAATCCGTAGCGCTGTGCTATAAAATTAAAAGGTGGGTTAGATTCTACAGGATTGTTGGTTACTAGAAGACGTAATCAGAAACTTGTAAATTAAAAAGATCTGATAAGCCATCATCCAAATTGTTAGAGTGAGAACATTTTGTGTGAAGACATGCACAGGAGGTATGACTCTAAGAAGAGGCTTGCAACATCGACTTCATAAACAAGACGCAGATGAAAGGATTACAAGCGATGAAGCATGTTAGCATGCGATCGATCATATCTCACATGTTCTCCGACTCCCAAGTGACTCGTACAAGGGCTGCAGGAAAGTAATACCGAAACGGAAGTAATGCTGCAGTCCCCCTCGTACGTTCTGTAATCATACCGCAGTCAGCAATTTAGAATCATCCGCCTACTTTAAAGGTATTAATTCTTACGTCATAGTTCCAGCCATGTGGTGAAGTGAAGAGTTTTCACTGAATCGGAACTCCTTTGTTGTTCCTTCTGTAGAAACATCCTGGCGATTTAGTAACGTTTCCGCCTCCACGTTCAGTAACCCTTGAAATGACACATTAACAACTAGATTCGTGCACAACCGATTACGAAAAATATAACTTATATAGGGTAATTTAGGGTCTATTGGACATTCGGGCATGTTGGACACTTTGTACTTTAAAGTATTACCTCGCCACTTGTGGGCACCACATTCTGCTAGATGTCAATGACGGAAGTAGCCACGAGTGGGGCTACTTCAGTCATTGACTTCTAGCAGAATGTGGTAACACGTTAAAATACAAAGTGTCCAACATGCCCGACTGTCCAACAGATCCTAATTTACCCTATTGCTATTGAACGCCTGGCGCTAGTCAGTAGGCCTATGTAAAGGTCTTCCATCTCAGGTTAGGTCTATCGAATATTCGAGTTGTTTCTCATTCTTTGTGGATGGACGGCAAAGGCAGACCACATTGAGCCATGCAGGAGTTACAAGAGCCCTTGCAAGGACGCGATTATCATCTTCCTCTCCCAGTACATTCACTCAGTCAATCCATCGATTTATCCATCATCCATTCATCCACCCATCGACTCATTGATTCATTCATATATGGAGTCCACATCTGTGGAGTAACGGTCAGCGCGTCTGGCCACGAAACCAGGTGGCCCGGGTTCGAATCCCGGTCGGGACAAGTTATCTGGTTGAGGTTTTTTCCGGGGTTTTCCCTCAACCCAATAAGAGCAAATGCTGGGTAACTTTCGGTGTTGGACCCCGGACTCATTTCACCGGCATTATCACCTTCATATCATTCAGACGCTAAATAACCTAGATGTTGATACAGCGTCGTAAAATAACCCAATAAAATAAAAAAATAAAAAAATCATATATGGATTGATTGATTCATCCATTCATTCACTGATTGATTGATTGATTCATTAGTTCATTCATTCATACATTCATTGATTCATTAATTCATCCAATCCAGGTATTACAGTTGGGTATCTTCAAGGGCAACAACATGCTTCGTGAAAGTACAAGCATTTGAGCTTCAGAGTACTTTTCTTTTTGAAATTATTCAAGTCTGCTTCACAGGGAGCTTTACCTGAGAGCCAGATTTGCATAATATATATGTCACTGTAGGTGCGTTAACAGAAAACCACAATTCGTCCACACCTGCGGAGTAACGGTCAGCGCGTCTGGCCGCGAAACCAGGTGGCCCGAGTTCGATTCCCGGTCGGGGCAAGTTACCTGGTTGAGGTTTTTTTCCGGGGTTTTCCCTCAACCCAATATGAGCAAATGCTGGGTAACTATCGGTGTTGGACCCCGGACTCATTTCACCGGCATTATCACCATCTCATTCAGACGCTAAATAACCTAGATGTTGATAAAGCGTCGTAAAATAACCTACTAAAAAACACAATTCAAGTCACACAGAGTTTGTTTGCACTCAAAGTTGGGTTTCTGGCGCCTTGTCAGCCCACTTGAGTTGTGTGGATATGAAGGGAAAAGTTGGAACGATAGCTCAATCGGTAGAGAATTCGTGCGCTAAGCGAAGGGTCTTGGGATCGATATCCGACCCCGGAACAATTTTTCCCTTGTAATTATTCATGTCTGCTTCACAGGGAGCTTTATACCTGAAAGCCAGATTTACATATTTATATCTTGTTCCAATATTCTTCCTCCTTCACCTCTCATTTTCCATAATATATAATTCTCCTCTACTTTTAAACTCTCCTCTTTTTGTTCCTATTTTTAATCTCATTTCATTTTGTCTCTTGTTGAATTTCTACCACTTCCTCAACTTCTCATCTTTCGCCAAAATAATTTGTTCCTTTCACTTCTCCTCTGTTTTTTTTATCATATTCGAAACTTTCACTTCTCTTTCTCGGTTGAATTCTACTCCCTCTTCCACTTATTCCTTTCTTGGTCAAATTCTACTCCTTCAAATTCCTTCTTTCTTGACCTATTTCTACTTCGTCTTCCACTTATTCCTTTCTTGGTCAAATTCTACTCCTTCAAATTCCTTCTTTCTTGACCTATTTCTACTTCGTCTTCCACTTCTCCTTTCCTTGGACAAATTCTACTCCTTTCTTAGTGCAATTATTCCACTTCCTCTTTCAATTCTTCCTTTCTTGGTCAAATTCTACTTCTTCAAATTCCTTCAATTCTTGACCCATTTCTACTTCGTCTTCCACTTCTCCTTTTCTTGGTCAAATTCTACTCCTTTCTTAGTGCAATTATTCTACTTTCTCTTTCAATTCTTCCTTTCTTGGTCAAATTCTACTTCTTCAAATTCCTTCTTTCTTGACCCATTTCTACTTCGTCTTCCACTTCTCCTTTTCTTGGTCAAATTCTACTCCTCCAGCTTCCCTCCTTTCTTAGTTCAATTATTCTACTTCCTCTTCCAAGTCTTCCTTTCTTGGTCAAATTCTGCTCCTTCAAATTCCTTCTTTCTTGACCCATTTCTACTTCGTCTTCCACTTCTCCTTTCCTTGGTCAAATTCTATTCCTTTCTTAGTGCAATTATTCTACTTCCTCTTTCAATTCTTCCTTTCTTGGTCAAATTCTACTTCTTCAAATTCCATCTTTCTTGACCCATCTGTACTTCGTCTTCCACTTCTCCTTTTCTTGGTCAAATTATACTCCTATCTTAGTGCACAATTCCTCTTTCAATTCTTCCTTACTTGGTCAAGTTGTACTGCTTCAAATTCCTTCTTTCTTGACCCATTTCTACTTCTTCTTCCACGTCTCCTTTTCTTGGTCAAATTCTACTCCTCCAACTCCCCTTCTTTCTTAGTGCAGTTATTCTACTTCCTCTTCCAATTCTTCCTTTCTTGGCCAAATTCTACTTTTTCAAATTCCTTCTTTCTTGAACCATTTCTACTTCGTCTTAGCCACCAGCGTGGTTCAGTCGGTTAAGGCGCTTGCCTGCCGGTCTGAAGTTACGTTCGGGCGCGGGTTCGATCCCCGCTTGGGCTGATTACCTGGTTGGGTTTTTTCTTTTCCCCAACCGTAATGTGAATACTTGGTAAATCTATGGCTCCAATCCTCGGCCTCATCTCGCCAAATATCATCTCGCTATCACCAATCTCATCGACGCTAAATAACCTAGTAGTTGATACAGCGTCGTTAAATAACCAACTAAAAATAAAAAAATACTTCGTCTTCCACTTCTCCTTTTCTTGGTCAAATTCTACTCCTTTCTTAGTGCAATTATTCCACTTCCTCTTCCAATTCTTCCTTTCATGGTAAAATTCTACTGCTTTAACTTCTTTCTTGACCCATTTCTATTTCCTCTTCCACTTCTTCTTTTCTTGGTCAAATTCTCCTTCTCCGTCTTCTCTTTCTTTGTCCAATTTAACTCCTCCTTCGACTTCCCCATTTCCATGGTCCATTTCTGTTTCTAGTCTTCTACGTATTTCTAGCTCTCCTTTTCTGAATGTTACTTCTGAGAAACTAAGTATTTTTCAGAAAAAGACTGTTAAATGATTAATTTTTAGTTTCTATTAGTAGATGGCTTCTATCACTAACAACAGGTTATACTATGAAACTTCCTTCTTGCACATTTTTCTCTAGAGGGTTTTCGATAGTGAAAGTTCACGGAAAGAATAAATATAGCTAAATGCAGTATCATTTAAAAAATGGAAGAGCCTCATAAATGTAAATAAATACGTACCGGGAAGACACAAAATTAAAGCTAATGATGTGCACAAGACGGTATAAGATTATAGACCCAACTTGTAAGCTTGCAGAGGATTGCTAGTTATGATATCAATTCTCTCGTTCTTTCGGAAACGAAAATAATTCGAATTTCAGTAATATTGATTTGGAACATAGTTCTGTCTTCCTCTGAACTGCTCAGAACAGGTTCTTGCGTTAGTTAAACTTTTAATGCTTCCTTTTGAGATCAAAGTGGATAATTTATTTAAGTTATTTTATAAATTTCATTACTTCAATTTATAGCCTTGCAAGTATTTTATATTGCCTTCTTTAACATTCCTGATTGTCTTCATTACAACATCTTGATAGACGGAGTCGTACGCACTGTTTCACAGTCCGGTCTGCCATCCACGCAGTTGATTTGCAACTCCGATCTGATGACAAGTTACAGACCTATTATTATGGAATCAATTGATTGGGGTTGTGGCGCACAACCGGAAATTGTAATTGCAATAAATATGAGGCCAGATATTTCTGATGGTGAATAATTTTCGCAGTGTAGAGAGAGGACTGTGCAGCTATGTGTACGTGCTGAGTGATTTAATGGCGACAAAAACAGGTTGAACTGAATTATTTATGATGGCGCTCTCGCTTGATTTATTGAAATGTTGAATGCAGTTCACTGCCGTACCTCGCCTCCATTGCAGGTTTGATTTAAGGCCGTTCGCTGTTTGGTACGAATCGAGAGATCGGGCGGCATCATGTCCTATAGGCTATACAGTCACCAACACGGCCAACTGCATCCCGTTCTGTAATTTGTAATTCGATATCAAACGCGCTTCCAGTATTAATATACCAGGTGGCTCGTAGTATATTCTTCAAACGCCCGTATGTTATTGTATTACGGCTTACGTACACGATAACGCCCAGAACGAGATCGAGTTAGCATGAATAGTCGTTTCTTTCGTCCTCTTATGGCCGATTTCTCGAAAAGTACTTAACTATTAATTAAAGATAATGAGTAAGCTGCGGATTCATGCCTATATGCCTATATGCAACATCCGACGATATGATCACATATCACCGTCCTTAGCAAGTCTTTCGTGGCTCCGACTTAAAGAACGTAGAACATTACATTCCTTCTTATTGCTCTTTCAAAGATTCTGCACACTTCAACACCAAATTTCGTCTCGCTTTCGTCTTTTCTCTTATCTATACTCTAACCACGACGTAAATACCAGATCACATATCTGTGGCGCGTTAAGTATACCTCTTCATAGAACATCTTGTTATTCATCATCTTTTACAGTATCCACCTCGCGACAATGGAATTCCCTGTCACAAAGTATTAGGGGCTGCAAGACAATAAACACTTTTAAAAACAGCAAAATCTAACCTTCTTAGCATTTCTCCAATCATACTGACTTAAACTATCACTGTCTAAATTGTTACTCCTTCCTTTAGACATCATCCTGATAGTGCTGTATTTTCAAAATTGTCTCATAATAATCTCTTTCTATTATCTAACATTATTTGAAATATATTAACATTCTATGTTTTTAGCTTTTAATTCTGCTACATAGTTTGTATTTCAGTGTTTAATTAATAGTTCATAGTATTTTGTTTTCAATTCATAAATAACTCTTGTATACATGTAACTCTCATCTAAATCAAATTGTTGAATTCTTTGTAAGTTGATATATATGTATGTATACTTTTTGCTGGTTGAGTGGAGGAGAAGGCCTTACGGCCTTAACTCTGCCAGCTAAAATAAATCATTATTATTATTATTATTATTATTATTATTATTATTATTATTATTATTATTATTATATGCCTATTTTAATCCTTAATCTGAAGGCGCAAGTTTTTAGGTTACATATCCATTTAAGGCATTGTGAGAATTATATGCGAATTCTATAGTGCCTATAATTATTGCCTATTTCACTAGTAAATGCCTATTTGCTTATAAATGCCTAAAAGTTGCCTAAATATCCGTATTATATTTATACTTGAATTTACTGACATTTCTATCGATATTTCTTGAATCTGTAATTTGTTTCTTTTTTATTCAGCAGAGGGCAGTGATATAGAACTATCGATAATTCTGTGTGTTACGTTTTACTGCCACCAGAGCGCGGAGAAACCCAATAATTTAAAATCAACCAATAAAGAAAAAATGTATTTCGAAAGCCGCATGAATCATTTATCTATTTATTTTGCAAATGGCTAGCACATGACCAATGGAGTCATTGACTACAAACAAATAACAACAAAGAACAATAATAGGAAAGATGTAACTAACTAAAATACGACATCTTCATCCTGACTCCTCAGTAACGGTCAACTTCGGAGGAGGAGTGAAGGGCTGGACACTTTCTCAGGCGATGGCTGTCCATCTCTTCGTTGATATCGCAGAGCATACAGTTTGGGGATTGTATTATCCCAATGCCGAGTGAATCATTGGTGGTAGTTAACTGGGGTAGTTGTTTTAAACTCTGTATCCGTTTTGTGAGTTTGTTAGTTGTGTATGGAGTTGAGTTTTCTGCTGTAATACGTGAAATATATTGTGAAGATATGTCAAGGGAAAAGTCATCAGAAGCACTGATTGGAAAAGACATTCACATTACTGCGTTCCCACTGGTTTGGTCCCCAGCTGATATTGGATCCCTGGAATATTTAATTCAATTTTATTATTAACAGTAATATACCTCTTTTTGGTTTCAGTTAAAAATAGGAAGTGGAGAGGAGTTTCACCCAATTTAAGAATATTCTTACACACAACTGGCATCCGTTCTCATTACAACATTTGGAGGAATATTTAGTTATTCACTGCCATAATGACATTCCTATAGAAACTAGTGTATAATGGTACGCTATTGTCGTGTTAGCCATTAAGAATTAGAAACTTTTAGTGCCTTCTTAAATGCCTATTTTAGAATTTTGAACACCTATTTTGCCTGCCTAGTTCAACTGTTTTAGTGCCTAAAAATCCGCAGCTTGATAATGAATTTTAAAGTATTATAGATGAGTTTGTCGAACGTTTAGTAGACATAATGACTCCTTAAACCACTCACAAACTTAACATCTTAACCTTCCAGTAGTCGCGCGGCGTACAATAGTACTCCAGTCACATTTATTATTGTGTCGTCATCACGCAATTGTGGACGAGCTACTTGTGTACCTTTCTACAGTACTGAACTATACACTTCCAATGTGTTCGCATGCACAGGAATATTTTGCATTAGTTTTGAGTGGATTGCAATATTGTATGCCACGCGACTACTAACGTGAGTTTCTTTATCAGGTAGAACTGAAATATTACTGTGTTATCTCATGGTGGTAATTACTCGTGATACATCCACTGCTATGGAGTAACGAGCCCGGGTTCAAATCCTGGTTGGGACAAGTTACATGGTTGAGGTTTTCCCGAGGTTTTCTCCCAACCAATTCTTGCAGGATTACTGAGTAACTTTCGGCGTTCGGCGTTATTCGGTTGAGAAGCTTCTGTCATCTAGTCTGCTGTAAAAAGATCTGAAAGTTAAAATTTATGAAACGGTTATTCTGTATGGTTGTGAAACTTGAACTCTCACTTTGAGAGAGGAACAGAGATTAAGAGTGTTTGAGAATAAGATGTTTAAAAATATTTGGGGCTAAGAGGGATGAAGTTACAGGAGAATAGAGAAAGTTACATAACGCAGATCTTCACACATTGTATTCTTCACGTGACATAATTAGGAACATTAAATCCAGACGTTTGAGATGGGCAGGGCATGTAGCACGTATGGGCGAATCCAGAAATGCATAAAGAGTGTTATTTGGGAGGCCGGAGGGAAAAACACCTTTGGGGAGGCCGAGTCGTAGATGTATGTATGTATGTATTTATTCACACTGCAAATGGGTATATACCCGGTGGCAGTGGTAACTAATTACACTCAATAATGACAATTAATGATAAACACAACTAATAAAGAACAATAATTAATAATAATAATAATAATAATAATAATAATAATAATAATAATAATAATAATAATAATAATAATAAGGAGCATCCTAAATTAAATGAAGCACGGTCACTTAAAATAACATTTAAAGTAAATCTAAATTGTATCTTAACCCTAAGTTCGAACTAAGACCCACAACTGTGACAGGTTTATACCTGCACAAGTACCTTTCGGCACTACACTTATTTCGCTGTCAACTCACTCACTGCACTGATTCTACCTGATTTCACTTACACTTCAAAACCATTTCACTGTTCAAATACTTTGCACAACTACTTCACTGACACCAACACACTTCATTTACACAATAGACTTCACTGACACTACACAGTTCACTGACACAACACACTTCCTCACTGATAGAACACTTCAAATAACAAGATATCAATTACACCCTTTAAATAGTTTGTATAATAAAATACCGTCTATTAGTAAAGTCCTTAAGCCTATTTTAAATGAATTTTTGGTTATTGGGAAGATAATATTAAAATGGATTTGAGGAAGGTGGGATATGATGATAGAGACTGGATTAATCTTGCTCAGGATAGGGACCAATGGCGGGCTTGTGTGAGGGCGGCAATGAACCTCCGAGTTCCTTAAAAGCCATAAATTGAATAGTAATCTATATAGCTCTACTGATAAATTGTTTGTGTTTGTAATTTGAAGTAGTTTGCATGATATGTATTATAAATTTCTGTATATCACAACTGGTTGAATTGTTTATGCCTTAAATTTAATTAACTTGTTTTGTATTATACATATAGCTCAACTTATGAATGATCGTTTGCGTTTGTAAATTTAATAATCTGATTGGCCATGTATTGTATATTTTTAGTAGAGCCATCGATGTAGCTCAGTCGGCAGACTCGCTGGGCTGCTGATCCGGAGCTGCGTTCGGGCACTTGGATCCCATTTGGACTTTGGTTTCTTCCGAGGCTTTCCCAGCCGTGGGACTGAAGCCGGATGGTCTATGGCGAGTCCTTGGCATCAACCCCTTTGATTTTGGTTAGCCCCTTTGATTTGATTACCTGGTTGGGTTTTTCACACTTTCCCTCACCAAAGGCAAATGCCGGGTAATATTTTGCAATCCTCGACCTATCACCTCATCTCACTACATGTCGCAAAAACTAGAAAATTACTAAATTTTAAAACTATAAAAATTTGTAAAAATTGTAATTGTAATATTGTAAAATGTTGACTTGTTCCACATCTTAAAGCTTCATTGCTCATGTAAGATCTATGGAATAAAATGAATGAATGAATGAATGAATGAATGAATGAATGAATGAATGAATGAATGAATGAATGAATGAATGAATGAATGAATGAATGAATGAATGAATGAATGAATGCATAAGTAAGTAACTTTCGACGTTGGATCTCGGACTCGTTTTGCTACCATAATATTACAGTTTCCTCTTCCGTCATCATTATTTTCGTTTCTTTCCTCTATTTTAGGCTTGCTTCAATGTAGAATCGGACTGTAGTGATGCCTACGCGGAAAGGTGAAGGGGTTCTGCAGACTGTAGAGAAATTTGGTGGCACGTGCAGGGAAATTTGTAGCGCGGTGTGCCTTAGGGCTGGTACACCATTCCATTCCAGGTAGTACAATGGGCTCATCCAAGCGGCCTATGTGCCAGGGCAGTCCCCAATGAAATTTCAGTATCTATTGCGCTAATCCTCAAGTTAGGCACAAGTCCTTGCCTGAAAAATAATCATCTGCAAAGTCTTTTGTGCGAGATCGTGCGTATTTGCTTGTTTTCCGCACAGAACCAATACGCGGTAAATGTGAAATGCCACATTCAGTATTCCCAACGTAACACACATAACAGTTTCCCTATTTCTTACCGCTTAAGCGCAACATTCATTTTACTGCTTTAGGCTTTTAACATATTATTTTTAGAGACGTTTAACATAGTAATAATTATAAATTGGAAACTTACCACTGCAATTTCACCTAAATTGCAATGTTAATTATTGTTTTTAAATATTTGCAAAAATTAAGTAAAGTCTACAACTCCACGAAACTTATTGCATTCCTGATACAAGTAATATTAAGGAAGCCGTGAAAAAATCAACAAGATTCCAGATGCCGATGTCATTACTGCAATATGTTACATAAATAATATTGTTAAAATATTAAATTAAAAAATAAATCATTACATAACCTTACCGTTTGTTTTAAGTTAGCATTTATAGACTGGGGGAAAAAAGACAGACGTATATCACGGCCTGCTGGAGTATAGTAAACACAGGAAAACATTTTATAGCAACAATGTTGAAGAAAGATATTTTGGGTTTCCGAAGTTACTGTCATTAAACAGAAACCAACATGGAGATTTCATTGCAACTAATTAGAAATTCGTCTTTCAGTTATGTAATAAACGATCTTCGTACAAAATAATGTACGATACACGAGCGGTATGTTTGTTTTCATGTTCTCGGAAATTAAAAAAGCTCAACTACGTTTCGCTTTTTCAATCTTTTCCTCGACCATGAAAACGTCAACATACCCCTCTTGTAACGTATATTACTATTACAAGCACAGGCAAATTTGCAGATTTTATTGGCGACATTTTAATATCTTCACAGTACCTTTGCTAGATCATAACTATACTTCATACGAAATATTTACTTTTTAGAAGAAAATAGGCGTGCTGTGTAGAAACAAATATTACAGTGATGTCAAAGCAAGCGCATTTTTCTGACCTTGACGTCGTGCGCGGGCATCAAGCGCTAGGTATGCTAGGAGGAATAAGCAGCCTGTTGGATTAAGAAAACAGTGGTGCACAAACTTCAGACGGAACGTGAAATTTTATGTCGTTATTTTTACATGGCTTCTTTCTGTTTGTTATTTTCTATATTGTCTGTAAAACAAAAGTACTAACACCTATTTCTTAGCCTAATATTGCAGTTGTGTTTTAAACGTTAATAACATAATAAAGAGTAAAGAAGGAATATTCACACAAATTCCATAATAACTACAACTATACTGTAATAAGTGAATTAAACACATCATTCATAAAGAAAGTGTCATTCCAAAGAAAGACACTGAATATGACATGATAAGTTGAAATTGATATTGATTGTATCTTTAGCTTTATAAAAGTAATCAAAACAATATTATAGTACAAAGCAAAGTTGCCTAGGTATATGTTTTAACTGTAACTAATATTACATAATAAAACTCTTATCGCATTATGCTTATAGGTGATATTGGTGCGCAACTTTCTGTTATCAGAATATTAAATTATCTCGAAATCTGCTGAAGCTATAGAGCTGACGTTTTACCAACACATAGGCACATATTTTTTGTTTGTGATGTAACAGTATTTGCTTTGTTAATTCATTTCCTTACAAACATTTTCCATGCGAATATTTTCAAAGATTTTCATATACTATCTTCAGTAATGCGTATTTACGATATATTATATTTACGAAAACATTGTTTTAGTACCTGTAAGGCTACTAAACAAACATATCTGAAAATTTCACTTTTCTGTAAAAAAAAATGTTGAGAAAATATTCCTTTTGAATAAAAAAGCAAACTTGTGAAAAATGATCATTAAAATTAATACTTACATTCTTACAATGCAATTATACTTCTCAGACAAATCTAAAAATTAACATGGATACAGTTTTAATAAGTTCTCTTCCCTTTATCCATTGAATCAGTACTGGCCATCCCTGTATATATCTCCACCAAGCGGCATATACTATCTCTTTCGTCTGTTTTATTATTTTTTTTTTATTTTAGTAGGTTATTTTACGACGCTTTATCAACAGCTTAGGTTATTTAGCGTCTGAATGAGATGAAGGTGATAATGCCGGTGAAATGAGTTCGGGGTCCAGCATCGAAAGTTACCTAGCATTTGCTCATCTTGGGTTGAGGGAAACCCCCGGAAAAAACCTCAACCAGGTAACTTGCCCCGACCGGGAATCGAACCCGGGCCATCTGGTTTCGCGGCCAGACGCGCTGACCGTTACTCCACAGGTGTGGACTCTTTCGTCTGTCTCTTTCCTTTCCGCTGTAAAGCGCTCAGGCTCTCCTGGGCTCTAAAGCGCGCACTTGCTCCTATGGACATCAGTTTACATCACTGAACTATTATAATGCAATAAACAATTCAAAATGCGCACCCATTGAATTTGTAGCCGCGTCTAGGCAATGTTTTGGTGTCTCAACTTCGTTGCGTAGTTATCACTCTACATGCAAATGTAACAGTTTTACATTAATTTTGTTTCGCAGTGTCCTTATACCGACATGTGCACGAATTTACTACTTATAAGGAAATTCACACAATATTTTAACACACAATTTTACTGAAATTTGATTTCTTACCTTCCAGACGTTCCTTCCTTTTCGAGTGACGGTGTCTTCAGTTTTTCCTTGTTTTCCTCAGCGACTCCCACCACCTCAAACAGACACTAACACTTTCTTACACGGCCTCCAGCCTCATTAATCCTAATTGCCACGCCATTTCTCATGGCATGTTACGCCATCAAGCAGTGAGTACAACATCGTAAATTATCTGACACAAGCTTTGAGAATCTTGTCCACCTATATGGCGAGCACATAAAACTGTAGTCAGGCAGCTTATGGAAGAGTACACAGTGTTCACTGCAGCGTTTGTTGCTGATACAGGCCTGGGGAATCGCTTCATATTTGGACTTGCTCAGAGACTTGATGACATTCTTTGGAAATTAATGAAGTAAATGTTAGGAAGTCGTAATATTTTATACGAGTAGACTGAAGTGTAGTTTTAACACTACTGGTACATACTGTAGTAATGTCGTCTACACCTCTAAATCAGTGGAGGTAAAATTCCAACACAAACTGCAGGAAAGTGCCACACTGATCTTCTGATATCTAAATTAAATATCTACGACTTCAACGATGATCTTCTGAACTTAATTCAACGTAGACAGCGAGTTGTAATGAACGTTGGATTCTTAACTTATCTACGTAGCTTATGATGTACCTCAAGGTCAAGTTTTGGGACCCGCTTTATTTTCAATTTCCATTAATGATTTACCGATTGATACAGGGTTATTCAAAAATAAAGAGCAGATTTCAAATGTTTATTTTAAACAAACTATAAACAGTAGAAACACTTGCAGCACACCATTGGATAGAGGAAGGTTTAAAGTTTTATAGTCCATGAGGGTCCAAGCAATCAACATGCGCATCATGGTTTGCGCGACAAACATCAAAACGGTGGTCCATTTCTTGCCACACAAGAATCAACTTGTCCCTAATTATGAAATTCACGATTCCAACAATTCGATGTCGTAGATCTTGAAAAGTAGCAGGGAGGTGTGGCACAAACACCCCACAGAAAAATCATAGGGGGTAAGGTCGGGGACCTGGGGGGCCACACACGATGAACACTATCTTCTCCGCCTCTTCCAATCCAACGCCCCGGAATGGTGTCGTTCGGATAATGCTCCACTGAAAAAAGTTCCTGCACTTTCTTTACAGAAACAGCGCAGAAAACATTCACCTTCGGTGATTCTTACATTTTCAACGACTACGCAAGAATTTTCAGTCTTTTCTACACTAATAAATACCTGTAATTTCAAACGGTGTTATCACATTTTCGTTCCACAAACAATTCCTGGTTACAGTTATTTTATACCGATATCATTACACTTATTTTTTACCAATACCATCCACAATGAATAAATTTTAAACTACCGGTATAAGATTACATTTAATTAAAATTAAAATCACTGTACTTACTTATTACTTACTGGCTTTTAAGGAACCCGGAGATTCATTGCCGCCCTCACATAAGCCCGCCATTGATCCCTATCCTGAGCAAGATTAATCCAGTCTCTACCATCATATCCCAACTCCCTCGAATCCATTTTAATATTATCTTCCCATCTACGTCTCGGCCTCCCCAAAGGTCTTTTTCCCGCCGGCGTCCCAACTAACACTCTATATACATTTCTAGATTCGCCCATACGTGCTACATGCCCATCTCAAACGTCTGGATTTAATGTTCCTAACTATGTCAGGTGAAGAATACAATGCGTGCAGCTCTGCGTTGTGTAACTTTCTCCATTCCCCTGTAACTTCATCCCTCTTAGCCCCAAATATTTTCCTAAGAACCTTATTCTCAAACACCCTTAATCTCTGTTCCTCTCTCAAAGTGAGAGTCCAAGTTTCACAACCATACAGAACAACCGGTAATATAACTGATTTATAAATTCTAACTTTCAGATTTTTTGACACCAGACTAGATGACAAAAGCTTTTCAACCGAATAATAACAGGCATTTCCCATATTTATTCTGTACACTGTACACACACGAATCATGTATGGTGCGTCCCTATCACCACGGCACGGCGCGTCCTCAGGTTGCGGATAGAGGAGGCGGCCTCCAGATATGGAGGGTGGCTGCGAATATATTGAATAAGCAGTAACGGACAGCCGATAAGGGGCGGTCCTCCAACTTGGGGGTGGGCGAAGGGCTAACAACCCATCACCGTAAAAAGCAGCCTGTTACAAAACCACAACATAAGCCTCGGAATGGGACTGATTACCTTTGGGCAGTTCGAGACGTAGGTGGGAGGATAATATTAAAATGGATTTGAGGGAGGTGGGATATGATGCTGGGGACTGGATTAATCTTGCTCAGGATAGGGACCGATGGCGGGCTTATGTGAGGACGGCATTAAAAGCCATTTTTAAGTAAGTACATACACGAAAACAAAAAGACGAACGAAGAATATGTCCGAAACCAATTTTTTTATGTCATTGATGCTGAAAACGTGTTTTTTTAATGTCGAAGTCAGTTTTGTGCAATAGCAGAAGAGTTTGTTTTAAGTTAAAGACAAATAAATTATTAAGTAAATACAGTAAGTAAATAAATAAATAGCCTACAACTAGAAGATACAATCGATGGAGTGACTTTAGGCCCATTCACAATGAAAATTAAACATAACCGTAACATAAACACAGAAGTTTGCGCCCAGGCTACCAAATGGGATCATTCACAATGATTCATATAAGCATTGACATAAACATTACCGTAAGACGTTAACATGAAAGTCTGCAAACTCCAAACTTTCATGCTTATGCTTAAGTGATTTGCAAACAGAACACAATCGTGGAGCGCTGAAGTATACGACAGAATATGAGGAAATGGCGTCGTTGTTATGTTTCCATGGTTACCAAGTATGTTTGCTATTATGATGATGTTTCCCATCGTGAATGGTCTTGATTTTACCGTAACGTTTATATTCTTAAGTTAATGCTTACGTTATTGTTAATTTTCATTGTGAACGAGTCTTCATTCATACTCCTCTATAGTTACGGTTTTGCTTTACATACTGATATACGAACAGATGGATTATATTTGCATGTTTTTCTGACAAACACTGAAATAAAACTTTAAGAAATATGACAGTATCCGATTTAGATGCAGTATTAATAAAGTTAATCATTATACCTCAAGGCCACAAAAATGTTTTTGTTATTACATTATAATGGGCTTTGGACCAAGATGTCATTCTTGAGGCTTTATTTACGACATTATCCATCACAGTTCTGTTTTCATTTAAATATGGCTAACGCCCAAAAATGATTGATTTAAACACTAAATCCATCACGTCCATCACATGTAGAGCACATGACATGACGGATCTGATGCATTGAATTAATATTTGAAACACGTTTGTAATATATGTATGCATGAAATTTAAAATAGATTAGTACTGTACATATGTATTAAGCCTGTTGTGGTGGATCCATAGGTCAGACCGGACAGACCTGGTTCAATTACCAGCATAGTTCATGAAGAAATTTATCTTCATACATTGGGGCTCCGTGCGTCCCCCTTGTCTTACGAGTGTACTGTGTTGTCTCAGCTGTGTTTTGTATGCATAATGTTTGGTTATGTGAACTTCGAAATTATGCCGGGGCCCTATAGGAGCTTTGGTGCCTTTAAAAATTGTGCTATTGAAGCCATGTCAACTTACATGAGTATAGCCTCTACTGCAGAGGTCTCCAAAAAGCGTATCGTCATTTGTGCTCTCGATGCTGCCCGCCGAACACAGTGTGCTGTAAGGCTAGAGCAGGGGAAGAGACTCGTACCTCAACAGATGGGAGCGGTCAGTGCGGGATCGCAGCAACGGTCTGCTTATGTTTACAAATAATAACAGCAAAAGAATGAGAAATATCATACGTTTATATATTATTTTGACATACTATGAAGCTGGAGCCCCGTCTGTTGCTATAGACACAAGCCTTTGCAAATTCAACCCCTTCTGTTCTATGGTGCCTTTCAGTGCCTGGAAAAGATCTTCTCCAGTTGTGTTTTGTAATTACATCTAGAAGACAGACACAGTAAAATGATCATTAACTCCTCGGATGAAAATGGCTAGGTGAGCTTTGTCATTTCTATCTGTGCTTTCGTCCAATGCAAGTGAGTCAGCTACAAACTGGTTAATTGTGGTTTCGACTTCAGATTTAATTACATTCACAATCTTGAAATTCCTTCTCTGAACTGTAATTGGAAACAATTTAATTTTCTTAAACTTTGACTTTGTTCTGGACGCAGTATTTTAGTAACGTCCTGTATGCACTATTTTACAAATGATGCTTCTGTAAAGGGCTTCATTGATTTTCCAATATTCCAAGCTATAACATAGCTAGCAAGAAGCTTTTTCTGTTTAAGACTGAGGACACGTGTGTGATTTGTGTTTGTATTTTCTTGTTTTATATTTATCAAAATATTTGTGGGCCTACGCATTTCACCCAAAATGAAACGAAAACATGTCTGTCATGCGGAACTAAGTGTAAACGTATTGTTATATACTGATTATTATGTAGAACCAACAGTTATACAGATAGTCACAAAATAAATTATTTTCACATGTCCAACATGCCTGTAATTGTATGATATTCTTTGTGAAGAGTCGAGTATTGTCGTTGCATGTTGAATTTTAACACACGCTTAAGAATTTTCGAACAAATTAAGCATTTCACATTCTCCCCACTAACACAAAAAAATTTCTCTTCCTATTCATCCTTGAATGCACTATGTCCATGATTAGAAGATACTGTGAAACGGTGGAACACTCCGACCAACAAAACGATAATGGCAGTCCACCACTGCTCTACGTTTACGCATAAACATTGAGTACAGTACAGGTGGGGATGGGTGAGGCGGAGCGCGCTCATTACGTACTGGCTTTGGTTCCGTTCAGGGGCTTACTCGCGAGTAGGCTTTTGGAGACGTCTGCTCTACTGTATACCTTGCACCACGATTTCATAATCTATACACACATCATAATCTGTATACCCAGTCACAACACGATACATTATTGTCAATCCCTCTCCACAGAACGTCCGCGTATTCTTCGTCTTTTACAATAGACACTATCTCTTCTTGTAATTCTTTACCTACAGAAGTTAGGGGCTGACCGACCTTAAACGCTTTCAAGTCCAAAGTGAAACACCTTATTTTAGAAAACTCAGTGTCCCAGGATATATATTATAATTGAGGCGGTGGCCGGAGAAAGGGCCCATAAGCAAAAGTCACGTTTCGAGAAAACAATGATTGAAAGATTTATTTGTGCGAGATCGTGCGTATTTGCTTGTTTTCCGCACAAAACCAATACGCGGTAAGTGTGAAATAACACATTCAGTATTCCCAACGTAACACATATAACAATTTCCCTCTTCTTACCGCTTAAACGCGACATTCATTTTACTGCTTTAGGCTTTTAACATATTATTTTTAGAGACGTTTAACATAGTAATAACTATAAATTGGAAACTTACCACTGCAATTTCACCTAAATTGCAATGTTAATTATTGTTTTTAAATATTTGCAAAAATTAAGTAAAGTCTACTACTCCACGAAACTTATTGCATTCCTGATACAAGTAACATTAAGGAAGCCGTGAAAAAATCAACAACATTCCAGATGCCGATGTTATTACTGCAATATGTTATATAAATAATATTGTTAAAATATTAAAATGAAAAATAAATCATTACATAACCTTACCGTTTGTTTTAAGTTCGCATTTATAGACTGGGAAAAAAAAATACAGACGTATATCACGGCCTGCTGGAGTATAGTAAACACAGAAAACATTTTATAGCAACAATGTTGAAGAAAGATATTTTGGTTTTCCGAAGTTGCCGTCATTAAACAGGAACCAACATGGAGATTTCATTGCAACTAATTAGAAATTCGTCTTTCAGGTATGTAATAAACGATCTTCGCACAAAATAATGTACGATACACGAGCGGTATGTTTTCATGTTCTCGGAAATTAAAAAAAGCACAACTCCGTTTCGCTTTTTCAATATTTTCCTCGAACATGAAAACGTCAACATACCGCTCTTGTAACGTATATTACTATTTTATGTAATTCCGATTTGAATGCACTTTTATCAAAATAACAATTTGCATACTGTTACAATAATATCTGTCTAGAAGTTTTTGTTAAATAATGCATTCCGACTTCAATAGTGTTATAAATATATATATATATGTTTTATTGGAGCATTTTATAGGTCCTTTTCCAGAGAACAAGTTTATTTCATCAAAATACTTTCAATAAGATTCCAATATAAATATTTTAGCAGAAATTAAACATCAACATTGAACAGTGCACATTTCAGAGGTTTACAAGTTCATAATCATTTTAGTAAAATTATATTTCTTACATATATCTCATAGTTACGTCATAAATTGTACCTAATACGTGAAAATAAAGAATATAATATTATGTTGAGTAGAGAATACAGATTACAGATTATTTGGTATCAATCTACAAGTAGTTCAGGATAACAGGCAGGGTTTGGAATTGAACGGGTTACATCAGCTGCTTGTCTATGCGGATGACGTGAATATGTTAGGAGAAAATACACAAACGATTAGGGAAAACACGGAAATTTTACTTGAAGCAAGTAAAGCGATCGGTTTGGAAGTAAATCCCGAAAAGACAAAGTATATGATTATGTCTCGTGACCAGAATATTGTACGAAATGGAAATATAAAAATTGGAGATTTATCCTTCGAAGAGGTGGAAAAATTCAAATATCTTGGAGCAACAGTAACAAATATAAATGACACTCGGGAGGAAATTAAACGCAGAATAAATATGGGAAATGCGTGTTATTATTCGGTTGAGGAAGCTCTTATCATCCAGTCTGCTGTCCAAAAATCTGAAAGTTAGAATTTATAAAACAGTTATATTACCGGTTGTTCTGTATGGTTGTGAAACTTGGACTCTCATTTTGAGAGAGGAACATAGGTTAAGGGTGCTTGAGAATAAGGTGCTTAGGAAAATATTTGGGGCTAAGCGGGATGAAGTTACAGGAGAATGGAGAAAGTTACACAACACAGAACTGCACGCATTGTATTCTTCACCTGACATAATTAGGAATATTAAATCCAGACGTTTGAGATGGGCAGGGCATGTAGCACGTATGGGCGAATCCAGAAATGCATATAGAGTGTTAGTTGGGAGGCCGGAGGGAAAAAGACCTTTAGGGAGGCCGAGACGTAGATGGGAGGATAATATTAAAATGGATTTGTGGGAGGTGGGGTATGATGATAGAGAATGGATTAATCTTGCACAGGATAGGGACCGATAGCGGGCTTATGTGAGGGCGGCAATGAACCTTCGGGTTCCTTAAAAGCCATTTGTAAGTAAGTAAGTAGAATGGATTCACACTCACTTCAAAATTTATCTTCAGAGTGCAGTTTACACTTCAGTGCACATCCTGGATGGAATCACACTCACTTTGAGGATCATCTTCACTGATGTTTGCGGAATTCCACAACTACGCAAGGGTGCGTGGGTTCATTCAATTGGCTACCCTGTTCTCTGTTTACAAGATAGCCTATTGAAACGAAAGTACGTAAGCAAGTAGATTTTAACACGGATAATCGAATTAAACATTCTCTCGAAAAAGGGCCTATAGACCTATGGGCCCATTTTCCGGCTACCGCCTCAATTCACAATTGTAACAAGTTTATGAAGTAATCATGTAGAGTAATTTAATTTGTTATCTAGTTTTTAAGCAAGTATTTAAGTTCGATAATTCTCTGCCTTATGCATATTTTTCTGTTTCGATCTTAGGTATACCTTTAACTTTCTTTTGTACTAATATGATATTTACAATATCCACCTCGCGTCAATGGAATTCCTTGTCACAAAGTATTAGGGGCTGCAAGACAATAAACACCTTATAAACAGCTTAAAAGATAACCTTATTAGCATTTCACTCCAATCATACTGATTTAAACTATCACTGACTACATTGTTACTTTTTTCTTTAGACATCATCCTGATTGTGCTGTATTTTAATTGTCTCGTAATAATCTCTTTCTATTATCTAATATTATTTGAAATATATTAACATTCTATGTATTTTAGTTTAATTCTGCTACACAGTTTATTTCAGTGTTTAATTAATAGTTCATAGTATTTTGTTGTTTAATTTGTAAATAACTTTTGTATACATGTAACTCTCATCTAAATCAAATTGTTGGATTCTTTGTAAGTTCATGCATATGTATATACACTTTTTGCTGGTTGAGTGGAAGAGAAGGCCTTACGGCCTTTACTCTGCCAGCTAAAATAAATCATTATTATTATTATTATCATGTATTTCCTTTTTATCCTCTGGTTGAACGGAAGAGAAGGCCTCACGGCCTTAACTCTGCCAGAAAAAAATAAAGCATTATTACTATTATTTGTAAAAGAATCACTATTGGAAGGAAACACTAAACTGTTCCTAAATAGGAGAGCGGAAGTTGATGTCCTAAAAAAAATGCTGAGAAATAGTCAATAAAATGCCCTTACATTACATAAAAATGTCCACTTTGTCCTTGATGAACCCCTAGAGAGCATTATCAGGTGTTGTGAGGTCGGAACTTCGTGGAGGCCAGGCAAAAGGAGCTTAATCATATGCAAATCCTCGTCCAATCCACCGGTTGGGAAAGGTCGTATTCAGCTATAGGAAATGCGAAGTTTGCTGCCGCTCCGTCCTGTTGTAGGATCAGTGTCTGCGATACCAGCTTGTTGCAATTGTGGCATCAACCATTCACTAAGCATGTCCTGGTAGCCTGGTCCATTAACGGAACCTTGGAAGAAGAAAGGGCCGAAAATGTCTGTTGCAGTCAGTCTAGCCCACACCATGACTTGTGGTAATTTCTCTCTGCTTCTTCATAAAAGAGTAGGTTTCCTTTATCCCAAAAGACTGCATGCATGCTTCGCTACATAGCACATTCGACTGTGAAGAGGACTTAATCACGGGAACGTTGCGTACGGAAAGTTTCAAGAAGCGTCACACATGTCGCTTTACATGCATCGCTTAATTCATTGACGTGGAATGGACGGAAATGCTTGAGCTTTAAATCAACTTTCATGTGATTCTTCATGGTCGAACGAGGAATTAAGCTCTGCAGATCTATTCCGAGTAGATTTCAGGGGAGACCTTTCCACTGATGCCTCAAAAACGTGGCATGTTACCATCCTTGTTGTCGCCCTTTCACTTCTGGAACGGTATTTCACACTACTCGTTGCGAATGCACGTTTTTCCCACCCCAAAATTGTTGCTTTCCTTGGCGGTTCCACTCCAAAGCAGTCACGAAATTTCATCTTCACTGTTTCCATGGTGTCACTGGTATGACGTTTTTCATGAAGCCAAACTGCTGTCACTAACCTTTGTACGATGGTAAACGGACTATGGTCAGCTATGTTTGTTTATAACTGCACGGTTACCATGGTAGCATTGTACCAACGTAAACATGGGGGTACCAACATTCACAAAGTAAGTGAAATAAGTACGCCCACTTTGTAACCTCCCGGTATAATATTAATGATGACAGTAACAATAAACATACAAAATATCAACTTGTGTGCAACAAATTTAAATAAGACACTAAGGGAAACTTAATTTAAGTTCTACAAGGCAATGGTTGTGCTGGTGTTTTTGTATGGGTGTGAGAGTGGGGCTGCTTGCAAACAAGGAAAGAGTCAAACACATACTGTGAATATGATATTGCTAAGAGGTGTGTATGGCTGCTCAAGAGTTGATAAACTTAGAAATGACTATATTTTAAGACCAGCTTTGCATACATATTCAGTATCAGTTTTAACGTAATTGCACATTACCAAAAGAAGTGGTATGATCACGTCATCAGATTGGATGGCGCCACTGTCTGGGCTGTGATGGTCGGTAGTCAGCGATTACATAATATGCGAGTCTAATACAGACTGGAAGGCTGCAGAGAAGTTGGCTGCACGTCAATTGAAACGAAGATCAGAGAATTTAAGAAACAAGTCTGATGACAGGTCGTAAGATGACTGAAATGTGATTAATGTTCTTTCATCGTGTTTATGAGTAGTTATTAAGTTGTGATAGCAGAAAGAAACTAATTTTTGTTTCACATATTCGGTAGACAACCTCATGTATCTTACAGACGCGAAATTGTGACAAGAAATGTTTTTATTGCTTTAATAAATAGTACATAATTTTCTGTATTAAATACTGAAACATTTTGCTTTTCAGAAGGACCTAAGTGGGCTTTAAAATTGAAATACCACAGCGCGGCGCAATGTTCCACTCCCCTTTCCTTAGCCATTTTGGAGTCTCTGTGTTACAGAAACTTTCTTGGAATTTAGATAGCAAACTATCTGACCAGTGCTAGGAAGGCTTTGGCTTACTATTTCCTTATGGATATATAAAACATTAAGTGCACTGTATGAAGTGAGATAGTAGACAAATACTACTATAACTTTAAAATACGTTTTCAGCAACTTACATTTTTCAATACTTACGTACCTTTTTCTCTACAACCATTATTTACTGGCTTTTAAGGAACCCAGCAACAGTAACAAATATAAATGACACTAGGGAGGAAATTAAACGCAGAATAAATATGGGAAATGCGTGTTATTATTCGGTTGAGAAGCTCTTATCATCCAGTCTGCTGTCCAAAAATCTGAAAGTTAGAATTTATAAAACAGTTATATTACCGGTTCTTCTGTATGGTTGTGAAACTTGGACTCTCACTCTGAGAGAGGAACATAGGTTCAGGGTGGTTGAGAATAAGGTGCTTAGGAAAATATTTGGGGCTAACCGGGATGAAGTTACAGGAGAATGGAGAAAGTTACACAACACAGAACTGCACGCATTGTATTCTTCACCTGACATAATTAGGAACATTAAATCCAGACGTTTGAGATGGGCAGGGCATGTAGCACGTATGGGCGAATCCAGAAATGCATATAGAGTGTTAGTTGGGAGACCGGAGGAAAAAGACCTTTAGGGAGGCCGAGACGTAGATGGGAGGATAATATTAAAATGGATTTGAGGGAGGTGGGGTATGATGATAGAGACTGGATTAATCTTGCTCAGGATAGGGACCGCTGGCGGGCTTATGTGAGGGCGGCAATGAACCTTCGGGTTCCTTAAAAGCCATTTGTAAGTAAGTAAGTAAGTTTAAGGAACCCAGAGGTTCATTGCCGCCCTCACATTAGCCCGCCATAGGTCCCTATCCTGAGCAAGATCAATCCAGTCTCTATCATCATATCCCACCTCCCTCAAATTCATTTCAATATTATCTTCCCATCTACGTCTCGGCCTTCCCAAAGGTCTTTTTTCCTCCGGCCTCCGAACTAACACTCTATATGCATTTCTGGATTCGCCCATACGCGCTACATGCCCTGCCCATCTCAAACGTCTGGATTTAATGTTCCTAATTATATCAGGTGAAGAATACAATGCGTGCAGTTCTGTGTTATGTAATTTTCTCCATTCTCCTGTATCTTCATCCCTCTTAGCCCCAAATATTTTCCTAAGAAACTTATTCTCAAACACCCTTAACCTATGTTCCTATCTCAAAGTGAGGGTCCAAGTTTCACAACCATACAGAACAACAGGTAATATAATTGTTGTAAAAATTCTAACTTTAAGATTTTTTTACAGCAAACTGGATGATAAAAGCTTCTCAACCGAATAATAACAGGCATTTCCCATATTTATTCTGTGTTTAATTTCCTCCCGAGTATCATTTATGTTTGTTACTGTTGCTCCCAGGTATTTGAATTTTTCCACCTCTTCAAAGGATAAATTTCCAATCTTTATATTTTCTTTTCGTACAATATTCTCGTCACGAGACAATCATATACTTTGTCTTTTCGGGATTTACTTCCAAACCTATCTCTTTACTTGCTTCAAGTAAAATTTCCGTGTTTTCCCTAATCGTTTATGGATTTCCTCCTAATATATTCACGTCAACCGCATAGACAAGCAGCTGATGTAACCCGTTCAATTCCAAACCCTCTCTGTTATCCTGGACTTTCCTAATGGCATACTCTAGAGCAAAGTTAAAAAGTAAAGGTGATAGTGCATCTCCTTGCTTTAGCCCACAGTGAATTGGAAACGCATCTCTTCTCTACAACCATTAGGAATAAAAATGTGAAATGTTGCACATAAGCTTAAAACTGTATTATCTGTAATTCCCTGCAATAAAATTTTGATTTGTTAATATTTGTGAGTTTTATGCATTACAAAACCTAGAAAACATTTTAAAAAAGTGTTTCATGTATATGTTATAATAATAATATAGAACCTAAATACAAAATTTGGTTGCAAGGAAATGTGATTTTACGTATTGATAACACATATGCAAAGTGTTAGGTTTATTGGTTTAGTATTTGTTTAGAAAAAAAGTACATCATTTTTTAATTTTCATAATGAAAAAATTTGGAAAAAATAAGAACTATTATTCATAAAATTCTGAAAAAAAAAAATGAATTTGTTAATATTTGTGAGCTTTATACATTAAAAAAGCCTATAAAACATTTGAAAAAAGTGTTTCATGTATATATTTTTATAATAATATAGAGCCTAAATGCAATTATTTGGTTGCAGGGAAATGTGACTTTACGTATTGATAACACATATGCAAAGTTTTGGGCTTATTGGTTTAGTAAATTTTTAGAAAAAAAAGGTACATATTTTTTTTTAATTTTCTTAATGAAAATTTTGAAAAATAAAAACTCTTATTCATAAAATTCTGAAAAAAAAAAAATTGAAGGTGAAGAAAACCCTGTTTTAAACTAATATTTAGAATTTTGAAGGTCCTAGATAAAAAAAATGTGAAAGTTATAGGCAATTCAATAAAAAAAAGTTATTTCTCATCCGTCCCCCCTTAATGTTGTCTATAATCCAATATTTTCTTTTGCTCCGAACTTTTTTCATGATAATGATGATGACTTATTTCATAACGCTTATAATCCTTAGAAAACCTGGACCTGTAACTATCCCAACACACGAATTAAGACTTTTGCATGGCACAGGACATCACTATGGCAACGTAGATTGCATTTCAATCCAAAACGTAACTGCATGGCATAGTTAAAACTGTAGCCTATCTCAGCCTGTTGTACGACTACACGATGCCCATTATATTCTAATTTAAAGGGTCGCAATTGTAATTAAAGTTGAAAGGTATGAAATTACAGCCGTAAAGGCATGTACGAGTACTCCTCCAACCTTTGTTGAAGTATTCCTCGATCGCAAGTCGCTTCTGCGAGTGAGGGAAATCAGACTTCTTCTCATCTGAACTTCGTTATCTATTTAATATTTAAATGACTATTTGTTACAAAGTCAGTTATTTTACAAACTCAATTTTAACTGGATTTCCACTCAACGGAACTTTGTCTGTGTCATTAAAAGAGGCTTAGGGATCTTCTGTATATATAAATATGGAATTCAACTCTAGAACGTTACTTCGGGCCTCGCAGCTTTTATGCTTCAGTTGGTAACCCTGAGATTTCGTTTCTTGATAAATAAAAGGGAAATACTCCGTCCTTCACAGCTGCAGACCATTCGTTCTCAGCTTTGCGAATCGTTGAAATGGACACCGGCGTCTACAGTACCTAACAAAAGTTTAAGACCAGTAGCAAATTTCATACAATTATCTACTGAGCCTATATTGTTGTTACTATCTTCCTCGTGAATATTCTGTGAATTATTTAGACTTTGAGACATCTATTGATGCAAAGATCGTGGTAATACGACATTTAGTTTTCGAATTGTGTATGTTTATAAAATTATTGCTTTTGTGAAAAATTGTAGCTATAGGCCTATTTCTGACTAGCCGTACCCGTTCGCTCCGCTGCACTTGTTAGAAATAAATATAAAGTAATTACATAATTAAAATAGGACATCTGCCCCAGGTAACATTCGTGTTTGATATAAGGATAAATAGTTTAATATGTTACTTAATTTAAATTGTATTTAAGTAATTCAAATATGATCATTTGGTTCAGAGAACATCCGTTTTTGATCCAACGATAATCCTTTTAACATTTTTCTAAATTAGTCTTGAATGCATCTTTAATAAATCACTCCAAATTAATAGAGTGGATTGTGTACGAAGATAACTTTTCTGTGCGTAAAGATCTATTTTCATCTTACCTCATTCCTTATACGTATGTAGTATTACATCCATCTAGAGAAACTACAAATTTCAGGTAGTGAAGGAATTATCCAAGTTAGCTTCTGAGATTACTTCATACAAACAGACAAATTTAATATTCTCTGTATATTAATATTGATAAACATCAAGTCCGCCTTAAATAGACGGAGTCATTTGTTTTAATTTCATTATAGCCATCGATGTCGCTCCTGCAATAACTCCTTTGTGACATATCGATTTTCAGATTTTTGCTCTATTAAATAACTTAAATAGTTATACAGCAAATAATACAATCTCCTATATGTAATTATATTTCTTTCTTTCGAAAATGTAAGAATTCACGATCTCCTATGTACCACTGCTATAGAATGAATAAATCTGTTTTTTTCTTCCTACTGACAATTTTTATATTTTGCACATAGGAATTACGGAACAACGACACTAATCTGAGGAGGCGTTGAAAATATATTGCATTGTTATTTTAAAACTCTTGTATATCCTTAAATATCAGTCTTATCAAAATTTTTCCTGTAACAAAACTTATCGGAAATAATGTTTAAAGAACCTTTTGTTATGTAACATTTCTCACAAAAATCAATAATAAGCGAGATATTTTGATTTATTTAATTCAGGCCTCCTTATAACCCCCCTTTCAAATAAAGTATTTTGAATGCTATATAGCCTAAAATCTAAGTTACAACGAACGTAATTCATATTCCAATTTTCATCGAAATCCGTTCAGCCATTATTGCGTCAAAAGGTAACAAACATACAGACAGACAGACAGACTTAAATATCAGTCCTATAAAAATTTTGCCTGGAATAAAACTTATCGGAAATTATTTTTAAATAAACTTTTGTTATGTAACATTTTTCATGAAAATCAATAATAAGCGAGATATTTCGGTTTATTTAATTCAGGCCCCCTTATAACTCCTCTTTTAAATGAAGTATTTTGAATGCCATATAGCCTAAAATCTAAGTTACAACGAACTTAATTTATGCTCCAAGTTTCATCTAAATTCGTTCTGCCATTATCGCGTGAAAAGGTAACAAACATCCAGACAGACATCCAGACAGACAGACAGACAGACATAGAAACAAAAATTTCAAAAAGCGATTTTCGGTTTCAGGGTGATTAATTATACATATTAACACAAATTATTTTTGGAAAATCGAAAATTACCAGAAAAATTTCGCTTACAGATTTATTATTAGTATAGATGACAGATTAATCTGTAAATGCTAAGTCAGTATGTTTAATTTGGTAATTAATTTTTTTCGATCAATGTGAAGTGTATAAACATATCGGCACCAAAAAAATATGCCTATTTTTTTTTAATTTGAAGACTATAACGAAAATACTCTTGTACTATCACGAAATTATACCGGTCCTTCTAGAGTGCTAGTTTTTTTAGGCCTATATGTATTGCTTGTTTGTAAATATTGTATAAATTTATTTGAGGTAAAAATGCTGACATGTAACTTCCTGAAATCTCAAAATGTACGTACCGGTACATTAAAAACACTATTTTTTTTTTTACTTGAACCTTATTTTTGCACCAAAACTTTAGCATCACGAAATGAGCTAAGTCTACTTTACATTGCAAAAGAAAAAAAAATCATAAGAAGGACCTAGTATATTAACTGTGGAAAGAAGTTGCGAAAGAAATTAATACATTTATAGTTAATTATCGTACAACTTCTATTTAAGTTATGTGTTTTTCTTCTTTTAAGCATATAAAATAATAATTCGTTGCTACAATTTCGTCGTTTGTTACCATCACGTTACAATTATTGAGAATAGCAGTGCAGTCCACACCTGTGGAATAACGGTCAGCGCGTCTGGCCGCGAAACCAGGTGGCCCGGGTTCGATTCCCGGTCGGGACAAGTTACCTGGTTGAGGTTTTTTTCCGGGGTTTTCCCTCAACCCAATATCAGAATGAAATGCTGGGTAACTTTCGGTGCTGGACCCCGGACTCATTTCACCCGCATTATCACCTTCAACTCATTCAGACGCTAAATAACCTAAGATATTGATAAAGCGTCGTAAAATAACCTACTAAAAATATCAGTGCATGTGAAAATTACGTACAATACTTGTGTCGATATTATGTTCGAGACAGCCCGAAACAGTATAGTCCGGATCGGACGGTCCGAGACACAATGTCCGGTGCACCACACTCCGGCCTTAGATATTGGGGACCATGTCTGACAACTGTACAGTTGTGCTGGAATGACACAAGTTTTTTTTTTAGTAGGTTATTTTACGACGCTTTATCAACACCTGAGGTTATTTAGCATCTGAATGAGGTGAAGGTGATAATGCCGGTGAAATGAACCCGGAGTACAGCACCGAAAGTTACCCAGCATTTGCTCATATTGGGTTGAGGGAAAACCTCGGAAAAAACCTCAACCAGGTAACTTGCTCCGACAGGAAATCGAACCCGGTCCACCTGGTTTCGCGCTAACCGTTACTCCACAGGTGTGGACCACAAGTTTAAAAAACTTATCTCTTCGTCGACAGTTTTATAAATTTGTTCAATAAGTTGAACTTTAGACTCCAAAAGTTGTTTCAGAAAGTGTTTGTACAGATTTTTTCAGGCAGTACAGCCAGTGCCAGCGTTTTAGGCGCGTGTCCATGAATTAAAAAGCCAGTCAGTGAGCACTTATTGCCAGTGCATCTGAGGACGGTACCACCCAACACGTCAGGCAGCAATCTGCTAATCACAGTTGTCAGTCTTACTGCGTCAAAGGCAAGTCCCTCGCACTTCGCTTTTCTGTGGTGTGTCGTTGAGTATTGCCCAGTCAGTGGCATCTGTTGCCACTTCGGCTGAGAGTGGTACCACCCCCTAAACACATATGACGTCAGCAATCTGCCAATCACAGTTGTCCGCTTTCTCGTCCACAGACTATGGCAAAGATAAGATACTCGCGCTCAACGTTCCCATTACATATTTCACGCTCCAGAAACGGTGGCTTTAGTTATAATTACATCTCTCTTGACAATGTGTGTCAAAGAAAGAACAATTGTTTCTATATATCTGAAGTCTGATTAACGTAATACGTATCTAGTAGGCGATGTATAAGTATATGATTATATCTCGTGACGACAATATTGTACGAAATGGAAATATAAAAATTGGAAATTTATCTTTTAAAGAGGTGGAGAAGTTCAAATATCTTGGAGCAGCAGTAACAAATATAAATGATACTCGGGAGGAAATTAAACACAGAATAAATATGGGAAATGCCTGTTATTATTCGGTTGAGAAGCTTTTATCATCCAGTCTGCTGTCAAAAAATCTGAAAGTTAGAATTTATAAAACAGTTATATTACCGGTTGTTCTTTATGGTTGTGAAACTTGGACTCTCACTTTGAGAGAGGAACATAGGTTAAAGGTGTTTGAGAATAAGGTACTTAGGAAAATATTTGGGGCTAAGAGGGATGACGTTACAGGAGAATGGAGAAAGTTACACAACACAGAACTGCACGCATTGTATTCTTCACCTGACGTAATTAGGAACATTAAATCCAGACGTTTGAGATGAGTAGGGCATGTAGCACGTATGGGCGAATCCAGAAATGTATATAGAGTGTTAGTTGGGAGGCCAGAGGGAAAAAGACCTTTAGGGAGGCCGAGACGTAGCTGGGAAAATAATATTAAAATGGATTTGAGAGAGGTGGGATATGATGATAGAGAATGGATTAATCTTGCTCAAGATAGAGACCAATGGCGGGCTTATGTGAGGGCGGCAATGAATCTCCGGGTTCCTTAAAAGCCAGTAAGTGAGTGAGTAAGTAAGTAGGCGATGTATGCAATGGAAGGAGAAAGAAACTGGCAATCTTACTCCGTTATCTCCTGATTTAGTTGCCTCTTGTATCACTTCTGAGGTTCAGACCTGTCTTCGGACAGTTGACTAAACAACATCAAAACAACCACTGCTGTTCTGAACTGCATTCCAGTCTCCTGAAGTGTTAGAAAAATCTTACGGCTCCGTCTCACCTAGAAATTGAACTGAAATGTTTTGCAGACTAATTACACCCAACCTTGTGCACTGTTGGGTATTTTCACAACTTGAACTGAACGGAGATTGCTGTGAGCGCACATAAAAATCAGGACGAGCGCTGTCCTGTGCATATTGACATTCAATAAAATACAATAGCGGATTACCCCTGCCGTTTACACATTGTCGGCAAATAAGCTACTGGCGGATTAATTACCCCTTTATACTGGTATGTGCATTTTCATTTCTGTCGTTCAGGAGAGACTGTGCTGCTGTTAAGCATTGGCGGACAGTCTCTGCTTGTGACAGTGGAACACTCGCTGCTATATATGTTATAAATACAGTCGAGCCGTTCTTATTTCCGGCAGCAAATCACACGACAGCTTCTGGTCAGCTGACACGCTGCTTCACTGGCAGTGGTTGTCGTCAAGGTTATGCAGACGACATACCGCTTCCCGCTCACGGTGGATGTTACTGCGTTGTCAAGTCTACCCTTGTACTCTTAACGAAGTTTTAGCACATGTCTAGTCTTAAACATCGAACGAAAAATTATTTCCTACGATAAATAATTAGTAATATCTGAATACATAATATTATATATTATTGTTATTGTTGATCCTAGCATCCCAGGACACAGAAGACTTACCATGTTGTGCTATAATTGGTTTTTCCGACCATTTGAAGTAATGATTTTCGTAAATACAGAAACAATATTAGAAATTACTAAAATGGGAGAAAGCTGTAAAATATAATAAATAAACATTTTTTATGTGAATGAATAACTAAAACAACACAACCTGTAAATTAAGTAAAATATGTTAGTATTAAAAATTTTGTCATGATAAGTCATTGCTACATAAAAAAAATTACACGAAGAACCTTGCCTAACGGTATTGTTCAATTTAGAGGCGCTACGCCTAGATCGCTACAATCATTGTTAGTACCTGCCGCCGCCATAGTTCTCAGTTTATTTTCTTCTTTGCCGGATTGTCCGTAGTTCTCTGTCGTTATTTGAGAAACCGTGAACTTTTTCACATCACACGCATCAGCTGTTCATTGCACCACTTGCATTAAAGGCAATAAACTATTCTTATTTTACGTTCATTTTCGAAATAATCTCTAACGCTAAGAATCATTTCTCTGCTTTGCGAATTGATGATCTTCCGACTCCTCCGCGGCATTGTGATGCTGAAAACTCAGCGATAACACAGCACTAACAACAATACCGACTGATTGTTCGACAACCAGCTATTAGAACTGTGTCCGTTCACTATTGGCTTGACAGAGATTTAGCAACACCGCTATTGCATACCTTCTTCGCGCCAAAAGTCGAGAAGGCGTGGCCACGCCGGAAATAAGAACGGCTCGACTGTAGAGCAGTGCAAAGGGAGCAGTTGTTCGACACACCGGCAACAGGGCAAGGATTGTAAATTCACCTTGAGTACCTGCAGAGGTCTGACTCTGCGGTACATAGGATAGCTGCAAGCAGTAGGTACAGCGTGGTAAAGCTAACGGCAGTACTAAAGAAACAAGAACAGTTCGTGTTCTAGTGTTACGATGTCTAAGGCGGAGCAAATTCGTTCGGCAAAGTTTAAGAGACTTAATTCCTAATATGGTGATATTTTTGTTAATTGATTCAAGCATAAAACAATTGGAATGCATTGAATCGAATTATGGGTTTATTCCTGATTGTATAACAGCTTTAGAAAAGTCTGGTACAGAACTGGTTGATCAGATTTCCCTACTGCGAAATATCTGGAAGAAAGTGACTCAAGTAGACGATAAAATTGGTAAAATAATATCTGCGAAAATAACAAATAAGTTGAAAAAAATGGTGGATATTATAAACTCTGAAAGATTAGTGACAGTATTTCTGGAGATAAGGATTCCTTTGAAGAACTAACAGAAGTTGAAAAAAATGTTTTACAGGATTTTACGTATGCCCCAGTTGTCTCAACAGACGTAGAAAGAAGCTTCTCCACATATAAGGCCATGTTATCAGATAGACGACAATCTTTTTCTGTTAATAACGTACAAATGTCACTTGTTACGCATTGCAACAATATTTGGAAGAAATCTGATAACGTATCACATGTGCATTAATAAATCACACTCATTGTAAAGAAAAGGAAAAACAAAAAACAATTTTTAAGTGCTTTTGCGAATAGAATATCATGAACCCGTTACAAATAATAATACGATTTATTAAACACAATGTGTACATTGTTACATGTTACTCAAAAGTTGCCTTCTTTTGCGTAGAACGTTAGTGTCTCAGTCCTTGCTTGGCAGGTTAGTATATGATACTGACTGCAGCTGTGCCCACAGAGGGTGCAGATGCACTGCTCTGAGGCCGAGTGGTATCCTCGTTTGGCACAGATCCTGTGGTGGAACCCGTGGGCCGCCGTCCTCGTGAAGACGTGACGTAGCTCGAAGTTACGCTTCTTCCATTCTTCCGTGTTCATGGCTGGCGTCTGAAGGAATTCCTGGTCCACGGCTGCTGCTTTTTCTTCTCTGTCCCTAACGTGGGCCTCATATGCTGGTGTAGGTTGAAGGCCGTTGCTCGTCATCAGCTCTCTTACGAAGAAATCCGTGTCCATTAATAGGTATACCAGCCTCGTTTGCGTTGTTCTTGACACTTGAAGAGCTCTTTTTAGGTATGACCCTTTCACGGCTTCTAGCTTCTTCAGGTTTGCTGAGGTTAAGTGAACCCATATCTTTTTCAGCGCGTAGCTAACTATTGGAGCGATCTAACGATGTAACGGGTTTGTTTAATTTTGCTTGACAGTTCATACAGACAAGCAAAATTAAACAAACCCGTTACAAATAAACAGCGATTTTGTTTGCGTTCTGTATGAAGTCATACATGTATACAGTATATTATTTGTTTAGGATGAAATGGTTAATTAGTTTTGTAATTTTGAAATCTTACTAAAGTATCTGTAGGAAATTAATTGCAGAAACGTTAGGGAACTGTGTCATTTCTATTGTGTCGTCTGTACGTCAACACATCGTGTACATGACCGTCGCTTGTACACAGGGAACACGCCGAGTAACGTCGGAACCCTTGCTGTGATGCCATTCTGTCTGTCATGTGCTCCGTCTGCACCGCTCTAGTTATAACATTTGATTTTATAAATCCACCGACTTAGCTCTGTAGGCTCGGGTTCCATCCCCGGCGGGCTCAGAAATTTTCATGTAAAATTTCTACCTCGGAACTAGGAGAGATGGCGGTGCACAACTTCTAATCACTAAATTGTCCACCAATATACTGTCTTCCTCCGACGACTTTAGTGCTGGGACCTGAGGTATTCTTGCCATCTGTGCGGGGGGGTTGCAGGTAGATTTTTGTCCACACCTATGGAGTAACGGTCAGCGCGTCTGGCCGCGAAACCAGGTGGCCCGGGTTCGAATCCCGGTCGGGGCAAGTTACCTGGTTGAGATTTTTTCCGGGGTTTTCCTTCAACTCCATACGAGCAAATGCTGGGTAGCTTTCGGTGCTGGACCCCGGACTTATTTCACCGGCATTATCACCTTCATTTCATTCAGACGCTAAATAACCTAGATGTTGATAAAGCGTCGTAAAATAACCCAATAAAATAAAAAAAGGTAGATTCTTTTGTTGCTACAGCCAAGCCGAGCCGAGCGGAGTGGGAAGTATTAATCGTCCAAAAATATGCAGCCTTCAGTCTTCTCCGTGATGTTAGCTATGTTAATATTATATGAATTATTCATTAAATATTTCACCGTTACAAGTCATGATTAAGGAAACATTCTGTGGATAATTTTTGGTTTTATTCTATTGGAATTTTAGAATATGTGCGATTGGTATCGTGAAAAACAGATTCCTATAATGTCATGCGAAAATCATTTGTTGGTGATATCTTAAAATACAAAATCAAGTAGTTTTACTTCTCAAGTGAGTTCAGCAGTACAGTATATTTAAATTGATTACTTTACATATTTAATTCAATTCTACTAATGACTAAATTTTATAGTACGATTCTTCTTTTCATTTATATTATTGTAGTAGTAAATAAATAAATAAATAATTAATAAATAACTTAAATAAATAAATAAAATTTTCTACAATACTTTCCTTCTCCGAACACGTAAGTACGAATGGTTGTATCTCTATCTCGCCAAAAATACGTTAGAAAACTAATAGGCATACTGCTATCGTAAATTGGGCGAATGTTTTCAGTATGATTGTACTTTCTTCCAGACTGCCGCTGTCACTGTTCCCTCCCACTCCAGTACCGCGCTAGACTAATCGGAACCGCATTCCTCTCAGCACTAAACTCCTCAGAGGATGACAGTACTTGGTTTACATCCCGAATCTCTCCGCAATGCATATGAAGAGAAGGCATATGTCACTGTTGATAGTGATTCGTCATGGGTTATTCCAGCGGCTTTAACATTCTCTTATAAATTTCAATAGTTTCTCGAACATATACATTGGGTTGAGGTCGGTTAACGTATCAGTTTATCTATGGATTGGATTGGTTCCTGTTCCGCGTCGTGGCGTAAAGCATCCTGCCTAGGATTCGCGTTACGGAATGTACGCTGGCTCGAGTCCTCATGGGAGAAGAAATTTTGTCATATTTCGACCTGTGTATGGGACCGGTGTCCACCCAGCATTGTGATGCACTTGGGGAGCTACGATTGGTAGCTAAATTTCGTTGCGAAAGTCAGCTATAACGGCTGGGGGGGATCATCGCGCTAACCACATGATACCTCCATTGTGGTGGGCTGATCGTTCATTTCTGCTTCGACATGTGGCCGTGAGGTCAGTAACCGGCTGGTCGGTCTGGGCCCTTAAAGGGCTGTAGCGCCTCTGATGATGAAGATGATGATGATTATTATTATTATGTTGAAGATGATGATATTATTATTATTATTATTTGTATTATTATTATTATTATTATTTGTCATTATTATTATTATTATTATTAGTTAGTAGTAGTAGTAGTAGTAGATTATTTTACGACGTTGTATCAACATCTCAGGTTATTTAGCGTCTGAATGAAGTGAAGGTAAATAATGCCGGTAAAATGAGTCCGGGGTCCAGCACCAATAGTTACCCAGCATTTGCTCATATTGGGTTGAGGGAAAACCCTGGAAAAACCTCAACCAGGTAACTTGCCCCGACCGGGATTCGAACCCGAGCCACCTGGTTTCGCGGCCAGACGCGCTAGCCGTTAATCCACAAGTGTAGACATTATTATTATTATTATTATTATTATTATTATTATTATTATTATTATTATTATTATTATTTGTCATTATTAACATTATTATTATTATTATTATTATTATTATTATTAGTAGTAGTAGTAGTAGTAGTAGTAGTAGTAGTAGTAGTAGTAGTAGTAGATTATTTTACGACGCTGTATCAACATCTCAGGTTATTTAGCGTCTGAATGAAGTAAGGTAGGCCCTAATAATGCCGGTGAAATGAGTCCGGGGTCCAGCACCAATAGTTACCCAGCATTTGCTCATATTGGGTTGAGGAAAACCCTGGAAAAAACCTCAACCAGGTAACTTGCCCCGACCGGGATTCGAACCCGAGCCACCTGGTTTCGCGGCCAGACGCGCTAGCCGTTAATCCACAAGTGTAGACATTATTATTATTATTATTATTATTATTATTATTATTATTATTATTATTATTATCATTATTATTATTACTATTATTATTTGTCATTATTAACATTATTATTATTATTATTATTATTAGTAGTAGTAGTAGTAGTAGTAGTAGTAGTAGATTATTTTACGACGCTGTATCAACATCTCAGGTTATTTAGCGTCTGAATGAAGTGAAGGTAGGCCCTAATAATGCCGGTGAAATGAGTCCGGGTCCAGCACCAATAGTTACCCAGCATTTGCTCATATTTGGTTGAGGAAAACCCTGGAAAAACCTCAACCAGGTAACTTGCCCCGACCGGGATTCGAACCCGAGCCACCTGGTTTCGCGGCCAGACGCGCTAGCCGTTAATCCACAAGTGTAGACATTATTATTATTATTATTATTATTATTATTATTATTATTATTATTATTATTATTATTATTATTATTCCATCCGTTCCAAAATAAGGTTTAATAACAAACAAAAGGAGATTGATTATTGCGCATACGCACACGAAAAATTTCGAGGTGTGATATTCTGTTCAGTAACCTTAATGAAGGGACTATCACACAGTGCAGTTGTGAATGTTTCTAACCTTCTGTAGTACATCAAACTACAATATTGAAATAGTTCATTATGGACAGAAATCAAAGGTGCACCTGCTGTGGTGTTCCTGTTGCAGAAAATGTAACGACAACCCAATCAATGTTGAATAGAACATAAATAAGGCTCAACAGTCGTACAAAAACGGGTTTTAGTTTATTACAGTTCTTATGTTAATTGGTCTACCTCAAAACAATGTTTGTTTTTTCTTTTATTAATTTGACATCACACAGAATGAAATGTACCTTATTTTTATGTTTTCTTATGTTAATTTATCAATCAAATAAGTATCTAGAAGATGTATTAAAGGTTCATTATATTACTGAGAACTTTAACAAATGTACTGTATATCATTTTTGGAACATAAAAAACTAATTAAATCTTTCTACAACATACTAGAGGCTTGTGCAGCAAATGCTGCTGCAAACTAAGTTCGTTAGACGTTCAAATAAAAATTTTTCAGATTTATTTTCAATGAAGAATACTTGTCTGTTTGATAGTTACTTGCTTCCAGAATAATGAAAGATACTCCCTCTGAATGGATTTTTTTAGGCCAAATACTTTTTCTTGAACCTATCCAACTTCAGTTTTTGAATTTCAACGCGAAAACGCAAGTATCAATGTCAGGACGATAGCAGTAACTATTTCAGCTCATTGTGGATTATAGGCAAAAGTTAAAAAAAAATGTCAGGTTTGCTAAGCTTTCGAACAATAGCATTTTCGTATAGCTGCTGCATGTAGAACTTGAAATATAGAGCGTAAAATCATTTTATCCTACTAAGAGATCTTGCTGAAATGATCTGGAGACTACAAAATTTTCTAGGTCTCTTATTTTATCAGTAAGTAATACCTTTTTATATATTTTCCTTAGGAACTGTAATTTTTGCGCTATCTCGAGCCAATACTGAAGACAATGACACAGATCAATGTCTACACTACACCGCCATTAAGTATATGAAAAAGATCCAACCCGACTGGGTTAATAACTATAAAAATATTTGATTTTTAATAACAATATTATTATCTTAAGTTTTGTAGTTATATATAGCAGCCACTCAGTAAATTATAGAAATGAAGATCTAAATTAAAATATTCTCTACATTTACTTACATAACCTCAAAACGTTTCACTTTCATGTCATCAATATAGCATCAATATTATGTACAATTAATGAAAAATAGATGCATCATGATATTAACTATAATAATATTTAATTTCTAATGATAATAATGTCATCAAACCACCTCAAGTTTCGTAGTTTTGAATATCCAATACACAGCTGTACTCAGAAAATTATTATACACTGCAGAAACAGTTTTTAATAACAAATTGAATTGAGCTCTAAATATGTCGGCAATCCTGCAGGTCATGGCCTTCGTGTAATAGCCTATTGTTTATTGTAGTGTGTGTTTTGTTCTGAAATTCAATCAAGTCGGCCGTGATTCGATAAAATTACTTCTCAAAACTGACAACAGATGGATTTTGGAAAATAGGAAAATCATGTAGGAGAATTGATATTTCACTGAAAACTACTACTTTTCCGAAAAACTTTAGGGTCTAAGCTTCAAAATGAGGGGCGATTTATTAAAATCCGTTCAGCCGTTTTCCCGTAATTTCCATTACCAGTTCAAATTATATATATAGATTTTGTAACAGAGGACATATTATTATTATTATTATTATTATTATTATTATTATTATTATTATTATTATTATTATTATTACTGGCTTTTAAGGAACCCGGAGGTTCATTGCCGCCCTTACATAAGCCCGCCATAGGTCCCTATCCTGAGATAGATTAATCCATTCTCTATCATCATATCCCACCTCCCTCAAATCCATTTTAATATTATCCTCCCATCTACGTCTCGGCCTCCCTAAAGGTCTTTTTCCCTCCGGCCTCCCAACTAACACTCTATATTCATTTCTGGATTCGCCCATACGTGCTACATGTGCTGCCCATCTCAAACGTCTGGATTTAATGTTCCTAATTATGTCAGGTGAAGAATACAATGCGTGCAGTTCTGTGTCGTGCAACTTTCTCCATTCTCCTGTAACTTCATCCATCTTAGCCCCAAATATTTTCCTAAGCACTTTATTCTCAAACACCCTTAACCTATGTTCCTCTCTCAAAGTGAGAGTCCAAGTTTCGCAATCATAAAGAACAACCGGTAATATAACTGTTTTATAAATTCTAACTTTCAGATTTTTTGACAGCAGACTGGATGATAAAAGCTTCTCAACCGAATAATAACAGGCATTCCCATATTTATTCTGTGTTTAATTTCCTCCCGAGTGTCACTTATATTTGTTACTGTTGCTCCAAGATATTTGAACTCCACCTCTTCAAAAGATAAATTTCCATTTCGTACAATATTCTCGTCACGAGACATAATCATATACTTTGTCTTTTCGGGATTCACTTCCAAACCTATCTCTTTACTTGCTTCCAGTAAAATTGCCGTGTTTTCCCTAATAGTTTGTGGATTTTCTCCTAACATATTCACGTCATCCTCATAGACAAGCAGCTGATTAACCCGTTCAATTCCAAACCCTCTCTGTTATCCTGGACTTTCCTAATGGCATACTCTAGAGCAAAGTTAAAAAGTAAAGGTGATAGTGCATCTCCTTGCTTTAGCCCACAGTGAATTGGAAACGCATCTGACAGAAACTATTATTATTATTATTATTATTATTATTATTATTATTATTATTATTATTATTATTATTATTATTACTACTATAATTATTAAATTGGTTGGTTAGATTACGAGGGAAAACGGGAGAACGCCGAAAAAATCTGACAGCCTGGACTTTGTTCAGCACAAACGACTCTGCCATCGCCGAGATTGGACCCGAGTCCGCGGTCGTCATAATCCAGCTCTCTGCCAACTGAACCACAATAAGACAGACCCACACATGGTGGGCAGCCTTGATAGCGGTGAGCACGACGTCGGACCTCAGTTTAAGAAAATGGCAGTGTTCCATACGGCAGAGAACCCCGCGGCTGGGAATCATACAGTATTTAATAAAGGGCAACGAGAATCAAGCAGGAGACGCGACTGTACTGCACACGTCTGGAAGGGGAGAGCAGAGAAGATTAAAAAGCAGGCGAAGGGAGTCAACCCTATCTAACAAAGACACGGCACTGCTTTTTAGGTATTTTTGGTATAATGCTGAAGGTCGTCCAATGGAATAAAATTACTTGTTGGAAGAGGATTATGCCCATCTCCCTCTTGTTATCGCGCTTTACAAAGCAATTTTGTTATTCTTTTCCTTGTTCGGTAAAAGAGGAGGAAAATATTACTGTTAAACGATATCGAGGAGAATAACATAACTCAGCCGTTTTCATAGCTAACTTAACTTCATAGTCTCTCTCCTCACCAAATATGGCACCAGTTGAGGAATCCGTGGTGAAACAAAAAAGTGACAAAAATTCAAATACTTATTGAATCTTATAAGAATCTTATTCAGACGCTTGTAATGCCCCATTTTGATAATTGCGATTCCTTGCTATCTAATGCAAGTTCACTCTTAGCTGAGAGACTACAACGTGTTCATAATGTGTGCATACGATTCATCTGCAATACTCGTAAATTTGACCATATAACGCCTTCCCTCCAGTTACTTTCATGGGTGCGTCTAAGGAAAGAAGGACAATACATTCATTGTTAACTCTCGCTAGTGATTTTATATTTTATTTTATCCGTCTTAGTATTTATTTTATTATTGTAAATATTTTTGTTTTATTATTATTATTATTATTAATGAATTAATTTGTATTACTATCTTTGTATCATCTCCGTCACGGATATTCTGTTATTATTATTATTATTACTATTATTATTATTGTTATTATTATTATTATTATTATTATTATTATTGTTACTATTATTTCTAACATCAACTTTATTCTTGATATCTTTAAAATTTATGTAGACTGTACCCGAGCACGAGCATATGCTCATTTCGGGTATATATTCATATGTATCATTTCAAATGTAAATTGTGAATAAATTTGAATTTGAATTTGAATTGTCTCTTCTGTTTAGAATCATGCATACTTCTACTGCGAATTATTTGTTATCGCGCTTTCAATTTCTTACAACTCTTCGAAACCGACATCAAGCACTTCTTTCTATCCCTCATCATAGAACGTCTTTATACTCATCTTCCTATGCTGTAGAAATACCTCGCCTCTGGAATTCATTACCTAATGACGTCAGGGACTGCCGGACTTTATCACAATTCAAAATTAAATTGGAAAATTTTGTTTTAGTTAATGTTTTTAGGTATTGCTAGAAGTATTGATTTGTGTTTTTTTTCTGTTTGCTTTTTTTTTAATCTAGATTAAAATTGCAAGTTTCTTGTTTATGTTAGTTAATTAGTTAGGATGCAATTAATTAATCCTTTAAAGTTTGTGTGACTGCAACCTGTATATATTTTTGTGCGAGATCGTGCGTATTTGCTTGTTTTCCGCACAGAACCAATACGCGGTAAGTGTGAAATACCACATTCAGCATTCCCAACGTAACACACATAACAATTTCCCTCTTCTTACCGCTTAAGCGCGACATTCATTTTTCTGCTTTAGGCTTTTAACATATTATTTTTAGAAACGTTTAACATACTAATAATTATAAATTGGAAACTTAAACTTACCACTGCAATTTCACCTAAATTGCAATGTTAATTATAGTTTTTAAATATTTGCAAAAATGATTAAGTAAAGTCTACTACTCCACGAAACTTATTGCATTCCTGATACAAGTAACATTAAGGAAGCCGTGAAAAAATCAACAAGATTCCAGATGCCGATGTTATTACTGCAATATGTTATATAAATAATATTGTTAAAATATTAAAATAAAAAATAAATCATTACATAATTTTACTGTTTGTTTTAAGTTCGCATTTATAGACTGCGGGGGGGGGGGAGACAGATGTATATCATGGCCTGCTGGAGTATAGTAAACACAGAAAACATTTTATAGCAACAATGTAGAAGAAAGATATTTTGGTTTTCCGAAGTTGCCGTCATTAAACAGAAACCAACATGGAGATTTCATTGCAACTAATTTGAAATTCGTCTTTCAGGTATGTAATAAACGATCTTCGCACAAAATAATGTACGATACACGAGCGGTATGTTTGTTTTCATGTTCTCGGAAATTAAAAAAGCTCAACTACGTTTCGCTTTTTCAATCTTTTCCTCGAACATGAAAACGTCAACATACCGCTCTTGTAACGTATTTTACTATTGTGTGGCTTTACTTTGTTTATAGTGTTTTTTTTCTCTCTGTCTCTTTATTTCTTGTGTAGCTTTACTTTGTATATAGTGTATTTTTTTTTTCTGTTTATTTCTATTATTGTATTTGTATTCCTGATGTTGTGAAAGAGAAGGCCTGATGGCCTTAACTGTTCATAATGAACTATTTAAATATTACAGTTTGATGCACTGCAGAAGATTAGAAACGTAATAAATAAATAGATAAATAAATAAATACATAAATAATAAATAAATAAATAAATAAATAAATAAATAAATAAATAAATAAATAATAAATATTGTAACAACACTATGAGCCACAGCCAGGTACTAATGTTGTCAGTAGTCAGGCCATGAACCAATGTCACTTGTATGACCATGCTCAAAGTCGCCGTCTCCCCTCGCTACTGGCGTGAGCGTGCCGAAGTTGCTTATACAAGGACATAATTTTATTTTTACTAACATGTTTAATATTAACCTGGCTATATCTTTGGATCAACGCTGTTTGCTACCTCCTTCCAAGACTGGAGTTCGATGATACTGGCGTAATGTACAAACAAATCACTTTACTAGGTATTCGAGGAATGAAAAGTAGTTCATCCATTTACGTAAACTATGAAATATCGTGATTTTGAGTTTGATCATTTTCATTAGGTTTTTGTTTAATCAAAATACAGTACAGTATTAACAATGAGTGTTTTTACTCACGAACTGAGCTGTCCATGTGGACGTATTCATTATGCAGTGTATATTATACGGTCTACAGCACATTAGCATACACTATAGAGAATGAAGTTAAATTGAAAAATAATCAAAATATGGTTATTTAAACACATTTTTTAAAATGGTGGCCGATCATTTCGATACAGGCTTCAGTTCTAATGTGCATATTATCGCACTATAGACTATTGTACCTCATTCCAATTACCAGTTTCGTCCTTCGTACTAGTTACTCATGTTGAAATAATTCTGTACCTAGTCTATAAAAGAGTACCTTACGTACTGTAAATTTAGTCTTCACTTCTGCCCGACCCGAAAATATAAAATTACTCAGACATGCTATCTACTGTCCGTCCAAGTAGTTATGCCGCAGGACCGTAGAAAGGGCGGAAATCACGTGACAGTTAATTACTTAACAAGGCCCTTTTATTTAAGTTATTTTAAACAGTTGTATAATATTACGTAAACGTCTAATTCCTAAGAGAAATTAATGTTTTCAGAAAAGAGCTAAAACAGCCCAGCCACTAGCTGGCGAATAAAGCTGGTGGGGTAAACCGGGATGCGACGTAGGCAAATGGACGAGTGCCTGTGCGAAAATGATTCAATATTGAAAGCTCTTTCGTCACTGGAAAACGCGAACATATTTTTGGAACGTACTGTTTACTATGACCTCAGGCTACTATGACTGTATATCTGCGGTCGTGGATCTGTGTGGAGGACGGTTGAACTTCATTAGTAGAAGGGGTGGGAGTGAAGTAAATTCAAAAACTCAGGTACAATAGAAATTGAAGTAAAAATAAAATGATGTCCCTGTATAATTAGCCGTGCAGCGCGGCCTCTCTCAGTCATATCTAGAGTCCTGCGTTCGGTTACCTTAAGCCTCCAAGCAGCCCGCAATATTTTTAGGTTTGTACGGAAAATAGCGCAGCGTACACACTTCAGATCTGATGTTCGGTCAACCATGTTATATGCAGGTTAAAATAATAATTTTTTGTGGCATTTTTGCCTTAACATGTAGTGTGATTTAAAACCATTAGCCAACTTCTTAAATTATTTATGTAAAAGCTGACAACATACAGCCAACTTCTAAAATAATTGTCCACACCTGTGGAGTAACGGTCAGCGCATCTGGCCGCGAAACTAGGTGGCTCGGGTTCGAATCTCGGTCGGGGCAAGTTACCTGGTTGAGGTTTTTTTCCGGGGTTTTCCCTCAGCCGAATACGAGCAAATGCTGGGTAACTTTCGGTGCTGGACCCCGGACTCATTTTACCGGCATTATAACCATTTCATTCAGACGCTAAATAACCTAGATGCTGATACAGCGTCGTAAAATAACCCAATACAATACAATCTAAAATAATTTAGGTAAAAACTTATATGTAGGGGACGAATGCTGTTGAAAAGTCATCTTATTTCTTACATTAGGACGATGCCTGTTAATATAGAAATCCTTTATACGTTAATATCCACGTAAAAAACATAATTTCTTATATTGAATTTTTTGCAATTATTGACGTTTTTGAACTAAATAGGCCATTTTTATATTTCTTCGGCATTTGTTTGGTCATATTTAACACTTTGAAGAACTTTGAGATTATTTGGAATGTATTTTACTTTCTTCTTTACCGATAGGTCTGTTAAATAATTTTCTAAGCAAATAGATCAGTAGTATATTACCTGTTCTTCTGTATGGTTGTAAAACTTGGACTCTCACTCTGAGAGAGGAACATAGGTTAAGGGTGTTTGAGAATAAGGTGCTTAGGAAAATATTTGGAGCAAAGCGGGATGAAGCTACAGGAGAATGGAGAGAGATACACAAAACAGAACTGCACGGATTGTATTCTTCAACTAACATAATTAGGAACTTAAAATCCAGACGTTTGAGATAGGCAGGGCATGTAGCACGTATGGGCGAATTCAGAAATGCATATAGAGTGTTAGTTGGGAGACCGGAGGGAAAAAGATCTTTAGGGAGGCCGAGACGTAGATGGGAGGATAATATTAAAATGGATTTGAGGGAAGTGGGGTGTGATGATAGAGACTGGATTAATCTTGCACAGGATAGGGACCGATGGCGGGCTTATGTGAGGGCGGCAATGAACCTTCGAGTTTCTTGCCATTTGTAAGTAAGTAAGTAAGTATAGATCAGTAGTAATTACTTACTGAATAAGTGAATAACAGTGAAGTTTGAGTTTTATAGTTTGGAACAAACTCTAAAGTCCATCCAGCATTCCACTAAAGGCTTTGACTGCTACTGTTTTTTGTTTATTACGAAGGTGTCTTTAGAATTTATGTTTGGAAGGGGGGAAACTTTCATCGTGTCTTGGACAGGATGTTGTGTCCCCAACATGGTTAGGAAGGGATGTCTATTGTAGTAGACAATATTTTTAAGACAAAGATTGCAAGAATGCACGCTGCGCCCACAATTTTTTTGTCATTCACACTCCCTCATCTGGAAGATCTGGTGACAAAAGTGAAGACTGGAAGGAGGATCAGACGGAGAATGAAGGAACTGACATGGACCATCCCTGGCGGAAACACATTGTAAACCCTCATTAAAATCTATAGTTTTCCCTTAAAACCTTCATTTTGTTGCATTCCCTTTTCCTTTATCTTAGTCAAATTCCAGGAAGTTGCCTCCTCTCTCCGAGGTTTGCAGGGCAGTCATTGAAACAAGGTGACTAATTTTTAAGAAGTTGTGGTGCGAGTACTTTGAATAATATTTAATGTCATTTTCTTTTAATTTCATGTCATTTTTCCATTAGTTTAAGGGGATTTTAATGATCATTTTAAGTAGAGTTTTAGGTCATCAACATCCGCCTCCTACTTATATGATACAGCCGTGATCAAATTCAAAGTATGAATCCGTCCTTGTTGAAACTCAAGTCGTTTTTTTCTCGAAGAAATAATTGAAAGCCTGCACGGAATAAGGAAGTAACCAATAAAACTGTAATTCATGTTTCAGGGAAAGGAAAATAATTTCAGGGACCTATTTCAATAGATCTGTGTTTACTATCACAATCATTTCATTAAGCGAGGATACAAGTTTATTCTACTATTGAATGAAATAGTTTATTGTTATAAATGAATGCTTCTTCAAAATTACTTTTGTGCGAGATCGTGCGTATTTGCTTGTTTTCCGCACAGAACCAATACGCGGTAAGTGTGAAATACCACATTCAGTATACCCAACGTAACACACATAACAATTTCCCTCTTCTTACCGCTTAAGCGTGACATTCATTTTACTGCTTTAGGCTTTTAACATGTTTAACATAGTGATAATTATAAATTGGAAACTTACCACTGCAATTTCACCTAAATTGCAATGTTAATTATTGTTTTTAAATATTTGCAAAAATTAAGTAAAGTCTACTACTCCACGAAACTTATTGCATTCCTGATACAAGTAACATTAAGGAAGCCGTGAAAAAATCAACAAGATTCCAGATGCAGACGTTATTACTGCAATATGTTATATAAATAATATTGTTAAAATATTAAAATGAAAAATAAATCCTTACATATCCTTACCGTTTGTTTTAAGTTCGCATTTATAGACTGGGGGAAAAAAAAGACAGACGTATATCACGGCCTGCTGGAGTATAGTAAACACAGAAAATATTTTATAGCAACAATGTTGAAGAAAGATATTTTGGCGTTCCGAAGTTGTCGTCATTAAACGGAAACCAACATGGAGATTTCATTGCAACTAATTAGAAATTCGTCTTTCAGGTATGTAATACACGACCTTCGCACAAAATAATGTACGATACACGAGCGGTATGTTTGTTTTCATGTTCTCGGAAATTAAAAAAGCTCAACTACGTTTCGCTTTTTCAATCTTTTCCTCGACCATAAAAACGTCAACATACCGCTCTTGTAATGTATATTACTATTTCCACTTACGACGCACTTTTGAATAATTTGATGATACATCCCTTCCGTAATTATGATGAGGATGGAAATCAGTGAAATAATGTTACTATTTCTGAAGTACCTTTTTTGCTTATTACTTACTTACTGGCTTTTAAGGAACCCGGAGGTTCAATGCCGCCCTCACATAAGCCCGTCATTAGTCCCTATCCTGAGCAAGATTAATCCAGTCTCTACCATCATATCCCACCTCCCTCAAATCCATTTTAATATTATCTTCCCATCTACGTCTCGGCCTCCCCAAAGGTCTTTTTCCCGCCGGCCTCCCAACTAACACTCTATATGCATTTCTGGATTCGCCCATACGTGATACATGCCCTGCTTTCTCCATTCTCCTGTAACTTCATCTCTCTTAGCCCCAAATATTTTCTTAAGCACCTTATTCTCAAACACCCTTAATCTATGTTCCTCTCTGAAAGTGAGAGTCCAAGTTTCACAACCATAAACAACAACCGGTAATATAACTGTTTTATAAATTCTAACTTTCATATTTTTTGACAGTAGACTGGATGATAAAAGCTTCTCAACCGAATAATAACAGACATTTCCCATATTTATTCTGTGTTTAATTTCCTCCCGAGTATCATTTATATTTGTTACTGTTGCTCCCAGATATTTGAATTTTTCCACCTCTTCAAAGGATAAATTTCCAATTTTTATATTCCCATTTCGTACAATATTCTCGTCACGAGACATAATGATATACTTTGTCTTTTCGGGATTTACTTCCAAACCTATCTCTTTTATTATTCTTCTTTTTTATTAATTTCATACGTTTGTTTCCATCAGTTCATTCAAATAAGGTTGTTAAAACAGTTGAAATGTAATTTGTCTTTGTTGTGCTTAATATGTATGTTACATTACAAAATAGATTGTCTGAAATTTGAAGGAGAACATAAATCCTCTATTTTATGACCAGTGTGGCTGGTTAAAGTATGTAACTTTTATTTTTCTAATAACTCCATATGATTCAAAACGTAAAATTTGCGTTTTATATTTGAGAGGAAATTCCATAAAGAAGTAAACAAAAAAGTTAGGAAGTTTTGTGTGATTTTTAAGAAATTATTTTTTTGGAGTTACTCCCTTCTTGAAACTGGTGATTTATTGTTGCCACTAATTTTTGAATGGTCCATGAAAAATGAGAAGGAAACTTAAAGCCCTTGAGATATTTTTCACCCATCACAAATCTCAGGACTCGAACCCTTCGCCAGCTGGCCGCACTTGGCTCTTTAAGCACGGTTGACTTCGTTATCTGTAATTGTATGCGTGACACCATGAAATGTGTTGAAAAATGAATATACTGTAGATTTGTGTTGCGACTGAAAATTCCCAGGTGAAATCCATGAATATAGTTTTAATAAAAATAAACATTCGGAAAACTACATGTGTCGGTCGACAAACAATCCCTTCGGCAGTTGGCGAACCCCCCGGGGTTGCAGCATGTGTTCGTCCTGGGTAGCAGGCACACCTGAACGCAGGTTGCTACCCTGCCGACCGAGCCGGCGGGGAGAACCGACATCAACACGCTGTGGCCATGTAATGGATCGTATCGCAGCTCCATTTCCTTGCTAAAGGCGCTCTTTTCAGGTCATTAGAAACAAGCGGCGGCTTCCAATGAACTCGTAAACCCGAGCTGCTAGTGGGAATAAAATGTTGCTACTACCCGTTCTCAAAGCATCCGCCTCAAAGCCTGGCGTGTTCGACTCAAGGGGGATTTTGCATCTAAAGCGAATTAAGCGTCTTAAGGGTCATATTCATAAACGACACTTTGGGCAAAATTTGACTTTAGAGAATACTAAGTCGCCATTTTCCTATTCACAGTCGACACTGACGAAAGTAAACTTCAATCATTACTTTACTTCGAAGTGGCCGAAAATCCAGACTTCTACTTTGTCTTTCGTTCGTGGACATAATGAAAATGGTTGATATGGGAAATTGAATCTACAGAGAATACTGTTAACATCCAGGAAATTTTATTGAAGCTGCTCATGTTCCAAGGCGTATTATTAGAGATGCGCAAAATCCTATTGAGTTTTATAGGGACAATTAATTCAAAGCAAGATGCACATTTTATATAGTAGGCTATATTTCACATTTACTTTTACTCTCTGACCTTCCAAGGCTTGCCTATAGACACAGAATAACACACAATTTACAATAATGGTTGTACATGAATGGGCACATGAAAAAAATATATATATAGATACAAATTTAAGATAAAAATACAGATTTTCAATCACAAATATATAATTAAACAATTATGTGGAGTGTTTACCATATAGGTGATTTTTTAAGATGCCAACTGAGTATTTAATTATGTTTTGGACAATTTCGTCTTGAATATGTTTGCTTAGTTTATATTTCCCTTTCCACGTTACAAAATATTTAGGAACTGTTCCTCGGGACCCCAACAGCAGACCTGTCACTGTGATACTCTGTACTTTGTATTTGTTACGGAAGTAAGGTATTGTTGACTCGTATATTTCTTTTTTCTCTTTATCAATATTGTGAATTTTATTTGTTACAACAATGTAATTTATTCGTCACAACAATAATTCCTTTCTACAATTCACCTTAAACGCTCTCGTCAACAATTGGATCTTCACTCAACACAGTATTCGTTATAGCACTCCACCGACGACAATGACAGTTTACTTGGACTATTACGCACAACAATGAACTGTTAATCTTGACTAATATTTACAAAGCACTATTTACAAATCAGAACTACCAGTTCTCAGTTCACAGTTCTTCTATCTCAGTCACTCGAGTTCACAGTATCTCGAACCACAGACCTTCAGAGACAGTTCACTGTACTCGAACTCGGGTCCCTCCAACTGCGGTCCACTGCACTCGAACTCAGGCCTTCGGATGCTGACGCAGATGCGGACGCACACTCGAGTCGAACTCCGGCACACAAGTCTGGCTTGCTTGCTCTGGCTTACTCACTGACTGAATAACTGAAAACTGAAAAACTGCTGTCGTTCCTTCGCGTCCGTAATTTATAACCACAGCGACGTAGCCTCGAAGGTTCCACGCGTCTCTAGAGATGGCACTCCAGAGAAATCCAGGGCCCTCTCCTCTCTACCAGCACCAGATGCGCGCGCAAACTCGTCGCGTTGACGTAATACACCCTCTCTCTTCTCTCCACCGCGCGACGTCACTCAATGTTCCGTGGAGCCTGTGCGATCTGCTTTCTTGCGGGACGCTGGTCGTGAGTTCGAATCTCACGTCGCTGTCACAATATCCTTAAGTTGTGCTTTGGACTGTTCAAAGCGCACTGTAAGGTCAATGATCTCTCCTACAGATTTTTTCCTATTGATGGCGATGATGTCAATCTTCCGTACGCTATCTTGATCAGCCAAACAATGAACTTCTTCGTAAACTTCCAAACCTTTGTTTCGGAGAGCAGCAGCAAGAAGGGAACGAATGGTGTTATGTCGTTTTATCCTTAAGATTTCTCCCTGAGGACACCTCCCAAGCACATGAGGTAGGGATTCAAACTCACTACAGTGTCTGCAGTGGATGTGCCTGTGGAACGTCCTGGAAGAGCTCGAACTGGCCCTAACATGGCTGTCATTTTTATCATCTCTCTCCACTCTGAACTGGAAAGGCCTTGCTTTTTAACAATCCAAGCATTGGCAGATGGTACTTCTGAAAATAATTCAGCACCTTTTTCTTTATGAGGGTATGTCATATAAAAATTTGTCCTCATCTCAATATTTTCAGAGTTACATTAATTTGAAGTTGTTAGTAAAAGGTAGACAAGACAGTTACACAACACAGAACTGCACGCATTGTATTCTTTACGTGACATAATTAGGAACATTAAATCTAGACGTTTGAGATGGACAGGGCATGTAGCACGTATGGGCGAATTCAGAAATGCATATAGAGTGTTAGTTGGGAGGCCGGCGGGAGTAAGACCTTTGGGGAGGGCGAGACATAGAGGAGAGGATAATATTAAAACGGATTTGAGGGAGGTGGGATATGATGATAGAGACTGGATTAATCTTGCACAGGATAGGGACCGATGGCGGGCTTATGTGAGGGCGGCAATGAACCTCCGGGTTCCTTAAAAGTCATTTGTAAGTAAGTAATAATATTGAGGTGTGAGTCATTTTGACTATTAGTTTCACTATTGTCTGGAGACTAGACCTATAGAATTAGAAAGCAATTATGGAATAATTCATGAGAAGACTCCGCCTTGTTAATTTTAAATGCGGGGAGTATGAAGACATAAATGGGGAGAAAATATATCACAATTTTATTTCTACCCCTAAACATCCTTTCAATGCTAACCATGCTGGATATTGATAATCACGAACAACATAAAGGTTTCACTCAACTATAAAAATGTACCCATGTATTTATTTATATTTATTTATTTATTTATTTTTATTTATTTATTTATTTATTTATTTATTTATTTATTTATTTCCTTGCTTCATTGCTTACTTGCTTGGTTTTGTTTGTTCGTTTATTTATTTATTTATTTACTTATTTATTTATTTGTTTGTTTCTTTGTTTGCTTGCTTGCTTGCTTATTTGCTTGCTTGTTTGTTTGTTTCTTTGTTTGTTTACTTACTTATTTACTTATTTATTACTTATTTATTTACTTTCTTACTTATTTATTTATTTATTTGTTTCTTTCTTTATTTGCTTATTTATTTATTTATTTACTTATTTATTTATTCACTTATTTATTTACTAATTTGTTTCTTTGTTTGTTTGTTTCTTTGCTAGCTTACTTATTTATTTATTTATTTACTTTTTTGTTTGTTTGTTTGTTTGCTTGCTTGCTTATTTATTTATTTATTTACTTATTTATTTATTTGCTTGATTGCTTGTTTGTTTTGTTTTTTGTTTGTTTGTTTGTTTATTTACTTATTTACTTAAATATTTATTTATTTACTTATTTATTTATTTATTTACTTGCTTATTTAATTATTTGTTTGTTTGCATGCTTGCTTGCATGCTTATTTATTTATTTACTTATTTATTTATTTGCTTGTTTACTTATTTATTTATTTACTTACTTATTTACTTATTTATTTATTTATTTACTTACTTATTTACTTATTTATTTATTTACTTATTTATTTATTTACTTACTTATTTACTTATTTATTTATTTACTTATTTATTTATTTATTTACTTATTTATTTATTTATTTACTTGCTTATTTAATTATTTGTTTGATTGCATGCTTGTTTGCATGATTATTTATTTATTTATTTACTTATTTATTTATTTATTTATTTGCTTGTTTACTTATTTATTTATTTACTTACTTATTTACTTATTTATTTATTTACTTATTTATTTATCTATTTATTTATTTATATATTTGCTTGCTTGATTGCTTGTTTGTTTTTTTTGTTTGTTTCTTTGTTTCTTTGCTTGCTTGCTTGCATGCTTTCATTCATTCATTCATTCATTCATTCATTCATTCATTCATTCATTCATTCATTCATTCATTCATTCATTCATTCATTCAAAATTAGTTTAGCTACTAAAATGAGAAACGAATCAATGTGAAGCATGTTTGCTCCCATGTACCTGGAAATAAAAGCGCGTTGATTTTCTCTATTCTTTTGGAGCTTCGCGGAGAAAAGACTATTCTCTCACTTCACAGCCAAAGGGGATTGAATTGGAGCTTAGGAAGTTGCTAATTTGATGGTTCGTTGTTTGGAATCCGCTGCAATCCTTCCGCGCTGTTGAAACCGCATATGGATTCATGCGTGCTCGCACTGGGGCCCATGGGTTCAAATCCCACTCGAGGAACGAATGTTTGCCCGTGTCTATTCGTGTTTGCGGAGTAAACAGCCCAGAACCTGCGTAGGCTTAACTCTCCTGCCGTGATCGCAAAGTACAATCCTTGTCTCGAGCGACGGAACCGTTGTCCTCGGTGACGAGATCGGCAGAAGACTCAAATTTATTCTGAGTTCTGCATTCAAATAATACTAAACATGAAGCATTCATTTGTCTCCATGATAGTTATAGTCATTGCCACTACCACTATCACCATCGTCATCATCAATAGATACTATTAGAGGAGAAAAATGACTACACAAAGTCATTAAATACACAATATTTAATAGACGGCGGCGCGGTCCACGTACCATCAATAGAGCCCGGAAGTTCAGGCATTTATTTTGGCAAAAATAAAAAGAGAGAGGCAAAATAGTGTTTACGATTCAAGGTTGGGAAGTGCTTTTTTACAAAATCGAGAAAAAGTTTGATAAACGACCACAGCGAGTTTTGCAAGTTCCGAAATTTTAATGCACTTCACAAACGTGTATTGTACAACATTTTTTGCACGATCATATTTTTAAAATTTCAAATACAGTGTATTCTACATTGAAAATTTAGAGCAATATTATTCCAAAGTCATCGCAAAATAGCACTTTAATGGTAACTAAGTAACAATAATAATAATTCTTTATTTTTAGTAACAATAATTCTTTGTTTATACTGCCAGAGTTAAGGCCACTTACACTCTACCAGCTTACAAAGTATACAATCAATGAAAAATTTAACAAAAAGTTAAAGAACAGAATACTAACATACTGTATTACAAAAAAAATAATGATAATAGCATAATAAATCGACACTAAACAACATGAAAATACCATAACAGAAAAAAAGTAAAATACATTGAAATAAGTGCACTGTAATGTGTCTATTTCACTACTGTTTTTTGTTATGAAAAATGGTTTCCCTAGCAACAAGTTTCTGTGTGGAAATTCTAATTTTCAAGGCCTAATAACAATAGCTGTAAATACAACAAAAAACATGATCGTGCAAAAAAAAGCATTTTAAATGTGAGAAATAGGCAACAAAATTTTAAAATGACGAAATGAAATAGTTTATACATTGAAAATTTGATTTTTAGTTCTGTTGAGTGCAATCAGCATCACCATCATTAGAAATGGTATATTCCAATAACAAATTCCTAATTTCAAAGTATAATTCCGGCTTAAGTTTAATATAACATAACTTAATAACGAATAGAACATAATTAATCCGCCAATATAAGCATTTAATGAAATATTTAGCCTTCGTAAAGTACCATCAGTAAAGGGAAAATTACAAGTTTTTATTTTTTGAGTAGGACTGTCCCTAACCTCCCTCTCCTCACTATTATACATTTTTGGAATGGTGAAACATAAACAGGCTTATGTTCTCATACAAAGAAAACTTTTCATATGAAGGTTTATTTGCTTTAGTTTTAAATAGAAGATGTATTTATTTGTCAGAGACTCCCAACAGTCCTACTCATTTACACAAATCCTTACCCTTTCTTACTTAATCTTAATATACTGTTTGCTTAAGTCATAAATCACAAAATCATTTCAACTTAATCTCGATACAGTTTCCTTGTCAGGAAGTTCAGAAGAGAAAAGTGAAGTCATCAGTTAACAAAATGTATCACCTTCGTACGAGAAAAAGCTGCTAGTAAAGGAACTTTTTCTTCTTTTATAGCAATGAGGAATGTGATAAAAATGGAAAGTCACATTTTTAGTCTTGTTATGAATTGTAATTATAAAAAGAATATTAGCTCAAATTTTAAATACAGGGTGATTCACGAGAATTTGCCGTCCCTTACGGAGCTTATTTCCGAAGACATTCTGAATAAAAAATATCATATAAACATTTGCCCTAATCTCAATATTTTCAAAATTATACTAATTTGAATTTGTTTTTAAAATATAATAATAATTTATTTACTTAATCTGACATTATTAAGGCCATAAGGCCTTCTCTTCCATCCTACCAGATAGCACATATAAATACAAAAAAGAAATACAAACACTGATGAAAATAATACAAATTAAGTTAAAGCCCTATAGAGGGTCAACAGAGTCAAAAGTACATTATAGTGCTCTCATCGAGCTAATACAAGAAAAAAGAAAGAAAACAGAGATAGCAATGATGATATTGATAACTGACAATAATAATAATAATAATAATAATAATAATAATATTAATAATAAATACATTACATATTAATTTTCAATTTTACAACAGCATAGTTACAATATTTACTATATGTCATGGGTTAAGCCGAAGTTGCGCAACCTGACAGGTGTTCAACAAGCAATTCCACGAACTAGAATGTGATTTTTTAAATTTAAATTTGAATTTGATATTGTCCGACAGTCTCTGACATGGTCAGGGAGAGAATTCCAGAGGCGTGGAATAGATATGCTGAAAGATGATGAGTAAAGGATGTTCTGTGCAGAGGAATAGAGAGAAGGTATGTTCCGGGTTCGAGGTAGTGAAAGGTAAACAAAACGAGATGCTAGGTAAGAGGGTGTGGAGGTGTGGATGATTTTAAATAGTAATAAGAGAGAGTTGAAGAATCTTCTTTCTTTAAGTGGACTCCAAGACAACAATTCTGGTGACGGTGTTACATGATCGAATTTTCTAATGTTACAAACGAAACGAAAGCAATATTGTGAACACGCTGTAGTCTATGGGCAAGATCAGTATTGAGATTCGTGAATAGAGAATCGCAATAATTGAAGTGGGGCATCACTAAAGTTTGGATCAGGTTCTTTTTAAAGCTGAGAGGTAAAACGTTGGTTAAGTGTTTGAGGGAATGAATTATGGAGAAAGTTTTCTTACATATGTAGGTCACTTGACTTTGAAAATTTAAATTTGAATCTAAATATACCCCTAAATTTATATCATTATTCTTGAGATTTAAGGATAAAAGAATATTACAGATAAAGAATGAACTATTCAGGAGAATCATTTCTTTAATTAGCTAGTATTCTGAAGCTAAAAATGTGTTGTGAATTCCATAGTTGCTTCGTACAGAATTTGTTTCCGATTTTTAACCACAACATTACATTTTCTTACGCATTTATCACAACAATTGTTACAAATCACGCCGCTCTTGTAAATTCTTTAAGACTGTATACATTAGGATGTATAATTAAACTGTAAAGAATCAAGTTCTTGAAGGCGTATGATTTCTAAAAATTTTTGTGATAAGTTCGTTAAGAATGATGTAATTTTTAGTTAAAAATTGAAAAACAAAATCTGTCCAAAGCAATTAACAACACATTTTTAGCTTAAGAACACTAGCCAATTAAAGAAATGATACTTCTGAATAGTTCATTCTCTCTTTGTAATGTTTTTGCTCTTAAAATTAAATAAGAAAGGTATTTTAATAACAACAGCTTCAAATTAATGTAACTGTGAAAATATTGAGATTAGGACAAATGTTTATATGACATTTTTTGCTCAGAATGTCTTCGGAAATAAGCTACGTAAGTGAAGGTAAATCCTCATGAATCACTCTGTATATAACAATTAAAATAGGAGATGAAATGATGGAAAAGATTTCGTTTTAAGGAGAAAATTTAAAAAAAAAAAATCCTTAAGAACAATGAATTTAGGGTAAATTATCCCTATATCACCAGATGGTACTCAAAACACTACGGTTGGCAACACTGCATGCCAAAAACTTATGGGAAATTAAGAGCGCTAGTTCCGCTGACTAGCTATAAGCCATGAAAGCTCGGACGCGCGAAGGATTGTTCATCGAATATAAAATTGTAACAATCAGTTTACTAAAAAATTAAGCAAAATAGAAAACCCGGGCAAGGTAGGACAGTTTAAGCTAGTAACAGGAATATTACTCGCAACTTAATAGTAATATGCGTTACAAGAGCGGTATGGTGAAGTTTTCATGTTCGAGGAAAAGTTTGAAAAAGCAAAACGTAGTTGAGCTTTTTCAATTTCCGAGAATTGAAAGAAAACATACAGCTCGTGTATCGTACATTATTTTGTGCGAAGATCGTTTATTACATACCTGAAAGACGAATTTCTAATTAGTTGCAATGAAATCTCCATCTTGGTTTCTGTTCAATGACGGCAATTTTGGAAAACAAAAATATCTATCTTCAACATTGTTGCTTTAAAATGTTTTCTGTGTTTACTAAACTCCAGCAGGTCGTGATATACGTCTGTCTTTTTTTTCCCCAGTCTATGATGAGTCTGGAATCTTGTTGATTTTTTCACGGCTTCCTTAATGTTACATGCATCACGAAATGCAATAACTTTAGTGGAGTTGTAGAGTTTACTTAATTTTTGCAAATATTTAAAAACAATAATTAACAGTGCAATTTAGGTGAAATTGCAGTGGTAAGGTTCCAATTTATAATTATTTCTATATTGAACGTCTCTAAAAATAATATGTTAAAAGCCTAAAGCAGTAAAATCAATATGTCACTTAAGCGGTAAGAAGAGGGAAATTGTTGTGTGTGTTCGGTTGGGAATACTGAATGTGGAATTTTAGAGTTACCGCGGGTTGGTTTTGTGCGGAAAGCAAGCAAATACGCAGATCTCGCACAAAATATAATTTATTTCCAAGAAATAGTCTGCCCAGGCATCCTGGGTTGCCAAAAACACAGAATAACACACATAGAAGAATAGTAACGATTACAGTAAGATAGATGAGTCAAATTGAAATGTGAACTAGGAGCTTAAATTTAAGAAATAATAAATTTGTACATATATTGTAACAATCACACACTAACGGACAAAAAGAGGGGGGATTATAATATTCCGTATAAATGATTTTTCAGAATCGCCACAGACCTTTTAATGCTAGAAGTAATTATTTTTGGAATGATGTCATGGATTCCAAATGTTTTGATAGTGTTTACAGTTGATCGTGGGATGGTGCCCCTCGCTCCGATCATTAAACCATGTACTTCCCAGGTGCCTTCCATCTGATATTTTTCTCGAAAATACGGAATAGTAGGCTCATAAATTTGTTGTTTCTCTTTGTTGACCTCGGATGGCTGGGTCTGGCTCATCTTAAATCTAACAGTTGGGTCCAGTATAAAGCCTTTACTATTATTCTTGTCTAGATCCACGATGTCCGCTCTTCTAATTCCGCCGCCTTCAGATGCAACGCAGTGCACCTCTTCATGGACTCGAAGGATTTGTTTCTAAGGGCTTGTGCTATTAGTTTTCGGATGTAATGATGGCGTGAATTTCTCAGGAGTTCTCCATGCTGACAGGATCCTAGAACGTGTGCTAAGGTTTCAATCTCGTTGCAGTATCTGCAACGGGAACCGTCCAAGGATCTCCATGATGACTTCTCACTGGTGGTACGTTAGCATTCATCTTAATTGCGTCCCGCCATTCAGAGGAAGACAGGCCCTCTTAGAAAAAATCCATTTATTTCTGGGAGTATATTCTTGAAATAAAATAACACCTTTTCCTTTATGTGGAAGCGCACACCATTTGTCGTACTCTTGTAAGTACTGAAGTATGTATGTATGTATGTATGTATGTATGTATGTATGTATGTATGTATGTATGTATGTATGTATGTATGTATGTATGTATGTATATATGTATGTATGTATGTATTTATTCACACTGCAATGGGTATATACCCGGTGGCAGTGGTAACTAATTACACTTAATAATGACAATAATAAACTTATTAATTAAAAATACAATTAATAATAATACTAATAATTAATATTAACAATAATGAATAATAATAACAACAACAACAACAGGGAATATACTAAATTAAATGAAACGATCACTTAAAATAACATTTGAAATAAATCTAATTTGTATCTTAAACCTAAGATCGAACTAAAACCCACGAGTATGATATGTTCATATCTGCACAAGTACCTTTCAACATTACACTCATTTCGCTGTCAACTCACTCACTGCACTGGAACTACGACACATTTCACTGATTCTATCCTGATTTCACTAACACTTCAAAAACATTTCACTGTTCAAATACTTTGCACTGCCACTATAAACTATAAAGCTTCACTGACAGGAACACGTTTCACTTACACAACACACTTCACTGGCACAACAAACTTCACTGACACAACATAATTCTTCACTGATACAACACTTCAATAACAAAATATCATTTACACCCTTTAAATACTGTGTATAATTACCGTCTATTAGTAAAATCCTTAAGCCTATTTTTTAAATACATTTTTGGTTATTGGTAAAGCCTTTAGTAAGTCTGCAGGTAAAGCATTCCAGTCCCTGATAGTACGATTGAGAAAAGAAAACTTTCCAGTGTCCGTCCTCTGTCTTCTTTCCCTCAATTTATATGAGTGGTCGTTCCTTGAAGAGTAATTTGGCGGCTGCAACCTATTTTTTATTTCTCTCAAAAGCCCTAGGGTTGGCAACACTGAATGACAGAAACTTATGGAAAATTAAGAGCGCTTGTTCCGCCGACTAGCCATAAGCCATGAAAACACGGACGCGCGAAGGATTGTTCACCCAATATAAAATTTTAACAATCGGTTTACTTAAAAATTAAGCAAAATAGAAAACCCGGCAGCGTAGGAAGTTTAAGCTGGTAACAGGAATATTATTCGCAACATATTAATAGAACTGAACTGTTGCGAAACGCGGAATTTTTGTAATTCATTTCGCTATTCAGAGCTGTACAATTTTAGAATTCAATAACAAATGGTAAAAAAAAAAAATTCAGTCCAATTAAAAATTACATTGAGACAATTAAGATAACATAACATCAAAATAATAAATTAGATGGAATGACATGTTTGACAAATTAGGTACAACGTGGCTTCGTACGATATTTGCAATCATGACGACGTTGTCAATTAATCATATTTAATCTTGCGGCTCATTATTAATGATGTTAAAAATGTAGCAAATGCGTGTAACAGCAAAGCGAATCATATTATGCGGATCAGTGGAAGCAGTTAGTAAAATGTTAATTATGAAACTACCCCCGCGGCGCCTAAGTTACAATCTGTAGCAAATATAAATTCAACATTCATTAGGTTTCAGCCTTGCCTATGAGCTCAATAATTTAATTTTTATTATATTTATTTTCGCTTTCCAAATTCCGAAATTAACCAAGAGTTGGCTTATTGTTACAGGGTGAAATTTCGCCCTCGTTATTTGGAGCTTAATTATGGCGCCAGTGTATGCAAATTCACAATACAAATACGTCAATTGCATTTAGTAAATATGCCTGTACTTCACTGACAATGGCCAAGTCATCGCTTTGGGTGGGATTTGAGGTCCGTGTTCGACCACCGGCCAGAGTAATAGGATTGTTTTCTCTCCTGTTATGGACGTAAAGCCTGCACCGTTCTCAAACGTCTCTTCGTCTTAAAGCAAGCCGTCCTTTTTTATTTTCTTATGTAGGATGATATTAATAAAATTGTGTGTACATAAGTCCTGAAAAATTAGCAAAGGGAAATGAAAAGAAAAAGGACGGAGTGTAGTGAGAGAGTAAATGTGAGAATAGCATAGTACAGTAGAACTTGGTTATAGCGACCTCGTTTTGTGTGACACCTGGCCTATAACGTCAAATATTCTGTGGTCCAACTAATTCCCCTTAAGACATATGCTTTCCTACCTTGCTTAATACGACAAACGTATATGCGTCTACCTCGCATAAACGTCATTTTCAACCTCAGTTTGGAATACAATTTTCTAAGAACCAAAGTATTTTAAGAAATATTTTGTTGAAATCTGACCCTCACAAATTCTTTACAGTCTCCTTCTGTCATAGACCTCTGGAATGCAGGCGGATTCCCCACCCCATTGTAACCTGCCCTTTATTCATGCGGTATTAGATCAGTTTCGACAGGAAGTTTTCACTGAGTGCACGCATTTTAACGCAGTATGGCCACTAAAAGAAGTGAGTGACGCTTTAGAAGTCATTAGAATTATGAACATGTTCTATGAAGCTAGGGAAGGGAGCAGTGAAATTGCAACTGAAATTGTGAACATAGAACGTAATTTAGCCCTAGAAAGTGTGTATTGGGCAAGTAGAAGACAACAGAGTAAAATGACTGATTACTTCACTTCTAAGTAAAGTAGTTTGGTGAGTACTGAACAAACTGTTTTAATACAGAATACTGTATTTATAATTATAGGCCTATGTGCATTTTATTATGTTTATTGTAGGCTTAAAAGTCAATACATAAATCTAAAATAAGTCTAATTAAGTTTGTTATTTTTCATTTTCCACCTCACTAGATTGATAATGTGAATCCCGGTTACTACGACACTCGTTTATAACAACATAATTTGTAAGATCCCTTGGATGTCGTTATAACCAAGTTCTACTGTATTTACAAATAATGTAAAGGTGAAGAATATTCGCGTAATGCTAAGAAATATAAATAGTAAAGTGATGTAGCAGTAGGAGTAGTCAAGTTGAGTATTTGTAGAGTTTAGAACAGGGAAATAACACAATAAATTGAAATGCATTATAAAAGTAAAAGAGTGAAGAGTTAGCAATTGTAAATGACAGGAATAGAATAGAAAAGGGAGAAAGAAATTATGAATGAAACTGATAGGTGATAAAATCGTTGAGGAAAAGTAGAAAATGAAACGAATCAAAATGGTAGTATAGAGGTAGATGATACATAGAGAATATAGAAGGTGACGAATAGAAGAAATGAAAGGACATACATTATGAAGAAGAGACGAGAGGAACAGTTTTTGATCAAGTTACGTGTAAAAAGGTTAAAAGTAGTGGAATGCTGGCCCTTATACGTGAATGTGAATGACCAGCAGGACCTACTAATGTTATGTTTTATTTAACGACGCTCGCAACTGCAGAGGTTATATCAGCGTCACCGGTGTGCCGGAATTTTGTCCCCCAGGAGTTCTTTTACATGCCAGTATATCTACTACATGAGCCTGTCGCATTTACGCACATTTAAATATCATCGACCTAGCCCGGAATCGAACCCTCAACCTCGGGCATAGAAGGCCAGCGCTATACCAACTGCGTCAACCAGGCCGACTACCGAATATGTTGTGAGACAGTAGTAAGTCATATATCATATCATATCATATCATATCATATCATATCATATCATATCATATCATACCATATCATATATATCATATCACATAACATATATATCATATCACATACCATATCATATCATATTATCATATCATATCGTATATAGGATGATATTATATTAACAATCATTCTTGGGTTCTTTTCCCTTCTTCTTCTTCTTCTTCTTCTTCTTCTTCTTCTTCTTCTCCCTTACATTGATTAGGCCCTGCGACCAGTAACAACCTCGTTCCATCTCTGTCTTGGACATTCTAGATTCATTTGGGAATTTTAGAAATTTTACAGAATTTTATTTTATCATTTATTTAAAATATGTTTAATTTCTTTCTTGTTTCTTGATTTCCTATTTTATCAACTTTTATATATTCTAACAGAGATTTAAGAAATTTCATTTCTGTTATAATGCACCCGTGACGGAACTTTTCTTTATTTCTGCAATAATAATATATTCAAACAACTTTTTTTTCTGTTCTTCTAAATTGAATCTAATAATAAAAGCTGAAAAAAGTATTTCTATTTTCCATATATATATAGTTTGAAAATAGTAAAAATCTAACATCCATGACAACTGGAATGGCTGTTCACTATTTATTGTAGAAGATGAGAATAAGGAAAAGTAGTTACTGTTGAAGTACAAATTAAATATAAAATATTTATGTATATTTTTTCAAGTTTAAATACACATTTATTACAATTATTACAATCAGGAAACTACAAAATTACATATTAAATATAATAGAAACAAAGGTACATTTAAAAACTATTATATACGTAAAACAATAATGAACGTCAATTTCATGTTGAAGTTTGCCGATAAGCTATTAATGTTTGACTATAATTATATGTGTACAAAACCGCCTTTGCTTATCATAAAATAAATAAATTTTCATTGACGTTTTCGATACATGTGTATCATCTTCAGATGTGAAATGTTAGATTAATATGATGGAAACCTTGCCTATTAGATGGAACTTAAGTACCAGCCCAGTATCAAGCACGAGCAGACCAACACATGTCAAACCACACGCCAGGCTGTACTAAACTTATGGACCTGACAACCTCCATATTGTATCAGTAATATATCTATGATTTACATCAATTTCATCAACTACAATTGGATGAAACGTCTTAACAACACGCATTTTAACAAAATATAGACATGTCAGTGACAAAACGACACTGCGCTTTAGTTCAACGTCAAACATCAAGATCAACAGAAACTGCCCTATTCAACGAACTTTAAATCGGCAAATACAGCCAACATATGTTCAACGTGATTATAATTTTTTAAAGTGATTTTACAAAGTGTTCACATTTCAATGACTACGCTAATAGTGGTTACAATTCTTCAACAGTTTTATTTTATATTTTAGATCATATCACATGACTTGCAGTGATTTAAATCGGCAAATACAGCCAACATATGTTCAAAGTGATTTAAACTTTTTAAGTGTTTATACAAAGTGTTCACATTTCAGTAACTACGCTAATAGTGGTTACAATTCTTCAACAGTTTTAATTTTTATATATTTTAGATCATATCACATGACTTGCAGTGATTTAAATCTGCAAATACAGCCAACATATGTTCAAAGTGATTTAAACTTTTTAAGTGTTTATACAAAGTGTTCACATTTCAGTAACTACGCTAATAGTGGTTACAATTCTTCAACAGTTTTAATTTTTATATATTTTAGATCATATCACATGACTTGCAGTGATTTAAATCGGCAAATACAGCCAACTTATGTTCAAAGTGATTTAAACTTTTAAAGTGTTTTTACAAAGTGTTCACATTTCAATAACTACGCTAATAGTGGTTACAATTCTTAAACAGTTTTATTTTATATTTTAGATCATATCACATGACTTGCAGTGATTTAAATCGGCAAATACAGCCAACATATGTTCAAAGTGATAAACTTTTAAAATGTTTTTACAAAGTGTTCACATTTCAATAACTACGCTAATAGTGGTTACAATTCTTAAACAGTTTTATTTTATATTTTAGATCATATCACATGACTCTCAGTGATTTAACCTAACATAGCATGTATATCATAGATCAACCTAAGTTAAGTCCAAGCAATCACACTAATATGACCCGAAAATGACCACATTAAGTTCCATCTAATAGGCAAGGTTTTCATCATATTAATCTAACATTTCACATCTGAAGATGATACACATGTATCGAAAACGTTAATGAAAATCGATTTATTCTATGATAAGCAAAGGCGGTTTTGTACACATATAATTATAGTCAAATAATGAACGCGTCAAATATTTAAACAAAACAGAAGTATAAATTAAATAATTTACCCCCATATGAGCAAACGCTCGTGGCCGGGAATTCAAGGGATGAAAATTACTCGAGATTGAAACATTATATTCTGCGAGTAGAATAAGAGAACTATTTACAAGAAACCATGTCTGAACTAGTCTCAATTATTGATCAATTTTTCGTTTGAATTCAATTTCATTTCTAGAGTCCCTGATGTTAGCAGATAGTGAATTCCAGAGTCTTGGCAGAGCTATTGTGAAAGAGGATGGAGTACGAGGACATGGGATGGGATGGTGTTGTTTCGTGGCAAGAACGTGTGTTCAGATTATGGTGGGAAGAAAGATAAGTGAAGCGAGACGACAGGTACAAGGAAATGGAGGAGTTCAAGATTTCAAACTGAAGGAGAAATGATTATAAATTTCCTCTTTTATCTAGTTTAAGCCAATCTCTTTCTTCCAGGGATGGGGTAATATGAACATATTTGAGAAAATTTAATACAAAACGTACACACAAATTATGAACACGTTGAAATTTTTGATTTGTTATCGCTGGAAAGGTCAGTCAGTAAAATGTCGACATAGTCAAAATAGGGAAATACAAGTGTCTGCACAAGGGACTTTTTTTAAGCAAGAGGGAAGATGAACATTTATCCTTTTAGCACATGGATAACAGAATAGATAATATCTGTAGTGCTCGGGAAAACAGGCACAAGTCAAAAATGTTAATTTTACAGGAGAAGGAAAGAACTGTCTTCACACTGGTTTATGTCGATTTGATTTTCTTATGTATGAATTATTCTAATGGGAGAAATACGTATGTCTCTTTTCCCAAGCGAACAGATGTTCCGTAAGTTGTCACTAAAACTAATAACAATTTTTGTGGAAATTGACTTACGTCGCTTTTCCCAAGCATTGCATTGTTTCTGTTATAAATGCCCCGAAAATGAAACATTTGTACCTAAGTGCTAAAAAAATGTGAAAACATTGTCAATTTTTCAACTTAAAATTATCTTCAAACATATATTCGGGAGATTTATATTGATACTAATTTACGTAAAATGACGCCATCAGTTACTGCGCCCAAAGTTTAATTATATGTCATGTGATAGGCTTATTTACACTGCACTGTCATTTGTTTGTGTTCCATAAAGTATAATGTAGTTTTGAAAGAAAATAATTTCGATAGATGCAATGAAAGGAAAAGTTACGGAATTGTTATTCAGCTATTTTTCTGAATTTTATCGCGGGCTATTATCAATACATTAAGTTTTGAAGTCTTATTACAAATGTATTTCCGGCGTTCGACAGGGTATCGAGTCCCCTTGCCGAGAATGAAGTCTGTAATGTCTCTGGGGTCCTGCCAGCATCGTATCCAATAGGCGGGGAAGAGGGTTCTCCCAGAGGGTGTGGGAGTTGACACATCCCACTGACAGCACGCGCTCTGTGCCTATTATTTTCCTGCCTTGTACTTCTACTATAGCGGAAAAGAAAAGTTAAAAAAACTCGTGATGAAAACGAATAAATACTTAATGGCTGTACCAGTATTGCTAAGGCTATATGGGAATTAAACATCTCTGTGACTATTGTTATTTTCCAGCCTTGTACCGACACTTCTATTACAGCGAGAAAGAAAGTTAAAATAAAAGATCTAACTCACTTACTTATTTACAAATGGCTTTTAAGGTACCCGGAGGTTCATTGCCGCCCTCACATAAGCCCGCCATCGGTCCCTATCCTGTGTAAGATTAATTCAGTCTCTATCATCATATCCCACCTCACTCAAATCCATTTTAATATTATCCTCCCAACTACGTCTCGACCTCCCCAAAGGTCTTTTTCCTTCCGGCCTCCCAACTAACACCCTATATGCATTTCTGGATTCGCCCATACCTACGTGCTACATGCCCTGCCCATCTCAAACGTCTGGTTTTAATGTTCCTAATTATGTCAGGTGAAGAATAAGATGCGTGCAGTTCTGCGTTGTGTAACTTTCTCCATTCTCCTGTAACTTCATTCCTCTTAGCCCCAAATATTTTCCTAAAAACCTTAATCTCTGTTCCTCTCTCAAAGTGAGAGTCCAAGTTTCACAATCACACAGAACAATCGGTAATATAACTGTTTTATAAATTCTAACTCGGATATCTTTCAGTAAGTTATTTTACTACGCTTTATCAACATATTAGGTTATTCATCGTCTGAATGAGATGAAAGTGATAATGCCGGTGAAATGAGTCTAAGGTCCAGCACCGATAGTTACCCAGCATTTGCTCATAATTGGTTGAGGGAAAACCCCGGAAGAAACCTCGGGTAAATAATTTGTCCCGACCGGGAATCGAACCGGGACCACCTGGTTTCGTGGCCAGACGAACTCAAATATCAAATATTAGACACCAGTAAGATATATTTCTCTGATTGAGATTTTGGCTGATATGTACTTCTATTATCAGGCAGTACATCTCACTTGACGATATGTGTCAAAGGAAAACATTGTTTGTATACATCTGAAGTCTGATTAGTGTAACATGTAGCTAATTGTCGATGTATGCAAAGGAGGGAGAAAGGAACTGGCCACTCTACGTCATTATCGCCTGGCCTAGTTGTTTCATAAGTGGTGTCTTGTTGGTATCACTTGTGAGGTTCAGACCTGTCTTCGGACAGTTGACTACACAAACGAACTTATATGGACTCGCCATAGACCATCCGGCTTCAGTCCCACGGCTGTGGAAAACCTCGGAAGAAACCAAAGACCAAAGGGGGATCGAACCCAAGTCCGAACGCAGCTCCGGATCAGCAGCCCTGCGAGTCTGCCGACTGAGCTACATCGATGGCTCTACTAAAAGTATACAATACATAGCCAATCAGATTATTAAATTCACAAACGCAAACGATCATTCATCAGTTGAGCTATATGTATAATACAAAACAAGTGAGTTAATTAAATTTAAGGGACAAACAATTCAACCAGTTGTGATATACAGAAATTGATAATACATATCATGCAAACTACTTCAAATTACAAACACAAACAATTTATCAGCAGAGCTATACAGATTACTATTCAATTTAAAGCATATACAATTCATCGGCCAAAACTATACAAATATATACAATACAAAGTAAGTAGAAAAATTTAATTTACAAGCCATACTTTCATTAAGCTATACAAATGTTTGCAATTAATATCAAGTAGATCAATTCAATTTATAATCATAAACAATTCATCAGTTAAACTATACAGATTGCTATTCAATTTAAAGCATATACAACTATAGAAACATATACAATACCTAATAAACAGATTAATTCAATTTACAAGTATACTTTCGTTAAGCTATATAAAATTGTACAATTCATATGAAGTAGATTAATTCAATTTATAATCATAAACAATTAATCAGTTGAGCTATACAGATTACTATTCAATTTAAAGCATATACAATTCATCGGCCAAAACTATACAAATATATACAATACAAAGTAAGTAGAAAAATTTAATTTACAAGCCATACTTTCATTAAGCTATACAAATGTGTGCAATTAATATCAAGTAGATCAATTCAATTTATAATCATAAACAATTCATCAGTTGAGCTATACAGACTACTATACAATTTACAGCATATACAATTCATCAATTGAGCTATACAGACTACCATAAATTTACAGTAGGCCTATATACAATTCATCAGTAGAGCTACACAGACTAGTAATCATTTTAAAAGCATATACAATTCATCAGCCAAACTATACAAACATATATACAATCAAATTAGTTCAATTTACAAACTATGACTGAACTTCGAACATAGGAAGGCCATCTTCAGCTGTGAACACGCTCGCGTCACAATCTGGTAGCGAAGTACGATCTGCCAGCCGACGTGCGTACACAAATACTGTAATAATAATTACTTACGCTCGAATCGCACGCACAGGCCGATGGTGCACAGACTGTACCCCTTTGTCCTGTGAATCGTAACAAAGCTTTCAATTAACATGTCCCCCCGCTCTGCTACCCCCTCTCTCGGTCGATGTCCCCTCCATGGTTGGTCCATTTAGCCCCCGGCCCAGTGGAGAGCTGGGTTTCTGCACACGGTTAGCTCATACCCCAAGCACCCCCCAGCGTAATATTGGTTTTTATTATTACGTAAGCTCGAAAAGGGGGTGCAGGCAACACAGAGATTGTCGGATACGATGATGATGATAATGATATAACCATATACAGCATTAAGGCTCAAACACACGGGCATGTATCATATAGGCGTGTATAAACGAGTTAGTGACGTCACCGCCGACGGTACTGCTGCTTTATTGAGTTGACAAGTCAGTGATTTTGCTTACCCATTTAGATTTAAAGCTCCGAATTCTATTATACGATAATGGGGTAAGTATTCTTTCTGTGACCGAGTTTTTGGCTCAAACCAGCCGTGACTCGAATCTTTGTCTCGCTACAGTATTTTATCAAGTTTTTTTAAACATAGCGAACCTCCAAACAAGGTTTCGGGAATGTATTTTAAAGCCTTTTGTTCCGTTCCGGGTTAAAAAAAATGTTCCCATCAAGCCATGCGGATAACTATCTGAATATAGACTATATAGAAAGAGAGCTGGATGGTAGCTTTGTTAATTTTTGTTAATTGGAGCCAAAATGTTTGTCAAAAGACCGATGTGAATGAGCGAGACCCGGTGATTGCTGTCTTTTCCACCAGAGCATGAAAAAGTGGCGAAATTGCTTTAAATCTAGCCCCTAATTAATGACGTTGATTTTATGGGCTGCGGTGTATGTTACAGGCTTCTTCACCGCTATTGGTGCGGACTCAGGCGTAGCTCAGCAGGTTTGGATGTTTGCTGTGACGAAACGACTATGGACGTCATATTTTTTCACGATAATTTCGTTTCCTCTATTAGTCCGATTCATTTCATAATTACCATATTCTAGCAAGGTGACGTCTTACTGAGTTTTCGTAATTTCTACAATTTTCATTACAACTTCTTAAAAATTCTACACCAGTTAGATAGGCTATTGCTAAAATGCACATGCATAATTATTTTCCACATTTTTATGGTCGCTATTACACTTTTACTACGTCATAATACTTTCGACCAATAAAACAGTACGAAAGAACGTGTTTCAACCAATCATGGCTGTTTATCGCTACAATTTTATCACTTCCCTAACATTTGTTTATTTTTATCACTTCCCTAGCATTTGTTTCTTTGTTTGCCAACATTTCAAACTGCAAATTCTTTACGGTATTATAAAACATGCTTTGCGAATGTCATAATTTATTTACCGCATAGACAGTCGACTGAAAATGGCGACTCCGTTCAAACGTTTTGGTGAAGCTAATATTAGTTAAATAGAATTTTAGTACGTCACTTAATATTTGTTTTATTGTATTAGAGTACTCATACTTTCATGGATAAAACTTTTTTTATTGAAATTTTTTATTAAATTGTTATTTATTTGTAATTATGATGGAATTAGTAATTTTCTAATTATACTGGAAGGTCCGGGGTTCGATCCCAGGTGGTGACAGGATTTTTTCTCGTTGCCAAACTTTCAGAACGGCCCCGAGGTTCACTCAGCCTCCTATAAAATTGAGTACCGGGTCCTTCCCGGGGGTAAAAGGCGGTCAGAGCGTGGTGCCGACCACATCACATCATTCTAGTGCCGAGGTCATGGAAAGCATGGGGCTCTACCTCCATGCCCCCCAAGTGCCTTCATGGCATGTTACGGGGATACCTTACCTTACTGTTATATTTTTGTTAAGATTTTAAAAGGAACTAGGCAAATAAATTTATTCTCGCATGTTTATCAAAAACATCTTTTCTTGAAATTTTATATGAAATATTTTCTAATTCCACGAAATTTCCAGGAGGTATTAACCCTTAAATAATCGCGCGGGGTGCTGTGAACACCCCAGTCACATATACGGAGCTGTTAACTATATATTGAGTAAGCCTGTACTTTGAAACTTTCAGTACCTTTCTTAGTACATTAATTATAACATTGTGATCGGTATTAAAGTATTTCATACAGTGTATAAATAGAAATAAAATGATATTTTAATTGTTCACTAGAAACACAGCCAATAAGAACCCATTATAATATTTGGTAAAATTGCTGGTAAAATTCATGTTCTTGGAATAATAAGTTAATTAAGTAGTAAAATATTGTTTCAATCGAAAAGTATTGGGAATAAATTTGAATAAGGAACAAAAAAAGTTTGTTTCCCGGGCAGGATTCGAAACACGAAAGTCTTAGTTACCAGTCTATCGTGCTCTGGAGTGAACAAGGCTCTGAAATCAGCTACAAGGGTCGGTCCGGTTTTTTTTGTCACTACTGTGCGATTTTCGCGTCTGAAATGTATTTTTCTGAAAATGGACATGTCAGGTTGTATATGTAAGTTTTCTCCTGAATGTATAGGCCCATTTGTTTAATAATAATAATAATAATAATAATAATAATAATAATAATAATAATAATAATCATTTATTTAACCTGGCAGAGTTAAAGCCATACGGCCTTTTCTAACACTCAACCAGGAGTAAAACTGCGTTACAAAAAACACTACAAGTTTACAAAATACACTAGAATTTTACACACAAAACTGAATAAGATAATAATAAAATGTAAACAACAAGTAAATAGAAATCAAACATAATATATGACATACAGAAAGAAAGAAAAAAGCATAATAAAATGTGAACAGCAGGTCAAAATAAATGATACATACAATGTATAAAAAATAAGACAATTATTGATAATAATAATAATAATAATAATAATAATAATAAAAAATAAGAATAATAATAAAAAATAAAAATAATAATGATCATAATGATAGTAGTAGTAGTAGTAGTAGTAGTAGTAGTAGTAGTAGTAAAATAGTGCAGTACAAAGCACACAATGAATGCAATATTTTTAAGTACACACAGTAAGGAAAATTATGATTATATATAGCTCAACTTATCACATTATAGATATACCATTATCGGAAAATATGAAAACAAAAATATAAAATAAGTTAAATATCACTAGAACATAAAAAAATGTGAATACGTGGAAACATGCAATACAACACTTGTCATAATAGTAAGTTAGTTTGGCAACTCGTCAGAAGATAATTTTCTAACTTGGATTTGAAAGATTTCAATGTTCGGCAGCCCTTGACTTCAGACGGCAGAGAGTTCCAGTGACGAGAGGTAGCAACAGTGAAAGATAAGGAATACAGAGATGATGTGTGAAGTGGAATTTCTAGCGTGTTATCGCGTTGTGATCGAGTATTAATATTATGATAGCGAGAGAGAGTATGAAAACGAGCGAATAAATAATAGAGGGATGAAGTGTTCATAATTCGATATAAGAGAGAAAGAGAGTGCAGATTTCTCCTCTCATGTAGGCTAACCTAAGCCATGATAACTTCTCGAAAGAAGGTGAGATATGATCATAGTATCGAACATTATTGTTTGTTATTGTACTTGGATGTTGGACTCGTTCTAAACTTGCTTTTGTAGGTAAACATGACAAATGCCCCGGTGGCCTATTCTCGAATCAGTGGATCAAGAATTCAGACTTGGACTGCAGCTCTTTGCCTGTGGATTTAGTCTTCCATGCAATTAGCGTCGGCTTGCGTTGTTCAGTAGAGTTGAGAGGATTATCCTAGTGGATGATCAGAAACAATGGCCCCCGGCAACGAAACAGGACTCTGCAATCCGACTCCGCAGGATTCAGGAGCCGCAGACGAGATCTGATTATGCGATGTGTGCGTAATCGGAATTGGATGGCACAGACATTTTTCGCTACAACATATGGACGCAGTACGCGACAATTGACTGTAGCTGAAGTACGAGGGACCAAGTAACTATGGCAATGCTCGCCATAAATTTGCGCATCGATTCGTCATGCACGTGCCCAAACGGCTTCAGTAGAAGGCGGTGTTTTCTATGCATGCGTCGCTTATATAGAGTGAAGCATAAGTAGTAATGTCATTAATTTCATGGGGTTATTCTTTGAGATATTTCAAACAAAAAAGTTTAAAGAAATTTTGCTCGTTATTACATCTTTTTCCAGAAAGAAAAATATTTTTTTTATTTTACGACGCTGTATCAACATCTCAGGTTATTTAGCGTCTGAATGAGGTGAAGGTGATAATGCCGGTGAAATGAGTCCGGGATCCAGCACCGAAAGTTACTCAGCATTTGCTCAAATTGGGGTTGAGGGAAACCCCCGGTAAAACCTCAACCAGGTAACGTGTCCCAACCGGGATTCGAACCCGGGCCACCTGGTTTCGCGGCCACACGCTCTAATTGTTACTCTGCAGGTGTGAACAAAATTATTTTATATGAAACATTTCATAGCGTGTTTTTTTATTTAATTGCCAATATACTCACGCAATTTAAGACATCAGAATATTATGATGGTGAATAATTGAAAGAATTTTAGCATTGTCCAAATGAGCAGAAATTTTATTTTAACAAATGTAACTTTTCGTTCTGCAAAGGAATTTTAAAATGTTACATTTTTTCGGGTCAAATTTCTTCACATTTAAACGACAAAACTAAAATTCTTTCAATCATTTTAATACACTGTTTTCTTAAAATCACTGAGAATATTGAGAATTAAATCAATGGCTTTCCGAAAACACGCAATGAAATCTTTCATATAAAACTCTTTTTTCTCGGACAGGAAGGAAAAACGAATAAATTTTCATTAAACGTTTTGTTTGAAATATCTCATTAATTTAGTGTTCTGCCCAAGGGTAGGTTTTTCACTCCAAAAACCCACCTTCCTCCAATCTTTTCTATTTTCTGCCTTCCTCTTCGTTTCCTCATATGATCCTATATCTTAATGTCGTCTATCATCTGATATCTTCTTCTACCCCAAACTCTTCTCCCGTTCACCATCCCTTCCAGGGCATCCTTCAGTAGGCAGTTTCTTCTCAGCCCTCCTTAGGTCCCTAACCTGAGTAACATTAATACAGTCTCTACAATCACATCCCACCTCCCTCAAATTAATTTTAATAATATCCTACCATCTACGTCTCGGCCTCCCCAAAGGTATTTTATCCTTCGTCTTCAACTAACACTCTATATGCATTTCTGAATTCGCCCATAAGTGCTACATGCCCTGTCCATCTGAAACGTCTTGATTTAAAATATTTCTAATTATGTCAGGTGAAGAATACAATGACCAGAATATTGTACGAAATGGAAATATAAAAATTGAAAATTTATCCTTTGAAGAGGTGAAAAATTCAAATACCTGGGATCAACAGTAACAAATATAAATAATACACGGGAGGAAATTAAAGGGAGAATAAATATGGGAAATGCCTGTTATTATTCGGTTGAGAAACTTTTATCATCCAGTCTGCTGTCAAAAAATCTGAACGTTAGAATTTATAAAAGAGTTATATTACCGATTGTTCTTTATGGTTGTGAAACTTGGACTCTCACTTTGAGAGAGGAACATAGGTTAAGAGTGTTTGAGAATAAGGTGCTCAGAAAAATATTTGGGGCTAAGAGGGATGGAGTTACAGGAGAATGGAGAAAGTTACACGACACAGATCTGCACGCATTGTATTCTTCACCTGACATAATTAGGAACATTAAATCCAGACGTTTCAGATGAACAGGGCATGTAGCACGTATGGGCGAATCCAGAAATGCATATAGAATGTTAGTTAGTTGGGAGGTCGGAGGGAAAAAGACCTTTGGGGAGGCCGAGACGTAGATGGAAAGATAATATTAAAATGGATTTGAGGAAGGTGGGATATAATGATAGTGACTGGATTAATCTTGCTCAGGGCAGGGACCAATGGCGGGCTTATGTGAGGTGGGCAATGAACCTCCGGGTTCCTTAAAAGCCAGTAAGTAAGTAAGAAGAATAGAATGCATGCAGGTCTGCGTTGTGTAACTTTCTCCATTTCTCCTGTAAATTCATCCCTCTTAGCCTCAAATGAATTACACCCAATTCTGGACAAAATTCACAATGGATACAACATGTGAACAGAATTTCATGCAACATGCTGCCTAGATTACTTAAAAATTACACCCGATCAGGCACAAGAAATCGAGGAAGATCATCAAAGAGACTCCTCGACATCTGATTTGAGATCGAAACAGGGCAACAGTGGCCTAATTCCCTGAAAGCTGCACGATGGTGATGGTGATGTTGTTGTTGATGATGATGATGATGAGTTGTCTATTTTTCTTATTTTCATAGTATACTTTCTTATGGACTACTTTTATGGGGTAATAGTTCTCATACTAATAAGGTACTTATGTTACAAAAAAAAAACTATTAGAATTATAACTAATTTATCAATGAAGACACACTGCAGACCGTTATTTGTAAATGAAAAAATTATGACTGTAACATCACTGTATATTTACCAAGCCCTAAATTACGTCAAAGAAAATTCACATATGAAGGGTACACGGGAAAAACGATCAAGGTCCATCAAAAATGGAAATTGAGTTAATAATGCTATCTTATACTGGGTGTTCAGTTCAAAATGTGTCTTGGCTCGCTGTATACCGTCACGTGGCTAGCTGATGAGCCTAGAGAATTCAATCTTCCTACACTTCCGCAGCTCAGGTGTATAATCTAAGAGGCAGAGAAGTTGGCTAGCAAGTACGGCGTTCATTCTTAAGAGTACGTGCCGATACGTACGGTAACGCCGGTAGTGGCAGGAATGTGAACTGTTTGGAAATACGTACTGTCGGGATATGGGGAGAGGGTTAAGACGATTACTTACGTATTTGTTGACATTAACTTGGACGGTCAACATGGACACGGAGGATTTGATTTGTGTTGTGGAATGTTACCGTACGCAACCGATGATAACAAATACCCTGCGTACGACTTGCCGGCGCAAAACACAGTTCGAAAGAGGTTATGGTAGCACACAGACCGTACAGACCGCCATCTGTTGCTACGACGTTCAAGTTATACCGTACACGTTCTCAAGTTCAGATTGAAGAACGCCTTAAATAATAGGCAAATTCTCTAACATATAAGCTGAAACTCGCTTCAAATCGGTGACCCAACAACAGTGACGTCATGACACACTTTGAAATGAACACCCAGTAGTGGAATGAAAGTACTATCATGTGGTCTAGCTAGTAATAAGAAATCATCGTTCTTGACATTCCACTACGTCAATTTCTATTAAATACACACTTAACAAAGTATTAAGTGCTTAAACTTTAAAATTCGTTTTTCTCGAAACTTTCTAAAATGGACCTTGATCGTTATTCCCGTGTACCCTTCATATGTTGACACATAGGAATGATGTTCATATATATAACACCAGAAACCGTGACCTTTTTGACATACCTAAATGTAGGCTAACCAAAACAATGAATAATTATTTTATTATGTCTTTAAAAATAGCAAATAAATGTCCGAGATATCTTTTTTTAATCTGGAAAGGGAGTCTTTTAATAGACTTGTCTATGGTTGGTTAATCAACAAACTATTTTATGAAATTAATGAGTTTTTTAATGTCAACATTGTTGAGAGTTTTTGAATTAATTTTATTGTTTACTTTTTATGACTGACTTTGTCAATTGCACTATGTTGTGTGCTCTGACTGTATAACACTGAATATACTGAATATAATAATAATAATAATAATAATAATAATAATAATAATAATAATGATGATGATGATTTATTTTAGCTGGCAAATTAAGGCAAATTCTCTTCCACTCAAATGTATATACATATGCATGAACTTATTCTTTGATTTAGATCATGTGAAAGAGTTATTTAGTTAAACAACAAAATATTATGAACTATTAATTTAACACTGAAATAAACTGTGTAGCAGAATTAAGCTAAAATACATAGAATGTTAATATATTTCAAATAATATTATTAGATAATAGAAAGAGATTATTACGAGACAATTTTGAAAATACAGCACAATCAGGATGATGTCTAAAGAAAGAAGTAACAATTCAGTGATAGTTTAGATTTGATTGGAAAATGCTAATTTATCTTTTAAGCTGTTTTTAAAACTGTTTATTGTCTTGCAGCCCTTACTTTGTGACAATTCCATTGACACTGTAAAAGATGATGAATAACGAGATGTTCTATGAAGAGGTATACTTAGCTGCCACAGATAAGTGATCTGGTATTTACGTCGTGGTTAGATATAGATAAGAGAAACGAGACGAAAGGTAATTTGGTGTTGAGGTGTGCAAATGATAAAGACAAGGAGTGAAAGTTCTACGTTCTTTAAGTCGGATTGAAGGACGGTGATATGTGATCATATCGTCGGATGTTGCACACGTATCTGACGCACATATTCTGAGCTCGCAGTAACTTGACGATATATTGACGATCTTTATTTAAAAATAGAGAAAGATCATTTGGTCTGGCGAAAGTAGTTCTTTATCCTGACAGCAGAATGACACTCAGTACTGGGCTAATTTATCAAATTTGTTCGTGGATCGTTATAAGGAGCTTTCCCTCAGACGTCAGTGCGCCGCTTTTTCAATCCACAAAGAATTGTATGAAAGAAACCTATTCGAGCACCTGCCAAGATAGTGAGGGAGCTTTGTTGAGACTCTAGGGCGAAGGGGACGAGAGGGGAGACGATGGGCGCAGTGATTGCGGGCGTCGGGACGGCGTGCGGAGTGACGCGGGACATGACCGGGCAATTCCTCACCATCACTGGGTGGGCTTGACCTTTCTTCCTCCACATATCACGCTTAAAAGGAAACCCGGCCAAAAAAGCGGATCCTCGTGTCCAAAGGAAAATGCGCACTGCATCCATCTCAGGATCGGTTTAAATTCAAATGATTTGTAGCGGCATCAGTTAACATTACTTACTTACTTACTTACAAATGGCTTTTAAGTAACTCGGAAGTTCATTGCCGTCCTCACATAAGCCCCCCATCGGTCCCTACCCTGTGCAACATTAATCCAGTCTCTATCATCATATCCCACCTCCCTCAAATCCATTTTAATATTATCCTCCCATCTACGTCTCGGCCTCCCCAAAGGTCTTTTTCCCTCCGGCCTCTCAACTAGCACTCTATATGCATTTCTGGTTTCGCTCATGCGTGCTACATACCCTGCCCATCTCAAACGTCTGGATTTAATGTTCCTATTTTTGTCAGGTGAAGAATACAATGCGTGCAGTTCTGTGTTGTGTAACTTTCTCCATTCTCCTGTAACTTCATCCCTCTTAGCCCCAAATATTTTCCTAAGAACCTTATTCTCAAACACCCATAATCTCTGTTTTTCTTTCAAAGTGAGAGTCGAAGTTTCACAACCATACAGAAAAATCGGTAATGTAACTGTTTTTTTTTTCAAATTCAAATTCAAATTTATTCACAATTTGCATTTTAAATGATACATATGAATATATACCCGAAATGAGCATATGCTCGTGCTCCGTGGACATATAGATACAATACAAATTAATTCTACATAAATTTTACAGAGGTCAATAATAATGTTTTGATGTTAGAAATAATAGTAAACAATAATAATAATAATAATAATAATAATAATAATAATAATAATAATAGGATATCCGTATAATGACTGACATGATACAAAGATACTAATACAAATTAATTCATTAATAATAATAATAATATAGAAAAGTTTGTGGGCTCTAATAATAATAATAATAATAATAATAATAATAGTAATAAAACAAAATTATTTACAATAATAAAATAAATACTAAAACGAATAAAATAAAATATAAAACCACTTAGCGAGAGTTAACACAACTTATAAAACTTATAAATTCTAACTTTAAGATTTTTTGACAGCAGACTGGATGATAAAAGCTTCTCAACTAAATAATAACAGGCATTTCCCATATTTTTTGTGAATTTAAATCTAGCTAACGAGAAATTCAACTTTCTTTTATGGAGTTTTAGATTAGAGTCTTACGTGAAATTTCTATAATTCTATCTTCACAAACATTATCATCACCACTAGCATGGAATGGATATGGAAAGATAATTGTTTCCGGCTTGAACTTCATCTAAATTGATCTCGCCATCACACTTCTGGACCTCCATAACTGCAGGGTCGAAGTGAAATAACCTTGCAGATCGAAAGAGACGATAGGGTAAAACAAATGACTGGAAAACCTATATCACGTTTTGTCATTAAATGAGCGGTTAATTAGAAAATTGAGTTGGAAGTTTCAGCAGTCCGGCAACATCGTCGCTAATACGCTCTACTCGTATACAAATAAGAGGTCAACGAACTCGGTGAGTCTCCGTACGTAAGCTGCCAAGACGTTGCCATGCGTTCGCTTCGTGCAATGTTTTGAATTTAGGCGTTTTTTAAATTAAATTTACACGAAAACCGTGCATGCTATTGAAATACGCCAGCGGGATAAATTATTCTTCATTAGATTTCCTATCGATATGGACAAACGTTTACTTACTTACTTCCTTACTTACTTACTTACTTACTGGCTTTTAAGGAACCCGCAGGTTCATTGCCGCCCTCACATAAGCCCGCCATCGGTCCCTATCCTGAACAAGATTAATCCAGTCTCTATCATCATATCCCACCTCCCTCAAATCCATTTTAATATTATTTCCCATCTACGTCTCGGCCTCCCCAAAGGTCTTTTTCCCTCCGGCCTCCCAACTAACACTCTATATGCATTTCTGGATTCGCCCATGCGTGCTACATGCCCTGCTCATCTCAAACGTCTGGATTTAATGTTCCTAATTATGTCAGGTGAAGGATACAATTCGTGCAGCTCTGCGTTGTGTAACTTTCTCCATTCTCCTGTAACTTCATCCCTTTTAGCCCAAAATATTTTCCTAAGAACCTTATTCTCAAAAACCCTTAATCTCTGTTCCTCTCTCAAAGTGAGAGTCCAAGTTTCACAGCCATACAGAACAACCCGGTAATATAACTGTTTTATGAATTCTTTCAGATTTTTTGACAGCAGACTAGATGACAAAAACTTTTCAACCGAATAATAACAGGCATTTCCCACATTTATTCTCCGTTTAATTTCCTCCCGAGTGTCATTTATATTTGTTACTGTTGCTCCAAGATATTTGAATTTTTCCACCTCTTCGAAAGATAAATCTCCAACTTTTATTGTTCCATTTCGTACAATATTCTGATCACGAGACATAATCATATACTTAGTCTTTTCGGGATTTACTTCCAACCCTATCTCTTTACTTGCTTCAAGTAGAATTTCCGCGTTTTCCCTAATATTTTGTGGATTTTCTCCTAAAGAAAAAAAAAAATCTGAAAAAAAAAAAACTATGGACTCTCCACCAATATGATATTATAGCTTTTTTGTTACACACAACATGAGTTATTCGCTCTGGAAATCTGCAAGGCTATTTTACTTCCACTCTGCCTATAAAATATCTCTGGTGTTTTGGAATATCTTACAAGCAAACGTTCTGATGGGGGCAGATAAAAAAGTTAATTTTTTTTCTTCTGCCATGTTAATAGTGTCAAAAGAAGCGCTTATACAAATTTTGGCCACTCGACCTTAATTACGAGGCCGTCCAGAAAGTGATTTTCCCCGGGCTGTTTATAGAAAAAAGCACAATTGCATGGAAATATTTATTGAAACAGATACAGCAATTGGTGCGCTATTTGTCAACATATCCCCCACTGGAATTGAGACATTTGTCATACCATGGGATCAAATTTTGTGTCATAGAAGTCAGCCGCCTCAAATCGGAAGCAGCATTTGACTGCGTCTGCACTTCTTTCTGTCGATCCTATGAAATGAGAAATGTCTCAATTCCGTGAGATTCGATCTCACGACCGACGGAGGAAAGGCTAAGTCGGCCTTGTGTTGGGCGGGTGCGCGCGCATCTGCCTCCTGGGGCATGGCTACGCGCGGTGAAGGAGGGGAGCAGCAGCGTGCGAGATGATTCGAGAATGGAGACACGCGTCGAAATATCGCGATCTATCCAGAACTCGTACTTTCCAGAAACTGTGGTGTGAGTATAAATTACGAGCGCAAGTGAACGCGAGGCAGTTTTTTCAGTTTATACAGCCATTCAGTGAGTAAGCCAGAGCAAGCAAGCAAGCCAGTCTTGTGTACCGGAGTTCGACTCGAGTGTGCGTCCGCAACTGTATCAGCATCCGAAGGCCTGAGTTCGAGTGCAGTGGACCGCAGTTGGAGGGACCTGAGTTCGAGTGCAGTGGACCGCAGTTGGAGGGACCTGAGTTCGAGTACAGTGAACTGTCTCTGAAGGTCTGTGGTTCGAGATACTGTGAACTCGAGTGACTGAGCTAGAAGAACTGTGAACTGAGAACTGATAGTTCTGATTTGTAAATAGTGCTTTGTAAATATTAGTTAAGATTAACAGTTCATTGTTGTACGTAATAGTCCAAGTAAATTGTCATTGCCGTCAGTGGATTGCCATAACGAATACTGTGTTGAGTGAAAATCGTATTGTTGACGAGAGCGTTTAAGGTGAATTGTAGAAAGGAATTATTGTTGGAAGAATAAAATTCCATTGCTGAGTTGAAATAAATTTACAATATGTTAGAAAATAGCTCAATAATTGCTGTGCCTGTTCAAATAAATTTGTCGAATGAAATTGTGTTTTTTTCTGTTAACGGCCCCTGGCGAACTTATTTTTTACTGCCCTCGTAATTGCGGTCGAGTGGCCAAAATTTGTATAAGCACTTCTTTTGACATAATTAACATGGTGGAAGAAAAAAAATTAACTTTATCTGCCCCCATCAGAACGTTTGCTTGTTAGGTGATACTACGTTTTCCTTATTTTGTAGGAGAGCACTTTTAAAGTTTATTCTTTCAGGAAAAATCAGGGAAACATAAAACAGGAACTATGTTTTATTGGTATTAGTATTAGTATTAGCTGCTAATGGGAGTAGACCCGGTATCATGTTTTTATATAATGTTAAAACCAACAATTTTAACTGAACTAGACAATAAAATATTTTTTCCAGAATTGTGCATATCAACTTCCGCCATAACACAACAGATATAATATAAAGTTCATTAATGGAAGGCTCACGGAACACAGGAATTTTTTTTGAATGGCGGTTTGCATACTCTGGATCTACAGGCGCAGTCACTGGGTCACTTGTAGATAATAAATCGAAGCAACTTCCAGCAATGACGCCTTTTAAGTAGGCAACTTCTCTGCCTTAGAACTAATGCTTTCTGCATTCTTTCACATAAACACAGTTCGAAAGAGTAACACATTTTCTGTGCGTCTAAAAAACACTGGACAATTTGTGTTTATGTGTGGGAATACTATGTGTTTATTATTCCTTGAGTACAACTACTTAAAATGTGTATTATTTTATTTGCAATGCGTACAGTAAACGTAGATCTTCTTTAAAAAATATTAATGATCATTGTAAAAGTGTACGTACATGTAAACCAAAAATCTTGAATTTATTTTCCTAGTGTTCTTCCTTTTAAATGTAATTCTTGACAAAGTTCGATCACAAATGTTGAAACAGTACTTGTTAACAAAACGTTCTTTAATTGATTGCTAGTAGTTTATTTTATACAATATGTTATTAACACAGTTACACAATGTAAAACTACACGCATTTTATTCTCCACCTGACATAATTAGGAACATTAAATCCAGACGTTTGAGATGAGCAGAGCATTTAGCATGTATGAACGAATCAAGAAATGCATATAGAGTGTTAGTTGGGATGTGAGAGGGAAAAAGATCTTTGGGGAGGCCGAGACGTGGATGGGAGGTTAATATAAAAACGGATTTGAGGGAGGTAGGATATGATGGTAGAGATTGGATTTATCTTGCTCAGGATAGGGACCGATGGGGGCTTTTGTGAAAACTGCAATGAACCTTCGGGTTCCTTAAAAGCCATAAGTAAGTTATTAACACAAAGCAAAGTCATGCATATTGATAAGTGTGGACACATGTAAACAATCTTTGAATTGATTCTGAATAGTGATGTTTTCTTCGAAGAATGTTATTTTTAAATACTATCGTACTATTCAATACAGTATGCCACAATGGATGGTTTATACAAAAATGAGTTAACCCACGAAACTAAAAGAAAATGAAGCGTTTAAGCAGCAGGGTAAATAAAATGAAATGATATAACAAGTAGAAAGGTTATAAGATTCATTTGCTATCGATTGCTTCTAAAATTGTTATCGATAGCATAAAATTTCAGATCAATATCGATTGGAAAGTCATATCGATAATAATGTTTCGATAGTAAAAACAATCGATAGGACGGCGATAACTTTCGTGTATTTCTGATTCTAAGGGTTTTATCAATTTAATATCGATTGGATAATCATGTCGACAAAAATAGTATCGATCCACAGTATCACTATAACTATCGCGTATTCTTGATTCTAAGGTTTTTATTAATTCAATGTCGATTGGAAAATCATATCGATAATAATGCTACCGATAGTAAATACAATCGGTAGATTCATGATAACTATGTACATGTATGTATGTATGTATGTATGTATGTATGTATGTATGTATGTATATATGTATGTATGTATTCACACTGCAATGGGTATATACCCGGTGGCAGTGGTAACTAATTACACTCAATAAAGACAATAATAAATGCAAATAATAATAATACTAATAATAATAATAATGAAAACTACCACTACTACTACAAATAATAGTAATAATAATAATAATAATAATAATAATAATAATAATAATAACTGGGAGCATCCTAAATTAAATGAAGCACGATCACTTAAAATAACATTTAAAATAAATCTAATTTGTATCTTAACCCTAAGTTCGAACTAAAACCCACGAGTATGATATGTTCATACCTGCACAAGTACCTTTCAACACTACACTCATTTCGCTGACAACTCACTCACTGCACTGGAACTACGACACATTTCACTGATTCTATCCTGATTTCACTAACACTTCAAAACCATTTCACTGTTCAAATACTTTGCACTGCCAGTATAAACTATAAAACTTCACTGATAGAAACACACTTCACTTAGCCTACACAACACACTTCACACTTCACTGACACAACACACTTCTACACTGATACAACACTTCAATAATAAAGTATCAATTACACCCTTTAAATAGTGTGTATAATATACTACCGTCTATTAGTAAAGTCCTTAAGCTATTTTTAAATACATTTTTGGTTATTGGTAAAGCCTTTAGTAAGTCTGCAGGTAAAGCATTCTAGCACAATTGAGAAAATAAATCTTTCCAGTGTCCTCTGTTTTCTTTCCCTCAATTTATATTAACTATCGTACATTTCTAATTGTAAGGGTTTTATCACTTCAGTATAGATTGCAAAATCATATCGATAACAATGGTATCGATACATCACATATTCATTTTGTATGATGTCTCGCCCACCTCATTAAATATTACACGACTACTATTTCTGAAGTAGACAATATGTATTATTACTATTTACTACGAGAAAAATCCGTACCGGCACCGGGAATCCAACTCAGAACCTCTCAGCTCTGCGCGCTGAGCGCTCTTTCCAACTGAGCTATGCCGGGACACGATCCACGGCACCGGCCGAACCCCTCTCGTAATGCTTTTTACGGCCTTACTACCTGCATTTGAGACGATTCACGTCATATATGGAGGAGCACATATTTAAATGACTTTGTGGCCATATTCAACATCAGTTTATGAAAACTGCTAACAGTTAATACATCACATATTCATTTTGTATGAGGTCTCGCCCACCTTATTGAATATTACACGACTACTATTTCTGAAGTAGCCAATATGTATTATTACTATTTAATACGGCCGGCGCCGGTACGGATTTTTCTCGTATTAAATAGTAATGATGGTATCGATAGTAGAGGCTATCGATAGTATCGCGATAACTATCGCCCATTCCTAATTGGAGGAACAGTTTTAATTAGGGATGATGAAATAAACAAGAAAAGTTTTAATTAACGATGATTAAATAAAAAATAAACATGAATAATTTTAAAAGAAACAATTATTGAAACTACAGTTTTCAACTTATTCAGGATTTCCGAATGGTGCTCTTCATTTATTTGTAAATGGGATTTCAGGGAAGATGGATAGCTATGACCAGTGATCTTTATTAATTCTTGTTCTTGAATGCCAGTACGAGTCATATTTAAAACTGCTGTGCATCTACTGGAGTGGTTTGTAATTTTCTGTTTTTTTTTTTTTTTTTTTGACGTCCAGACCAGTGCACTTTGAAATGTTGGCAAACAAAGAAACAAATGCTGAGGTAGTGATAAAAATAAACAAATGCTAGGGAAGCAATAAAATTAAACAAATGCTAGGGACCCGATAAAATTGTGCGATAAGCAGCCATGATTGGTTGAAAGACGTCCTTTCGTACCGTTTTATTGGTCAAAAGTAGTGTGACGTAATAAAAGTGTAATAGTCATTTTAATATCGATTGGAAAATCATATCGATAAAAATTGTATCGATATTAGGCCTAAAAGCGGTCCACAGTATCACTGTAACTATCGCGTATTCTTAATTCGAAGGTTTTTATTAATTCAATATCGATTGGAAAATCATATCGATAAAAATGCTACCGATAGTAAATTCAATATGTATGTTCGCGATAACTATCGTGCATTCCTGATTCTAAGGTTTTTATCAACAGTAATCTCATTTGAGGTTTTGATTTATCTAGAGAAAATCAAAATTCGAGTGGGATTTAATTGACTATTACACGATTAGAAGAAAGTATATAAAGATTATAAGTAACAAAGTACTCCAGTACAATAAAATATTAATTGACTTACGAAAATAAACCTGTCTTCAAATGTATTATTGCACCATTACGCTAGATGGCAGTTGTGCCATGGAATCTTCATTGAACTCTGTAGACGGTTACTAGTTAAGAAGGCTTTGTTGATTCAGTTTCGTTTTTATTAAAACATTTGCATTCCACTTCAATCATCCGGATCCCAGTAATCAAAGTCACTTGACAGATGATTTTCAATAAATCTCAGTATTAAACAATCTCTGATACGTGACTATCCATAATATCACATAGCAGAAGCTATAACATAACCTAACTAATATGCACAAGTGTTAGAAAAGTTTTAATTAACGACGATGACATAAAAATAATCATGAATAATTTTAAAAGGAAGAATTATTGAAGGTACAATTTTCAAATTTGAATGTGGTTGGTGGTTCAATTGATGTTATATTGGACGTGTGCGTAATAGAAGTGGAACTCGTTGATTTAGGCCTACATGGTGTATTCAACTTATTCAGAATTTCCGAATGAATAATTTTAAAAGGAATAATTATTGAATGTACAATTTTCAAATTTGAATGTGGTTGGTGGTTCAATTGATGTTATATTGGACGTGTGCGTAATAGAAGTGGAACTCGTTGATTTAGGCCTACATGGTGTATTCAACTTATTCAGGATTTCCGAATGGTGCTCTTCATTTATTTGTAAATAGGATTTCAGAAGATGCATAGGTATGATCAGTGATTTTTATTAATTCTTGTTCTTGAATGCCAATGCGAGTCATATTTGAAACTGCTGTGCATCGACTGGAGTGGTTTGTAATTTTATATATTTTTTTTTTTGACGTCCAGACCAGCGCAGTTTCAAATGTTGGCAAACAAAGAAACAAATGCTAGGGACGCGATAAAATTAAACAAATGCTAGGGACGCGATAAAATTAAACAAATGCTAGGGACGCGATAAAATTAAACAAATGCTAGGGACGCGATAAAATTGTGCGATAAGCAGCCATGATTGGTTGAAATACGTCCTTTCGTACCGTTTTATTGGTCAAAAGTAGTATGACGTAGTAAGAGTGTAATAGTCACTTCAATATAGATTGCAAAATCATGTTGATAAGAATGGTATCCATATTACCGCGATAACTATCGCCCATTCCTAATTGGAAGGGTTTTATCATTTGCCGTGGCCGTCCTTATTGCGGGCACAGTAACCCGTGAACCAACGCAACTGATCCACTAAAAATTCATCCCATTTGTCGAAAGCAAAACCTATTAAGCCGACCTTGTAAGCGGGCTCATTAAATCGCGACACATTATAAATCCCTACTTAAATGGAAGTGGGTTCGATCCCAAATTGTCTATATATGGCGCGGGTAATCGCATTCCATATATTGCCGCGGCAGACTAACGATCAATCACGCGAGCGACGTAATTGCACTGCCGCTGCTGTGGCGGAGCGGTTTAATTCCTTCTTTACTTTAACGTCCTAATCTTCACTTGAGAGCTAGACACGCTGGCTATTTATAATTGGTTCAGCGCCCTTGAAGCTTGCTAGCAGCGTGCGAAGAGTTCCTTTCTTTGTCTACCATTTCATTTAAGACACTCCCTCAACTTTTATGTTAATTTCAAACTTATTTTATTTGCACTTAAAAATATGTTACCGTTCCGTCATTTCTGATCTCTCTATTTCCTTTGTTTTTTTTTTATGTCTCCTTACTCTAAACCAGGGATGGGCATCGTATCTCACTTGAGAATTTGTGCCTCACTGACCTTCACAGAGCTTATCGCTCTGAGTGACATCATCTTCACAGTCCCCGTTCTTCCCTCACGAAGCTCCTAGGCGTGGGCAGGTTCTATATCAGTTTCGTAAGCAATATCAGTGGTGGCATAATGGCATTATAAAAGCAGTGTGTACGCGTTAGAAAACGATTATTTCATGAGAAATGGGAGGAAGAGCTTTTTTGCTGTTTAGAAGGGGAGAACATACGACGTATGTTATGCTCGAAAACCCTATTAGGCATTAATAAATTTAATATACAACGACATTACTCCTTATGTCATAACGAACATGCTCAATTGGAAGGTAAGACAAATTAAATGTTATTTTTCGTACTATTCCGAAGAAAATTTACGATCTTAACATTTGCATAGTATACTAAATATGACATTATACCTTAAACACGCTGCATTAAAAGGTACGAGGAATTAAATGTTGTTTGTACGTATTATTTCCAAAAGAAATTTATAAAAAAATATATCAAATGTGCGTAGAAAACGAAATATGATTTTCTGAAATTATTTTAGATCGAGACCGTGCAAATCTATTAAGTAATCTTGATAAACGCCAGAATATTCAAGAAAATAAACGTAGACAACGTGATGGAATATTATTGGCTAGTTACGCAATTTCTCGCCTGTGATTTAAATCAATTCAGCGACGGAGAAACAGTAAAGAGGTTTATGATTAAAGCTGCCGAATTAATTTGCCAAATTGAATAAAAGTTTTCGAGAGTCTCACGTTAACCAAGCTCTTTCCTAATAATTCGCCACTGACCGCCTTAGCGATTACGATAAGGTGACGCAGGTCACAGCAGTTTATATTTCCCATCCCACACTGCAGTCCGCTCTCCTATTTCAAATCGAGTGCCTCACGTAACCGAAAATTCTGCCCATGTATGCTCTAAACTGGCTACGGCTTAACGAACGTAGAAATTTTCATTCTCTTGTTCTCCTTTTCCAAGTCCTTCACACTTCTACACCTACCTACCTTGCCTCCCGTTTCAGTTACCTGTCATCATATCATAATCTCTTCACACGCACGCAAAATAGCCGCATACTAGCCATACCAACACATAAGACATCATCGTATTCATCATCATACACAATCTCGCTCTCGCGCTTGTGGAATACCCTACCCAGTGACATCAGAGACTGTCGGAATTTAGTAGTGTTCAAAAGCAAACTTATTAAGCATTTTCTTACTGCGTAGAGTAGGTTTAATTTGTACTTAATCAATAAAAGAAATATTTCTCTCTTCTTAACTTTTACAATAAATTGTCTAGCTTTTATTAATCAGTTCATCTTTTAGTACTTTGATTTTTATTGTATTTGTAAATTTAATATTAATTGTAATTAGTATTGTAATTGTATTCTTATTATTGTAGTTGTAATCCCCTGGTAGAGGGGTAAGAAGAGAGGGGAAGAAGCGAAGAGGTGCGATGGGATGGTATTGTTGCAGGTCCTCATGGCCTTCTCTCTACCAGGTTAAATAAATAAATAAATAAATAAATAAATAAATAAATAATTGTACTACATTTTTATTTTCCGTTACAGTTTTACTGTACATTTTAGTTTTAAGGGGTTAGGTATAGCTTTTTTATTTTCCGTTACACCAGTAAAATTTTGGAAATATTCAACATTTTTTCCTCCATTACTGTATCTTGTACAATAATGAAAAGTGGTATGTGTAAAATACTGCCCTTCTACTATATGAAAAAAATATTTTTACGATTTAAAAAAATATATATATTTTTTTTTTCAAAATTCAAAATGTTGACAGTTCACTGTGCAGTGATGAAACGTTTCCCGCATAACTCTTAAACTTGTTAACTTTTTCATGTTCTCTCTTTTTTATTTTATTGCTGAAACTCATGTTTACAATATCATGCTCTTTCAACTACATTCCTTAATAAATAATAATACTGGGTAACTTTCGGTGCTGGACCCCGGACTCATTTCACCGGCATTATCAACTTCATCTCATTCAGACGCTAAATAACCTAAGCTGTTGGTAAAGCGTCGTAAAATAACCTACTAAAAAAATATAAATAAATAATATTTCCTTCGGAATAGATATGATAAGACTTTCTTGTGTTGAATTTTAGCATACCTTGTTTACATGTTTCGACCTATTTATGGGTCGTCTTCAGAACTGGTCGTTGTTGGTCTTGGTGCCTCTTGTTGTTACCTGTGAGGGTGCGTTCGTAGTGTAGAGTCAAAGAGTGTATGTGTTTTGAAATTGATTTGTGTGTTGAGAATATCATTGGGGTGTGTTTTCTTGTGTCTGTATATTTCATATTGTTCTAGTGTGTTGAGTTTCAGGCTTTTTGGTTGAATGTGCAGTATTTCCATGTCTGTGTTGATGTCTCTGTAGGTGTGGTTGGCATTTGCACATTCAACCAAAAAGCCAGAAACTCAACACACTAGAACAATATGAAATATACAGACACACGAAAACATACCCCCAACGATATTCTCAACACACAACTCAATTTCAAAACACATACACTCTTTGACTCTACACTACGAACGCACCCACACAGGAAACAACAAGAGGCACCAAGACCAACAACGACCAGTTCCGAAGATGACCCAAAATAGGTCGAAACATGTAAACAAGTATGTTAAAATTTAATACAAGAAAGTCTTATCATACATATTCCGAAGTGATACAATGTTAAAAGTTGTGTAATCAAGATGTAATAATAATATTTTTTTTTATTTTGTGTTAGAAGAAAATACTGATATTTGACCATTTTTTAAAAATGAACTTATTTTTTACCAATCTATCAAAGGTAGAGAAGTCATCTTGCATCATATTGTATGGCATGCATAAATACACACAAAAAATTTCATCACAGAATGTTGGATAGTTTTTGAGTTATGTGGGAAACGCTTCGTCACTGCACAGTGAACAGAATTTTGAAAAAAAAAAAATGTAAATATTTTTTTAATTGTAGAAAAATTTTTTTAATACAGCAGAAGGACAGTGTTTTACACATACCAATTTTCATTGTTGTACAAGATACAGTAATGGAGGAAAAAAATGTTGAATATTTTCATAATTTTACTGCTGTAAGCTGTACCTAACCCCTTAATGATTATATATATATATATATATATTTCTACATCAAACTTACCGGCTATGGTTCGCCACCACATTTCTGTATACATGCTACCCATAGCCTTCTAATTACAATATATACTATTAATCTAAAAATAGCCGTTTGCTGTTTTATGTTTTTATCTCTTTTTTATGTCCATAACCAACCAAAAACAGTTAAAATCTGCAGATCTAGTCTTTCAGGTAAGGCTCCCTATAAAGCAGATTATGCAAATCTAGTCTTTCAGGTAAGGCTCCCTTTAAAGCAGATTTGAATAATTTCAAGGGAAAAATTGTTCTGGGGCGGGGTATCGATCCCGGGACCTCTGGTTGAACGTACCAGCGCTCTTTCCAACTGAGCTACCCGGGAACTCCACCCGACACCGTCTCGACTTTTCCCTTTATATCCACACAACTCGCGTGGGCTGACGAAACGCCAGAAACCCACATCGAGTGCACACATTCTCTGTGTGACTTGGAATTGTGGTTTTCTGTTAACGTACGCAGTGACGTATATATTATGCAAATCTAGTCTTTCAGGTAAGGCTCCCTGTAAAGCAGATTTGAATAATTTCAAGGGAAAAATCGTTCCGGGCCGGGAAATCTATTACACATTTTTCACCCTTCACAACTTCAGACAAAATTGGAAGTTAGGTATAGAGATATTGAACAGCATTTAAAGTTAGACATTGTTCTAATGGACTTCATTTTGCATTAGACATATAGGTAATATATCAGCTTTCGTAGATCTTCTGTAATTAGACCTTATGAATTAGATATTATTGTATTAGATATCAAATCTTTAGACATACTGACCGCTAACCTAAAATATGTACAGTATAATGCACATAATTTATGCGACCAACTCTGAGATCAGTGTATTTTTTGATAGGCTAGTTCTGCGCATGTAGTAAACCTGGAGTTACTGATTCAGAATCCCCCAACATTAAGAAGTTATTAAGGGCCGTATTCATAGACATTCTTAGCGCGGGCTTCCGGTGGATGATCAGCGAACTAACGTTGTTCGTATTCGTAAACCTGCGTTAGCGATATGATATGATATGGATCCCGTACAAGTAACCAGTCGATAGCCGGGGCTAGTTTAGCACGCTCGTAGCGCGGGCTAGCGAAACGTCTATGAATAGCACCCTTAGTGATTTAAGGAATCATTAGGCCAGCTGAACGTTCCAGAAACTCGTTTTTAATATTTATATACTTATTATCCTTAATGAATTCTTAAATACTGTTGGAGAGACCGGCTATAAATGACTCGAAATCATGTATGCTGTCATAAAATCTGTGAAATGTAAAACGAGTGAAGTCTGTGAAGTACTTCCAACAGCTGATGTTCTGTGCAGTACGCCGTGGGAATGCAGTTTATTTTATTCAACATCGCATGAAGATCGCTGGGAATTATTGGCACATTTGGTTGGTAATAGCTATTTAATAGCTTGAAAGATACAGTAATGCTGGAGTTGATATAATTTAGATCAGTATCTGAATTGCGTTGGGATTGAAAAACCGCGGAGCCCGTAAGTGCTTTCTTCTCTCTCTCATCATGTTGTCGGGGGGACTTCTTGATCGGAAAACCCTTTAGTGCTGGCAAGCGAGTGTACTTACGCTTGGGCGTTTCGTGGTCGAGCCATTATTCTTTTTCCCCCCATTCTATCCCTCTTTTCTCTCCCTAGTTTCTTCTGAACTGCAGCATGGTCCCAAGTATCTTATCTGTCGACACGCCAAATCTGGTTGGTTTCTTTTTCAAGCGACGCTCTTGAGTGGCGAGTATCGGACAAGATCTCTCTCCATCTCTCTTTCTCTCGAATTCTCTTTCACATATATAGAAAATCCCTCGTCCTATACTCATAGGCTCTTCGTCTCGTTTTTCCCATCCACTTACTGTATCTTTGCTTCACAATTTTTCTGCCTCGCTTCATACTTTTTTGTTCCTCGTACTTTTCTTCCTTGTTTCTTTCGCCCTGCATTTCCTCATTCTGTTTTCCTCTCTGCTACTCACTTCTCCTTCAGGATCCCCTTAGTTACCTTATCTGTACGTCTGACAAACCTTGTTTTTCTATCTTTCTCCATCAAGCCTTTTCTTATTCCTACGAATAGCAGTTTTGCTGCAAAATCGGTCTTAGTACCTTTGAGAGAGAGTTGTAGCTCGTGTCGGGACTGTAAACAGCTTTACGATGCAATGAAAACCTTTGGAAAGTGTTAAAAATATACATGTGTAAAAATTACTCAAAGGGACGGTTTTGGTTCTGTATGGATAAAAGAAAATCTATGCAGTCAGTAGGGGTAACTAACAAAATCCGATTGAAGTGAAATGAACTCTAAAAGACAAGGAATCATTATTACAAGTGCCTTTGATTGCGAGAGCTGGGCTCACGCGATAAATACGTGTAAAGAACTAAAGCCCACTCCAAAAATATATCTCCATGGAAACCGCTCACAAATACGTCATATTCGCCACGAACAAAATAATAACATCATTTCATAACCAGCATATACATGGAACTAGCGTTACCCTTGATGTGTAACAGATACCGTGATAGATAATTGTATCCGGTTCAAACTCTGTTGGGGTCTATGGATTTTAAAGGACGATGAAAGCCCTACTGTGGTTTTCTTCGGAAAAGGTGGAGAGATAGAAGTCGCAGAAGTATTGCACATAAAAGAAATCTCTCGTTTATACAGGGGATGAGGCAAAATTTGTCGAAAATTTGACACCTACACTGCAGTTCAATGCTGAATAATCTCTGCTCTTGAAAACGTCGTTAAATTAAATACTACTGAAAGTAGCCACATTGACTGGGTCCAGCTCCTAGTCATATGGTCAGCATGACGTAAAATAAAATTCGTCATCATCATCATCATTATTATCAGATTATATCATTGGGCCTGTTTCATTTCCTGGTCCTTCCAACGTTTCTTTGATGTGTCCACATTTGATTTTACCGTTAGTTGATATAATTTAGATTTGCAATTTTTAAAATAATAATAATAATCTATACTAATAATAAATCTGTAGCCGAAATTTTTCTGGTAATTTTCGATTTTCCAAAAATAATTGGTCCTAACATATATAATTAACCACCCTGAAACCGAAAATCGCTTTTCTGACATTTTTATTTGTCTGTCTGTCTGTCTGTCTGTATGTTTGTTACCTTTTCACGCGATAATGGCTGAACAGATTTCGATGAAAATTGGAATATAAATTAAGTTCGTTGTAACTTAGATTTTAGGCTTATGGCATTCAAAATACATTATTTAAAAGGGGGTTATAAGGGGCCTGAATTAAATAAATCGAAATATCTCGCTTATTATTGATTTTTGTGAAAACTGTTACATAACAAACGTTTCTTTAAAAATAATTTCCGATAAGTTTTATTCCTTGAAAAATTTTGATAGGACTGATATTTAAAGAGATAAATGAGTTTTAAAATAAAAATAACTGCCATCTAAGGCCGTGTAATGAATTAAAAACAAATGACTTCGTCTATAAGGGGCCTTGGACAGCAACAATCGAAAGCTATGAAAGATAGCCTACAGAGAATGTTTCTGTGTTTGTATGAAGTAATATCGGAAGCTAAATTAACCGATTTGTATAATTAATTATTATTTCACCATTGGAAAGTGTTTCATTAGATGGATATAATGTTATAATGTTATTACAGTAACTTCTGATATAATATAATATAATATAATAAAAATTAAGAAACAGGTTAAAGGAATTGTCATTGCACCAAATGAGTGTCTCTGGATCAAAATGCTCGCATTTTAATTATTTGGATGCAATTTAAATTAAGTAACGTATTAAACGATTTATCCTTCTATCAAACACGAATGTTCCTGGATCAAATGTCCTATTTTAATTATGTAATTACTTTATATTTATTTCTAACGGGTGCAGCGGAGCGCACGGGTACGGCTAGTAATAATAATAATAATAATAATAATAATAATAATAATAATAATAATAATAATAATAATAATAATAATTTATTTCCTTCGATTATAAACATCATGCATAAAATTAGTAGCCTACACCCAAAGGAGCAAAGCTCGTGCTCAAGTATTTGAAAATTTCGACTGAAAGAATTAAGGCTTTTGTCTTTGTAGGAACAAATTCTATCGTAATGAAGATAGTAATAAAGAATCACGAACAAAGCCGTGGCGAAAATGTAATCGTGCGCCGAGCCACTGTGTAACCTGCAACGTGCATAACACCTATGGAGGGAGGCGGACACCCGAAGGGGAAGTGAAGCAACTGTCTGACTTATTAACGGATTTTCATTTTCATTACGTCAAGCACTTAAATATAATTTTATACAGTACAAGGTTACAAACTAATGTTTAGTACGTGTAACGAAGAAAGAAATGAATAAGAAAACATAGGACACATTATCACAACTTAAAATTAATTGTCTTCAGAATGTCTCTGCGACAAAGTTTCAAAACCAGGAATTATGTCACTTACTGCCAGTCGTAGTTGATCACGAAAGTATTTGTCTGTCAGTCGTGATTGCTTTTTACTGTTTTCATTGTTGAAATAATTTTTTTCAAACGTAAATTGTAGCGAACATGGCTTCAACAGAGCAAGCGAAAGAACGAAGCTTCGGATATTTATTCTGAAAACTTGAAATATATAATAATTTTCATGATTTTCAGTGAGTCTCCTTTTAAGAGGGTAAAAAAAAATGGAGCTAAAAATATACATCCAACCATCCTTTTCACAAAACGAGAGGTTGACTCATATGAGTCAGTAATTCCTTATTTCCGGGCTAAATACAATATTAATATCAAATATTATATTAATCAAATTTCAGTTACATGTCTCCTCTTTGATGCTCGAGGTACCACAATAAAATTTTTTCGTTCAATGACGAGGAAAATATAATGGTAATGTATTTTGATATAGGCTGCACAATGTAAACTATATAAACAGTCAAACATATATAGACAGTACATATCGGGCTACTGAACAAAACGTCTAATGAAATTTATTTATTTCTTCTAAGTGTATTTTTAATTTGCAAAATATCATGTTTAAAATTGATACGATCTAATCTAATTACTTATTTACATTTCGTCTAAACGTGAGTGCCATTGCCAACATACACCAAATACACAACAGAATAACACACGGCTCTGATGTAGCGTTTGAGACTCGCATTCGGAAGGTCCCGGGTTCTAACCCCATGGCCGGCTAATCTGACTGGGGTTTTTCATGGTTTGTTTCAGTCACAAAGGCAAATGCCGGATTGAAAATTTACATGCCATGATTCATCACAGCCTCAATCACCAATATCATATCCAACATCAGTTACATGAACACAAGCCATCTACAACACACAATAGAAACAGGAACTCAACAATAATAAAAACGGCCTGCTGGTATACCCAAGGATCTTAAACACGCGATATGATTACAGATGTTAAAGCGTGCATAAATAAACTTAACAAAAAAAAAAAAAACACAATAACAAACGAATGCTTCATTGTATCGGGTAAAGTAAATAGACATGACTGTCTGTTCTCATTTTCAAAAAAAGTTAGATATAAAACACATTTTTTCTGGAAAAACCTTGAGTTACAGGAAAACGTTATTTGACTTTTTCTTCAGATATTTATGCTCTACCACCAGCACTTTTTTGGCAGTTTATATCGTTTACACCCTGTAGATCCTCAAAACATATCTCCCCGAATTTTAGGTAAAATATTCAATATTTCTGTTTCTCCTTTTTGTGTGACGACGATGGGAAAATTTCCTAGTAGAAAAGGAAATTTCACTGTGTACAGACACATAACAGAATAACAAACGATTGCTTCAGGGTATCGGGCAAAGTAAACATACATGATTGTCTATTCTCATTTTCAAAAGAGTTAGTTAGACAAAAAACTTTTTTTTTCTGGGAAAACTATGACAGTTACAGAAAAACAACATTTGACTTTCTTCTTCAGCTATTTAAAATAAAAGTTTTTTCTGAATTCAAGAGCCCTTAACAAAGTGAAAACCAAACGGGTATCGGGTAAAGCATGGAGGGCATTTCACTTTTTATGAGAATCTTGATAAAGGCTATAAATCGAGAAAATAATATCTAATTATAACCGTTAATGGAATACGGAATATAATATAATATAGAATAATATAATAAATTCCTTTGAAAGAATCAGAACCATAGGGCAGCTAAATTTACTGAATACGTAAAAAGAAGATGGAAACGATTACGATAAAAGAACTTAAATGAGAAACTTAAAACAGACGTAAAAAACTAGAATAACATCAAATGTAAATGATGTCAATCTTCAGAACATGGATGCATAACGGCTAATAAAAAGCCAAGAAACATGTTAAACGGTCATGATTTTAAAATCAAATGTCTGGAAACAAAAACGGATTCCATTTTAATTTTTAAATAGAACTATAAATGATTGGAATGACCTATTGAAGCGGTCTTTGATCTGTCCTTCCTATCAAGATTCAAGAATATTCCCAGTTGTGGGTCAAATATCAAATTTTAATTAAGGTGACATTTAATATTTCATTTTTAAGGTGACATGTATTTATTTAGCCTGACGAGTTACTCCTTAATTTGAATTGTAAATTATTTAAAACAAGCTAATAATAAGAGGCCTTAGACTAGAAATGTTTATTTAAAACTGTAGTTTAGTTTATCATTTTATGCATAATGTAATTATTTGAATTTGAACTGTTGTAACAGTGAAGCGAGGTGAGTCAGTGAAGTTATGGTTTTACAGTGCAGTGAACAGTTCCGATCATTGATAATTCCATCTGTGTTCTATAGTGTCAGTGAAATGTGTTATAGAGTGTCAGTGAAATGTGAGCTAAAGTGTCAAAAGAAATGCGTCATAGTCCCACTACAGTGAGTGAGATGAGAGTAAAGGAAAGACCATTCATTTTTGTAAGGCCCATACATATAGGTTTATTTGTAAAATTAGGTATTTTATCCATTATTAACGAATTCTCAAATTGTATTCGTTTCTTGTAGATTGTAACGCAAATTGTATTGTGTCTTGTAAATTTTATTGTCCATTGCAAAGGACATTTTATTGTGTATTGTTTATGATTTTATTGTGTATTGATTGTAATTTTATTGTGCCATTCCCGTTATGATTTTCCCTTGAATTATATTGTAACATATTCTTCCTGTTTAAATTTTATTGTGTATTATATTGTAATTTTAGTGATTGTTTATGATTTTAATATTATTAAAAATATCTTTTTGTGTTTGTTTATGATTTTTTGTGTATTATATTTAATAGACCCTATTGTCCATATTGTTTATGATTTTATTGTGTATTGTATTGTAATTTTATTGTGTATTGTTTATGATTTTATTGTGTATTATATTGTAATTTTATTGTGTATTGTTTATGATTTTATTGTGTATTGTATTGTAATTTTATTGTGAAACATTTATGATTTTATTGTGTATTGTATTGTAATTTTATTGTGTATTGTTTATGATTTTATTGTATTATATTGTAATTTTATTGTGTATTGTTTATGATTTTCATTGTGAATTGTCTTGTTTTTAGAGTGTAAAAAAATGATTTTATTGTGAATTGTATTGTAATTTTATTGTGTATTGTTTATGATTTTATTGTGTATTGTATTGTAATTTTATTATGTATTGTTTATGATTTTATTGTGTATTGTATTGTAATTTTATTGTGTATTGTATTGTAATTTTATTGTGTATTGTATTGTAATTTTTTGTTATTGTTTATGATTTTATTGTGAATTGTTTATGATTTTTTGTATATTGTATTGTAAACCATTGTGTATTGTTATGATTTTATTGTGTATTGTATTGTAATGTTATTGTGTATTGTTTATGATTTTATTTATTTATTTAATTTTATTGTGTATTTTTATGATTTTAAAATATATTGTTTAAAATTTTATTGTGTATTGTTTATGATTTTATTGTTTATTGTATTGTAATTTTATTGTGTATTGTATTGTAATTTTATTGTGTATTGTATTGTAATTTTATTGCTGTATTGTTTATGATTTTATTGTGTATTGTTTATGATTTTATTGTGTAATTGTATTGTAATTTTATTGTGTATTGTTTATGATTTTATTGTGTATTGTATTGTAATGTTATTGTGTATTGTTTATGATTTTATTGTGTATTGTATTGTAATTTTATTGTGTATTGTTTATGATTTTACATCAGTATTGTATTGTAAGTTATTGTGTATTGTTTATGATTTTATTGTGTATTGACAATGTAAAAATTGTGTATTGTTTATGATTTTATTGTGTATTGTATTGTAAAACATATTTTATTGTGTATTGTTTATGATTTTATTGTGTATTGTATTGTAATTTTATTGTGTAACGTTTATGATTTTATTGTGTATTGTATTGTAATTTTACATGACTGTATTGTTTATGATTTTAAAAAAAAAAGTATTGTATTGTAATTTTTTTACTGTTCATCATTTTATTGTTATTGCTAATGATTTTGATTGTTATTGTATTGTAATTTTATTGTGTATTGTTTATGATTTTTTTGTGAAAACCATGATTTTATTGTGTATTGTAAATCAACATTTGATTGTTATTGTTTATATTTTTATCCCACTGCCATTTTTGCTTGCCCACTTGCAGTTTAAATTTTGTACATACAAAATGTGAAATCTCTCCTAATTTAGGCAAAATATTCAATATTTCTGTCTCTCCTTTTCGTATGACGACGATGGTAATATGTCCCTAGTTTCAGTGCCTTCAGTTGTGCATCCAGCATGCACCGCGCGCAGGTGGAGAGAACTTAGTTGTATCTTGCAGTGAGCGCCACAATGTCTTTTTCCCAGCAGTGTTTCTCATCCTATTGTAAACGTCCTACACCTCTAAATCTATCTCCTCCCTCCTCCTCCGCCGGTAAAGGAGATTAAAGTGTCAGGCGACGTCGGGGCTTGAAATGAGTAATCGATATCGCGCTCTTCCTTCACCCACTTCTTCCTCCTCTTCTCGTACTTCTCTTCTCCCAGTTTTTTTCCCTGCACCAGCCGGCATCGGGCAGGGAATTACAAACAATTCCCGTCCCATTCCCTTACTCAAACGTGCTCAGACCACAAGCGGGGGATGTATGGCACAGACTACTGCAGGGTGCAGATGATGGAAGTAATAGGTCTTAGCTCTATTATAGACAATGACTTCATTCCTCTGTTTCTGTTCTCTTTGGATATCTGCTCACCGGCAAGATGTCTTCGCGGCGCTGCTGAAATTGAAATGGCAGCGATCGCCGCCTTCCCGTCATGGATTGCTAAGGGTCTTTGCATTAACACGGAGTGGAATAAACAGTGACAAATTTTCTTTCGTGGAAAAGCCGATGTTTGCCTTACTACATTACATTGTTTTACTGCTTTCTAGACTAGTGTTTCTCAAACTTTTTCCACTACGGAATGCGTTTTAATCTATGGTGCAACGGCGGTACTCTTGTCATCTTTTTTTTTTTTTTTTCAAATTCAAATTTATTTACAATTTACATTTGAATTGAATACATATGAATAGACACCCCAAATTAGCATATGCTCGTGCTCGGGTACAGTCCAGTAGTCTACATAAATTTTACAGGGTTCAAATAATAATGCTGATGATATAAATAATAATAATAATAATAATAATAATAATAATAATAATAATAGAATAATCGTGACAGAAATGATACAAAGATTGTAATACAAATTAATTAATTAAAAATAATAATGATAATAATAATAATAATAATAATAATAATAATAATAATAATAATAATAATAATAACATTGATAAAACAAAAATATTTACAATAATAAAATAAATACTAAGACAGATAAAATAAAATATAAAAACACTATCGAGAGTTAACACAACTTAAATAAGCATATAATAACCGGAAAAAATGACGAACTCGGAAATCAACAGAAAAGTTCGTTGTATCGCAGACGACAGCAACCGCCGTATTGACATTGTGTTGTGCATTAATGGTAGTAGGGGGGAGCCGAAAGTCTACGTAACTGCCGTTCTCTTCGAATCTTCTCGTACAATCATGGGAAGTTAATGCTGCAAAAACAAAATGTCTACGAGTCAAACTGTTCATTATTACCAGAATAAATACAAATAATATTGAAATATATTAATTTAGTTTCAGTTATAGATCTCCCTTTTTGTGAAAGAGGTATCATACCAAAATATTTTATGAATGGCGGGGAAAATATAAATTTCAATAACTTTCTAGTGACATGATATAGAGACAAGTACAAACAAGTGAATCTGTGGCGATGCTAAGGAATCATTTATTGGAGATATACACTGTTATTAATTAAAAAATGATCTATTTATATTTATTACAATGTTTTATCTATAAGTTACCTGCATCAGATAAATACAATAAAAATTAGTACCATATAATGCTAGTAATACTTAAAAAAAATAATAATAAAATTTATCATATATCATACAAACATTTTCACTTTATTTTTAAACTTAAGAATGTGTAAATTGCTTAGGTCTGGATTATTTTTCAATATTGAATTGTATAGTCTTGGTCCATAATTCCTACTGTGTCTTAATCCAGCTGTAATTTGTTTCTTTTGCTATTATTATTATTATTATTATTATTATTATTATTATTATTATTATTATTATTATTACGTTTGAGATGGGCAGGACATGTAGCACGTATGGGCGAATCCACAAATGCATATAGAGTGTTAGTTGGGAGGCCTGAGGGAAAAAGACCTTTAGGGAGATCGAGACGTAGGTGGGAGGATAATATTAAAATGGATTTGAGGGAGGTGGGATATAATAGAGAATGGATTAATCTTGTTCAGGATAGGGACCAATGGCGGGCTTATGTGAGGGCGGCAATGAACCTCCGGGTTCCTTCAAAGCCAGTAAGTAAGTATTATTATTATTATTATTATTATTATTATTATTATTATTATTATTATTATTAGCATTATCATCATTATTATTATTATTATATCATTATCGAAGGAAATTTATTCAAAGGAAATTTATTTCATTATGTTCGTACAGATTCCTGCCTAATAACTCTGGATTTAACTATGATAAAAAATGCGAGCACTTAAATGTCGAAGCCTGTATGCCAGACGTCATGATCTCGATTACTTATTCTTATGTAACGTCCTTAAAGGTGACATTAATTGCCAATCTTTCTTAAACAGTGTCAGCCTTCGTATTCCTATGAAGGATATGAGACATCACAAACTCTTCTATATTAGAAATTCTAAATCTTCCTGGCCGGTCTCCAGATGTATTAAACATGCTAACTTACTTGTAGGCGATTTCGATCCATTCAATGTATAGAAGTATTAGAATATAGCAATGTATTTGCTAATATTATTTGCATAATCCTTATACACAAATTGATAGTATGAATCAACTCCTTTCCCTAATAATTTATTGTTTTAATTCTTGTAAATTAATTATTGTAATTTATGTTCTTTATTTTGTTGTTATCTCTATTATGTAATTTGTACCATAGTTGTTCACTTTAATGTATTAATTGTGTCACTGTGCTGGACTTTTATTGGCCAATGGCTGTTGGCCAGCACATAAATATCAATAAATAGAATAAAATAAATAAATTATTATTATTATTATTATTATTATTATTATTATTATTATTATTAGGCTATTATACTTTAGTCAACTGTCAGAAGACAGGTCTAAACCTCGTGACACCAATAAGGCATCACTCATGAGTCAATTAAGCCAGAAGATAATGAGATAGGGTGGCCAGTTCCTTTCCTCCAATGCATAGCCTACATCGCTGACCAGCTAGCCGCTTGTTACGTATTACACTAATCACAATGCAGATGTATGCAAACAAATTAATTGTTTTTCCTCTTATACATCGTCAAGTGAGATGTAGGCCTACTGCCTGATAATAAATGTACACATCAGCCAGAACCTCAATCGGAATTATTATTATTATTATTATTATTATTATTATTATTATTATTATTATTATTATTATTGTTATTATACAAGTTTGTGCAGCCGCAAAATTGAAACTGTATGGGTACACGAACATTGTCAAAATACTGCACTTTCAATTGGATTCAAATTACAGTTTCCTACAATCAGTGTCATGAGATTTTACAGGTGCTTAAAAAAACAATGATTTTCACAATACAAAATGTATCGTATTTATATTAGTATTTAGTAACTAAAATCTATCATTTCATTAATTGAAGGGCTTAGAAAAAAGGTGGTACAAGTGACTTTTCTAAAACTTTTGGGGAAATGTGAATGTATTATAATATGAAATTAAGAAATCAGAACCCATATATTCTAACTGTAAATTGTATCAACTTTCCTACAAACACATATTTTATAAGAGCTGTAAAAAATCTTAACATGTAAAATTTAAATTAAGTCTGAGTAACATTAATATGATTAATAGTACGTTTAAAAGTGAAATGTAATTAGGAAAAAAATGGTACAAATGCACTACCTGTGAAAATAATGTGAAATTAAGTCTGAGAAATATTGATATGATTAATAGTAGATATGCATAAAACTAAAATGTGAATAATTAGGACAAAAATAGTATATTTTATGCACTAGTTGTGAAAATATTGTTTCATGTGTTCGATATATAGAGTATTTCAAAAGTCAGTTCAAACATTAAACCGCTATAAATATTATACTATTTGAGATAGGGAAAAAACAAAAACATCACAGTGTTGGGCAAACAACGGGGTTTACAAAACTTTGGGAAGATGTCCGCCGTTATCTTGTTCAACGTACAGCATTCTGTCTGCGACACCATGCACAGCATTTTGCAGATAATGTCTCGGAATATTGGCAATTTCTTCCTAGGGTTGTTGGATGTGTCAGAAAAGCTCGTTCTTTAAGGTAACCCCACAACCAAAAGTCAGCCGGATTGAAATCTGGAGATCGCGGAGGCCATATTGTAGTGTAGTGTAGTGTAGTGTAGTTGTGCAGTTTAGTGAGAGGTTTTTAACATAACAGAATTTAAATCTTCCAGACACACAAAGTTGAATGCAATATTTCAAGATTTACTGAAAATCATACAAGCGTATCAGCAAATGGAGAAACATTCAGTCATAGTGTTCTGCCCAAGGACAGGTCTTTCACTGTAAACCCAGCATTCTCCAGTCTTTCCTATTTTCCGCCTTCCTATTAGTCTCCGTTATGATCCATATATCTTAATGTGGTCAATCATCTGATATCTTCTTCTGCCCGGAACTCTTCTCCCGTTCACCATTCTTTCCAGTACATCTTTCAGAAGGCAGTTTCTTCTTAATCAGTAACTCAACCAATTACTATTCCTCTTCCTGATCAGTTTCAACATATTACCTGGAAACTATATCATGTAAAGAACGAAAATTATTTCAGGGACGCTGTACTACGAAATATTTATATGGAATACTTTCTTTTTATTGTCGGTTTGTGTATATCTGAAATATTTCACACGCTATCGGAGGTGAAAGACTTAAGTGGACCACCCTGTATTGCCTATGATACATTTTTTGAGCACTAGAATATTAACTCTCTCTAATGTCTTTAAACTCCGCCTCTCTGAAGAACATTTCTTATAAAATACATTTACTTTGACTTAATTTTGTTTATTTTCTCTCTTTTCAACAATTCCTGGCTTGTATCACATCATTCATACTTCTAAAATTTTGTGTCATCGTCTGCTAATACTTTCACCTACAGCCAGCGAAGTACACGAAATTTTATTATCTTTAATTAGCTTTCTGGAGCTTCTTTCAATTCAAGGGTTCAAATTTCCCGTTTTGTCATTCACTTAAGTATGATGAGCCATTTATATCGTCAAAGTAATTAATCCTGTCTTTTGTGCGATCCTGTTCAAATCATCGGTTGGACTGCTTAAACAAAACACTGCATGCTGAGCGGAGAACGGAAACGAGTTCTTCACGGCACTTTAAGTATTAATCTCGTTCCTGAAAGCGTCGAGAAATTCCCAGAATCGCTCTTCATCGCCAATTACTCTTTGAATTCGTAAATTTAAATCGTGCTTTCGTCTTACCTTTACATTCTCCACTCAAGGTTAGCAGCTAATCTAATAAAATGTTGGCTTATACTACTAACAGAATTTCTGTTCTTAGTATAATGTGTACACCAATTGTCGAACAAGGACTTGTCTGTGTAGCGTCTTCAGAAATATTAATGCTCGTATTACTTAATTTCCACGGGAATTTTACTTGAAACAAGTGAAGAGAAGATTTGGAAGTACACCCCGAAAAGACAAAGTATATGGTTATGTCTCGTGACCAGAACATAGCACGAAATGGGAATATAAAAACTGGAAATTTATCCTTTGAAAAGGTGGAAAAGTTCAAAGTCTTGGAGCAACAGTAACAAATATAAATTACATTCGGGAGGAAATTAAACGCAGAATAAATATGGGAAATGCCTGTTATTATTCGGTTGAGAAGCTTTTATCATCCAGTCTGCTGTCAAAAAATCTGAAAGTTAGAATTTATAAAACAGTTATATTACCTGTTGTTTTGTATGGTTGTGAAACTTGGACTCTCACTTTGAAAGAGGAACAGAGGTTAAGGGTGTTAGAGAATATGGTTCTTATGAAAATATTTGGGGCTAAGGGGGATGAAGTTCCAGGAGAATGGAGAAAGTTACACAACACAGAACTGCACGCATTGTATTCTTCACCTGACATAATTAGGAACATTAAATCCAGACGTTTGAGATGGGCAGGGCATGTAGCACGTATGGGCGAATCCAGAAAAGCATGTAGAGTGTTAGTTGGAAGGCCGAGACGTGGATGGTAGAATAATATGAAAATGAATTTGAGGGAGGTGGGATATGACGATAGAGACTGGATTAATCTTGCTCAGGCTAGGAACCGATGGCGGGCTTATGTGAGGGCGACAATGAACCTTCGGGTTTCTTAAATTCCTTTCGTGTTGTAATTATTGAATTTCATCAAATAACTGAATGATGATGATTATTATTGTTAGTGGAAGAGAAGCCCTTACGGCCTTAACTCTGCCAGCTAAAATTATTATTATTATTATTATTATTATTATTATTATTATTATTATTATTATTATTATTATTTTATTTTATTGGAGATCATAGATTTACCGGCAAATTTCAGACCTTTTGTGACATTACTATAAATATTTTCATATGGATGTTGCTCCCTTAGATTGAATAAAATGAAATTTGACAAATTGGCATTTATCAGATTTAGAATGTTAGGTCTTCAGTTGGGTAAGTTGGTTTCGTATCTGTTGAATCGGACTAGATTTGTTGTAGCAGTAACGTCGGGCCTAAAAATTAATATCGTCTGAGAAATTAGCAAAATGTTTACCATCACTGTGAGAGCGACATAGACTATCTTCTATTCTTAGCTCTTGGGTAAGAAACGAAACACACGGTGACAAACGGTTATATTCTGTTTCCTCTTTCCCCTTCATGGTAAGCATTTGTTCATTTTTCAGAAGATATTCAGTTTAGGACTCGGGTATTTATCCATTTGTAGTGTGAATAAATATATACTCATAAATACATACATACATACATACATACATACATACATACATACATACATACATACATACATACATACATACACACACGTATACATACATACATACATACATACATACATACATACATACACATACATACATACATACACACACGTATACATACATACATACATACACACACGTATACATACATACATACATACATACATACATACATACATACATACATACATACATACATACATACATACACGTATACATACATACATACATACACACACGTATACATACATACACACACGTACACATACATACACACATACATACAGACATAAACACACATATACATACATACATACATATCACACGTATACATACACACATACAATACATACATACATACATACACACGTATACATATATACATACATATACATATAATACATACATACATCCATACACACACGTATACATACATACATACATACACACACGTATACATACATACATACATACATACATACATATATAATACATACATACATAAACACACGTATACATACATACATACATACTTATCACACGTATACATACACACATACATACATACACACACGTATACATACATACATACATACACATATAATACATACATACATACATACATACACACACGTATACATACATACATACATACATACACACACGTATACATACATACATACATACTTATCACACGTATACATACACACATACATACATACATACACACACGTATACATACATACATACATACATGCATACATACATATCACACGTATACATACACACATACAATACATACATACATACATACACACACGTATACATATATACATACACACACACATACATACATACATACATACATACTCTAACGTATACATACATACATACATACACACACGTATACATACACACATACACATACAGACACGTATACATAAACACATACATTCACACAAGTATACATATATACATACATACACACATACATACATACATACATACACACACGTATACACACATACATACATACATGTATAATGCACACATACATACACACATACATTACATACATACATACATACACACACGTATACATACACACATACATACATACATACATACATACATACATACATACACAAACACGTATACATACACACATACATACATACACACATACATACATACATACATACACACATACATGCATACATACATGCATGCACACATACATACATACATACATACATACATACATACATACATACATACATACATACATACATACATACATACATACATACATACATACATACATACATACATACATACAGGTCTTTTATTTCTTGTTTTGATGCATAATACCTCTTCTCTAAATATTGGAACCTTTTTTCAGAACAGCCTGTATAATAAATAATTATAATCCTGCGTCATTGCAGAACAGTACTCGCATTGTCGCATAAAATGATTTTCTGTTAGTATTTCACGAACAAGGCGTGTTGGTTGGATGCTGTGAGAGATCATCCTCTCTAAGTGGGTATTTGTTTTGCTCCCCCATGCACATGTTCAGCATGACGGTGTGAAGGAACAAGGAAGCTAGTAAAGTATGACGACGTCTATTGTTAGTGTAACTGCTCTTGACAAACAATTACCTCAGCAGAAAGCTCCTTCAAAGAGGAGTCTTCGGCGAGTTATGTTGACATAATGAGACAAAAAACACATGTACCATTTATTATTTTTTTGCTTAAGTTTCCGTATACTGCAGGTGTGAGAACACAGATAAGGTCTTCGTGTACGTCGCTTGTGGGAGACAATTGAGTAGCGTGGAAAATTTCCGTATATAAGCGGTTAATGCTGTCCTTAAGAATAAAAGCATTTAGGCCATGAACAAGAGCCAGTATCAATCAATATGCAGATGAAGGAACACATGAAATATAATATACAGTATTTGATTAAAATTAAATAGGTCTTTACCTGGAAGCAAAATATTGACAGTACATTTAAGGGAATACCAACGATTGTCTAAAACGTCTGTGCCTATACTGGAATTAAAGTGTCGGTAATAAAATACAATAATTATGTTCTTTAGTACTGTAGTGTATTTTATTCGCTTTCACGTGTATTATAACCCATATAACAAATACTTAGATTCTTGTCTATTCTGTGAAAAAATTGACTGAGTGAACGAACGCATGAATGAATTAATGGACGAACGAATGAATGAACGAAAGCGTGATTGAATTAATGAACGAACGAATGAATTAATGAAAGAACGAATGAATGAACGAACGTGAATTAATTAATTAACAAACGAATGAATGAACAAATGAACGCATTAATGAATTAATGAACGAATGAATGAATAAATGAATGCATGAATGAATAAATGAATGCATGAAAATTAATGAACGACTGAATGAATGAATTAATTAATGCAAAATGATTTAATGAACGAACAAATGAATGAATAAATGAATTAATGAACGAACAAATGAATTATCGAATGCATGAATGAATTAATGAACGAATGAACAAACGCATGAATGAATTAATGAATTAATGAACGAATGAACAAACGCATGAATGAATGAACGCAAATGAATTAATGAACGAATGAATGAATAAATGAATGAATGAATGAATTAATTAATTAATTAATGAAGGAATGATGAATTAATGAACGAACGAAATGAATTAATGAAGCGAATGAATGAACGAACGCATGAATGAATTAATGAAGGAACGAATGAATGAATGAACGAAAGCGTGATTAATTAATGAACAAACGAATGAATGAACAAATGAACGCATTAATGAATTAATGAATGCATGAATTAATTAATGAACGACTGAATGAATGAACGCAAATTAATGAAAAAACGAATGAAATGAACGAACAAATGAATGAATGATAGCGTGAATGGATTAATGAACGAACAAATGAATTAACAAACGAACGCATGAATGAATTAATGAACGAATGGACGCAAACGCATGAATGAATTAATGAACGAATAATGAATGAATAAATGAATGAAGGACTGAATGAATTAATGAACGAACGAATGAACGAACGCATGAATGAATTAATGAAAGAACGAATGAATGAAGGAATGAATGAACGAGAGAGTGAATGAATTAATGAACAAACGCATTAATGAATGAATTAATTAATTAACGAATAAATGGATAAATTAATGAATTAATGAACAACTGAATGAATGAAAGCATGAATGAATTAATGAGCGAACGAATGAACGCTTGAACAAATTAATGAACGAATGAATGAAGGAATGAACGAATTAATGAATGGATAAATGAATGCATGAATAACGAATGAACAAACGCATGAATGAATGAATGAACGCATGAATGAATTAATGAACGAACGAGCGAATGAATGAATGAATTAATTAATGAGTTAAAGAACGAACGAATAAATGAACGAACGCATGAATGAATAATGAATGAATTAATGAAATGAATAAATAAACGAACGCATGAATGAAATGTTAAATGTTATGGTTTATTTAACGATGCTCGCAACTGCAGAGGTTATATCAGCGTCGCCGGATGTCCCGGAATTTTGTCCCGCAGGAGTTCTTTCACATGCCAGTAAATCTACTGACATGAGCCTGTCACATTTAAGCACACTTAAATGCCATCGACCTGGCCCGGGATTGAACCCGCAACCTTGGGCACAGAAGGCCAGCGCTATACCAGCTCTCCAACCAGGTCGACGCGCATGAATGAAAGAATGAATTAATTAATTAATGGAAAATGAGGTGAAAAATTCTAAAACAGTGGTTCCCAAATTCTTTGAAGGCACGATTCACTTTTGGGTGATACTTCTGTAAGCAACCTCCTTTTACCGAACTGGTAGGGTACTTAATCTCATTCGGAAATTACAAATCCCTGGAAAATCAAAAACAACGATAATTTTACTCGTTATTAGTTGACGAGAAGACACCGCGTTGTTAAATTTAAATGCGGGGAGCATAAAGACAGAAATGAGGAAGATACCAAACTCTTATTTCAGATCCCAAACTTCCTTAAAATCCCAACCAAGTCACGAACACAATAAAATTGTTTCGTATATTGTAAAAATTCGATGAATCCACTGTCTTTCTACGCATAAATGAACCCTTTTTGTGTGTTTGTGGTGCTGATTGTGTAAAGTTGACCTATTATTTTAATAGCTCCGTATTTCCCATCATATTCTTTTGCATTGTTAATTCTGTGGCCGGGAGGAAAAAGGTCTTAAGTCAATTTTTTGTGAAAATGAGATTTTTATATATTCTGAAAGCGGAAACAATTCTCTACAATCTGGTAAAACGGCTAAAGTCAAATAAGATTCCTGACTGGATTTATAGAGCGTTACCAAATGTCATAAATACTTTTTGAATCGAGCACACACAGAATAAAGGTCTTAAGAATATTTAATAATTTATTCCTTACAAATATCACATGTTTACTTTCCATGCTTCCCTATTAAATAGGTCTAACTTCTATTTTAGCTATTTTATCACATACTGATACCCTTTCCTTTTAAAACTTTAAGGAGCAGGTAAAGAGTCCTATATATTTTGTGCGAGATCGTGCGTATTTGCTTGGTTTCCGCACAAAACCAATCCGCGGAAAGTCTAAAATTCCACATTCAGTATTCCCAACGTAACACACATAACAATTTCCCTATTCTTACCGCTTAAGCGTCATATTCATTTTACTGCTTTAGGCTTTTAACATATTATTTTTAGAGACGTTCAATATAGTAATAATTATAAATTGAAAACTTACCACTGTAATTTCACCTAAATTGCAGTGTTAATTATTGTTTTTAAATATTTGCAAAAATTAAGTAAACTCTAAAACACCACAAAAGTTACTGCATTTGTAATGCAAGTAACATTAAGGAAGCCGTGAAAAAATCAACGAGATTCCAGACTCATCATAGACTGGGGGGAAAAAAAGACAGACATATGTCACGGCCTGCTGCAGTACAGTAAACACAGAAAACATTTTGTAGGAACAATGTTGAATATAGATATATTTCTTTTCCAAAGTTGCCGTCATTGAACAGAAACCAAGATGGAGATTTCATTGCAACTAATTAGAAATTCCTCTTTCAGGTATGTAATAAACGATCTTCGCACAAAATAATGTACGATACACGAGCGGTATGTTTGTTTTCATGTCCTCGGAAATTAAAAAAGCTCAACTACGTTTCGTTTTTTCAATCTTTTCCTCGAATATGAAAACGTCAACATACCGCTCTTGTAACGCATATTACTATTTCATTCCAAGTAATTTACATTTCCCATTTATTTTGACATGAAAAAAGGTCTTATGTTTAAATAGTCCCTTCTTCTCAATTTGGGTTGTAGTCTTAAAAGGGCTTAAGTTCGGCTATTTTTGGAAATAATCAAGAAAATTGTTAAATCAGCAACATTACCTATTTTATAAGAAATATAAACAAATAATATCCAGGAAAAACCTTTTAATTAAAGAACTCCATAATTGACACCAATTTCAATCTTTCTAGTGTTCTCCTGAAAAGTAAAAAAGTTTTACTTAAGACCTTTTTCCTCCCGACCACAGAATTACTTTCGATCTTCCCTTTGATTCGCAGAACTGTATTCATATATTGATATGTTTTTAGTAAGAGGCAGTTGAGTTCACGGCTTCGTTTTAACATTCATACAGGTAAAACCACAGCCTGTTCTATAATGCATGTCCCACCCTACCTAACGCATCCGGCGTTTGGATTCTTCTTGTCTGACTTGTTCCCACCACGCGCCTTGCAGTGAACCAGTGGGTTGCGGAGAGGTTCAAGATTGGGTATTGATCCGAGAGATAAAAACACTAGAAAACAATAAAGAGAACCAACCGACTCCATTTTTATATGTCAAGTTTTATACAATAACACACTACAACCGATTGCTGGTAGCACTTGTTTCGATCAGCATCAAATACAAGCACACCTATAACATGTACACATAATGGTGCAATATCTCCTTGCGAAATGTTTGCAGAGCATATGTTACGAACGTTGATGTGGGCGAACCATGTGGCTATTCTAATTTTTTTTAATATTGAGATAAGAGAATGAGAATAAATTACTTATCATTTTCAATTTATGATTTTTATTTTAATTATTTTTTTCTGTTAATGATTTAATTGGAATATATGAGAGATAAATAAATTATATCACTGACACTACAATTCAATATTTTATATTAAACTACTTATTAACTTTACTTAAATTAATACACCTAAACCAGTAATAAAAATAAATAAATCGAGATAATTTTATTATACACCAATGGCTAATGCCTCAGTTTTTTTTTCTTGCTCCGTGGTTTTGATGTTTACTTTAAGAGTTGAGAGTTGATGGGTAGGAGTTGTGTTGAAAATACGTTGTGAATTGGTTAAAATGTATGGAGAAATTCGGATTTTACTTTTTTTATTGTATATAACCTTTAGTTTTTTATTTAAGTCCAATTTTTCTTTTACAGTTTGGTCTAGAAGCACATGTGTCTAAAGATTTGTAGGTGATGTAGAGTTATTAGCAAAAGAGGAGATGATACTAAGGAATACGCGACTGAAGCTAAGTGACAGCTGTGAACAGTATAGAATGAAGAAAAAGGGGAACAAGACGAAGAAATAGTTATCTGAAGAAAAATAAAGAAGGTAAACGTGCGAATTCTAAATGAAGCGGTAGAGCAAGTGGACAGCTTCAAACACTTGAGGTGTATTATAAGCAGTAACATGAGCTGCTGCCAGGAAGTTAAAAGGAGGATAGCAATGGCAAAGGAAGCTTTTAATAGAAAAAGGAGCACCTTCTGTGGAAATCTGGAAAAGTAGGGCTACTAAGGAAAATACTAGTGAAGTGCTTTATGTGGAGTGTGGTATTGTGTGGAGGAAGAAACGTGGACATCACTACGAAGTGAAGAAAAGCGACTAGAAGCTTATTTTGAAATGTGGATATGGAGATGAATGGAGCGTGCGAAATGGACCGACAAAATAACAAATGAAGAGTGGGCGAAGAAAGAATGATGCTGAAACTAATCAGGAAGAATTTAAAAGAATTGACTGGGACACTGATTGAGAAGAAACTGCCTACTGAAGGATGTACTGGAAGGAATGGTGAACGGGAGAAAAGTTCGAGGCTGAAGAAGATATCAGATGATGAGAAGGCATTATGATAATATACGGGTCATATGCGGAGACTAAGAGGGAGGTAGGAAATAGGGAAGATTGTAGAATGCTGAGTTTGCAGAGAAAGGCCTACCATTGGACAGAACACTATGAATGAATGTACTGGGTTTAGATATGTATTAGGTAAAATATATACTATATTCTATTAGGTTCCAGGAAATGCTTGATGGCCATATATCTACCTGGTTAAATAAATACCCATACTAAAGTACTGCTAGATTAAGGGGAGAGGACTGTATTTTTTAAAACTCTTTCCCTATTTGGAGTAAAATATTTTTTTTTGTACATAGCGAGCTCGTGGCTATAGCAACTCAATCAAATATAAATGTTTTGAAAAAAAATATATTTTGGAGCCGAGATTTGAAAAAAAAATGTACCCAATGTTGGATTTTACTAAAATCGATATATCTAAGCCAATTTTAAAGATAAATTCAAACAGTTTTTTCACATTTCACTTGTAAAAGCATGCTCTACACACTGTCTGTAACAGAATTTTGATATTAGTCCCTACATTTGTAATATAAACAATCAAATTTTAATAACACTTATTCGATATGTATCAGAGAAAGAACAATTGTTTGTATGCATCTGAAGTCTGACTAGTGTAATATGAAACTATTCGGCGATGTATGATTTGGAGGGGGAAAGAAACTGGCCACCCTACCCCATTATCTCCTGGCCTAGTTGCCTCATAAATGGTGCATTCTTGATGTCACTTATGAGGTTCAGACCTGATTTCAGACAGCTGACTAAACAACACTTTTTATTCCCTTTTTTGCGAAAAGACAGATATATATTTTTAAAATGAAATTAAGTAGCAAAATTCTGTTGCAGAGAAAAGTTTCCTAATAGCCTAGAAAATTTTTTTGTTCTAAATGTCATGTATGTATCTCTAATAGTTCAGAAATTATATCTATTTTTATGTGGCAATGTAGCAAGAAAATGAAGTTACCGGAAACAACAATCAAAGGGGTCGTGTGAATTAAAAATCCAGAGTGCAGGAAGTTTATAAATGGTTTCTCAACATCCGATAAGGGTAGAAATACCCACAAATTGTTATGCAATATATTCCACTCATATCACAGAATATTTTTAAGAATTTTTTTTTTTAAATTTACTCATTTTTTTTACCAAAAATACCGCCTCCTCCCCTTAATCGATTAAAGGCTTCCGGTTAAATGATCAACATTTTTAATCGATTGACACTCTAATTATGCCTATTACACATACAAATCTATAAACTTATAAATTAGTCATAAATACATAAGCTTATTTTTTAAAAAATTGTTAATTAATATTGGTGTAAATGTTAACATTGTAATTGGGTTTATCCTCTATTTATTCGTAACTTGACAAAAATAAAACAATAAAATAAATACATAAATGAAAACAGATAAATAAGTAAATGCAGTCTGTCAGCCTTAGTGACTAACGGCTTGCTCCTGACAGTATCATGCAAGCGAGTTCGAGTTCAATTCCCGAATATGGCATTCGTGATGGATGAAGCCAAGTTCGCGACTTAAGAATCGACTTCCAAAATTATAGTGGTGCTGTTGATGATGATGATGATGATGATGATGATGATGATGATGATGATGTCAACAGTTATAAACTTACAATTTACATTACTTTAAGATTTGAACTTTATAGTGTGTGAATGATATTGTACGAGTAACAACATTCTATAATCGACACCCAGCTGTGAGCACATTTAAAATAAATGGAAATTAAATGTTCTTTATACATGACGTGGGAAGGTCTAGGAAATGGGAGCATGCTCTACTTAAAGTGACCGAAGACATTCGTGAAGCAATCGACTCTAATAAAGTAACAATACTAACACTTCTTGACCTTAGCAAAGCTTTCAACTCTGTAAATTTCGGCTCACCCATAAATTGAGAAATCTGCATTTGTCAGAGACTGCTGTGAGTTGGTTCGAATCCTACTTACGGGAAAGACAACAATGTGTTGTATCCGGGAATCGAAGCTCTCCCTGGCTTAACATAACATCAGGTATACCACAGGGTTCGGTACTCGGACCATTGTTGTTCACAATATATGTCAGTGATATTACATCTCATGTAAGGCATTGTAACTATCACTTGTATGCTGACGACCTTCAATGCTACATCTCTTCCCGCTTAGATCGAATAAATGACGCTATAGATAAATTGAACGAAGACATTGACTCGATTGTGACATGGACAAAGAAATTCCATCTTAATATCAATCCTGGAAAGACACAAGCAATCATATTAGGACACAAACGGCAAACCGACGCTGTAAAGCACCTGACATTTCCCCGTTAAAGTAAGTACAGTGCATATCCCTTTCAGTTCTTCGGTAAAAATCTTGCATTCACATGGATAATAATCTCAACTGGGACATGCAAATCACAGAAACCTGCAGAAAAGTATATTCCATTATTCATGTGCTAAAAAGGATAAATGTTCATCTTCCCTCTTGCTTAAAAAAGTTCCTTGTGCAGACCCTTGTATTTCCCTATTTTGACTATGCTGACATTTTACTGACTGACCTTTCCAGCGACAACAAAATGAAACTTCAACGTGCTCATAATTTGTGTGTACGTTTTGTAAGCAATGTTCGTAAATATGATCATATTACCCCATCCCTGGAAGCAATAGGTTGGCTTAAACTAGATAAGAAAAGAAATTTACATTCACTTCTCTTTCTCTTCGAAATCTTGAACTCTTCTATTCCTTCGTACCTGTCGTCTCGCTTCACTTACCTTTCTTCCCACCACAATCTGAACACACGCTCTCGCCATGAAACAATACTAACAATACCATCCCATCGCACCTCTTCATACTCATCCTCTTTCACAATAGCCCTTTTCTGGAACTCGCTACCTGCTAGCATCAGGGACTGTCGAAATAAAATTCAATTCAAGCGCAAACTTACTAGGCACTTGGTCAGTAATTGAGACTCGTTCAGATATGGTTTCTTGTAAATAGTTCTTTTAATCTACCACAAAATATCTCAATATCCGGTAATTTCATCACTATAGAATTTTGTTATTGTAGGTTTAATTTGTAATTTAGTAAATACAAAAATATTTTGTTCTTAACTTCTATGATAAAATGTCTAGCTTTCATTAATCAGGTATTCTTGTCGTACTTTAATTTTTATTGTAATTGTAATTGTAAATTTAATATTAATTGTAATCTTATTGTTCATGTTATAGTTGTAATCCCCTGGTAGAGGGGCAGAGAAGGCCTGACGGCCTTATCTCTACCAGGTTAAATAAATAAATCTAAAAAAAAATTACGGGACAGGGGAATGCAGTTCTCTTCCAATAGGTCTATTCAAAGTGAAGTGCAACTAGTGTTCTCGAATGGTTTATTCGCAAAACCTGTAGGCGGAACACAGCATGTTGTGGGGAGTACTAGCGCATGCGAACTGCAACGTGGTCAACAGAAATCCAGTTTTATAAATACACACGAGCTAGGAATAAACGTGGCAGGTGTTTTTGAAAGTACCCACGCATCTTTGTTGTGAGTATGAAGCGAAGCTGACAGACCAGCTCTACAGCTTGTCTTTGAAGAAAATTGAGAGCCTATTTTATTTACATAAATGTTCCGAGTCGCATTTTATTCACGAAATAAATGAAAGAAAAATGTCAGACAATGCTGATAGAAACATATCAGACAATACTGTAACACTATATATCGTACTCCCAATTATCTGATTGTGTGATTAGCAGGCCTCGGTCCAGGGTACCGAAAGGCATGAAGTTACAAACGCTTGGACGACTGTGTTTGTAGATCGAGGGGAATGGGAAATGGAGAATGAAGTGATTTCTTACCTAATCATGTAAACATTTAGTCACAGTAGGGCATAAAATAAATTTTCACGTTTACAGATATAACTTAATATATATTTCTAGTACCGATACAGAAAATAATTGCTTAACATTACATGTCATGTCTCAATTTAGATTATACTGTAAAATAATAATTTTCTTTGTGTGAGAAGAAAAGAAGAAATATTTATTTGTTTATTTATTTTATTTAGTATTTATTTATTTATTTAATTTAATTAATATAATAAATTAAATTAATACAATATTAATATAATATAATATAATATAATATAATATAAACTAGCCAACTCCTGAATAAGACTCGTGATTAGGAGGGGATTCCAAACAAACAAAAATAAGATTGAGAATGAATAAATTACAGATTGAAAAGTGTTAAATATCTTTAAATACAAACTATAAATCCAATACAATTTGTTTTTTTTTATTTTCTTATTAATTTGGAGAGGATTAGTGATTAAAATAATATTAGAACAATATTTCAATAATAATTTGGGCCTTGACTCATGCTATGATGAAAAAGCTGCATTGGTTTCACATTTAGGTTCAAATAAACGCAGAGAATTCATATCTTTAGTTCTATATTTATGTATATACCGTTCAAAGTTATTAAGATTTCTGTGAAAATATTTAAATAAAATAAGATAATAAATTTGATTAATGTTGAAAAGTTTTAAATGTTTAAACAACAATTCAGTCGAGTAATCTTTCTACTGTTTTAAATAAATTTTTAATACTTTTTTCTGTAGTAAAATTAACGGATGAAGGTTGGATTTATAAGTTCCACCCCAACCTATAATATCATACATAAATATAGATTGAAATAATGCTAAATATATTGTACGTAAATACTTAATTTACAAAATATTTATTAGAACAATAAAGTAATATAATGTTTTACGTAATTTATTGCAAATATAATGAATATGATTCTTCCATTTTAAATGATAAGTATTTAACCTCATTAACTTCATTAATAACTGAACAATTGCATTTTATATCGGAACAGTCAAAATTATGCATTTTAATTTTTAGTATAGATGAAATCGGTTTATTTAAAGAAAATGGGATAGCTATTGTTTTATCTTCATTAATTACAAGAGAATTTAAATCGAATCATTTTTTTTATTAATTTTAAGCCGCAATTTGCATTATAATAAGCATCAGTCCAAGTTTTTCCACTAAGAAGTAAAACTGTATCATCAGCATACGAATATAAATCACCTTCATGTTCTTTAAGGTCTATCATTAAAATGCCATTAATATACATTAAAAATAAAATCGGTCCAATCATTTATTATTTTGTGTTCTGGAGCAACAGAAACGAGTTCTGAATTCACGGCACGTCAAAAAATTGTGTTCCTCATAGAGAACCAACTCTATTTAATTCGAAAGACTTTTAATTACAAACGTTAATTTTAATCGACTGGGTGCAATGCCAGGACGACGGATGGATTAATTAAAAACTGCGAAGTATAAAGTATTTGGCATTCACAAGATGCACTGTGTCACATTATAGACTTAGCAGAGAGATCCCAGCTCAGATCTCTGACCATCTGAGCTATTCCATCTCAAATCGACCGAAAGATAGAGAAAATTGACCTTACAATTTCTAAATACAATAAAAATTTTTGTGCGTTGAGAACTGTGATACAGTGCTTTGTACAAAGTTTGAGGCATCAGAACTTCATAGTGTTTAAATTTAAAATATTTAAATTTATCGTATTTTCATAAAATTTGCAAATTTAAACTGTTGTAGCTCCGAAACCCTTTCACTCAATGATCAAAATCATGGTTTATTTTGATGCTGAGAAATTGAAGTTTATATTGACATATAAACAGATTTTCTTACTTTTTATGAAAATGGAGAAATTTAGATTTTTCCTCAATAAAACGCCTTTGCCAAGGAAAAAATATTTTTAAAATATATAGTTAGATTCCGCATTGAAAGTACAAATAAACAAATATTTTTTACTGATAGCACGTTGATAAGAAAGTATTGAAAATATCAAATAATGAAAATAAATAGTACGCGCGTGAACTAACCAGCTGACTGTGAGGCGGGAGCTAGCCGAGACAAGCAATGCCAGGAGACAAACACGTGATGTGTCGTCTAGCAGCGCAAGGCTGTGCTAGCTTTATCACAGGTTTTCATAAACACAGGAGTAAAATGACGCCCAACGCTCGCTTATCTTCAGCTCTCGGCCAGTGCGTGCGGTACTGCAGCGTTCAAGTCTAGGCGTGTGAAAATAATATATTTAATACTCTCGAAACTTATTGCCGTACCACTAACCAAACAATGACGAATCCCTCTTAATAATGCAAGTTTTTTTCTCAATATTTTTTTACATTCTTACAAATTGGCAAAAAGCCTAAAAGTAAGTAAAATCAGATTATCTGTCTCTCTGTGTACAATAAAAATAAGGATTACTTCGTAACATAACCAACCAAATGTCAGCTTCAAAATGAGCTCCCGTTCAATATTCTGCAGTAAATGGTTCCAGAGTTCTGAGCACTGAAAGAGGCTTGTTTTTATAAAATACGCTAAATTTGTCGCTCAATAATACGAAAACCGTTTGACTTTCGATAGTATACGAGGCGCATCCAGCAAGTAAGTTTCCTGATTTTTTCCCCTTGAAAGTAAACGTAATTAGCCGTGTCAATTGCGCATGCGTAACAGATCTATGACCTATCAATCATATACCAGCCGGACAGGTCCCGCCTGGTGCCAGTAGCGTGGCAGCAGTGGTCCGAAATGGAAGCTCTTATTCCTTCTCCCGCCGCCTGCGAGGCTCCGTCGGTGATAAAGTTCTTTAATGCACAAAGCATTGCGCCAATTGAAATTCATCGGCAGCCCTGTCAGGTCTATGGGCCGAACATCATGAGTAAGCAGATGGTGCGTCGCTGGTGTAGGCAGTTTTCCGAAGGTCGTCAAAGTGTCCATGATGAAGAGCGCAGTGGGCGACCGTCCTCATCAGTGATGATCGTGTTGAGCTGGTGCGGCAGTGCATCATGCAGAACCGTCGCTTCACGATTACGGAGCTGAGCAGATATCGCGATCCTTGTTGCTGTTCAGAAAAGTGTGTGCCAGGGGTGCCGAAAACCTGACACCCGAACACAAAATTCAGCGTTTAGGAGCAGCACTGACATTTCTGCAACGGTATCACGATGACGGCGACAAGTTCCTCGACAGGATCGTCACGGGCGATGAGACTTGATTTCGCACTTCACCCCGGAAACCAAGCAGCAGTCAATGCATTGGCGGCATAGTGAATCTCCGGTCAGGACGAAATTCAAACAGACGCTGTCGGTACGGAAAGTGATGTGCACGGTGTTCTGGGACAGGAAGGGCATTCTGCTCATTGACTTCCTTCCAAGAGATGAAACAGTGAACGCTGACCGTTACTGTGAAACACTGCGAAAATTGCGACGTGCCATTCAAAACAAGAGGCGTGGAATGCTTACTGCAGGTGTTGTACTCCTCCATGACAATGCTCGTCCACATACGGCTCGGCGCACAGCGGCTGTTTTGACGGAATTTGTCTGGGAGTTGTTTGATCATCCACCCTACAGTCCTGATCTTGCTCCTAACGATTTTCAAGTTTTCTTGCACCTCAAGAAATTCCTGTCCTCCGGTGATTGTTTTGGCAACGACGAAGAGCTGAAGACATCTGTCACACGCTGGTTCCATTCACAGGCGGCAGAGTTCTACGACAGAGGGATACAAAAGTTGATCCACGATACGACAAGTGTCTCAATTCTGATGGTGGCTATGTTGAAAAATAGCTGAAACATTGGTGTACCTGTTGCCAATAAATGTATTCCTGAAAGTGTGTGTTCTGTGTGTTCTTTTTTTTTTTTAAATAGGAAACTTACTTCCTTGATGGGCCTCGTGTTTTTAAAAATGCACTCTCCTCAGTACCTTGTATAAATAGGGAAAAATTAGAGTATAAAAAAATGCGAGGTTTTTTACTGATCGATTTCAAATGGAATAGCCCGTCTGCAGTTTCGGAACACAAAGATTCGTAAAGGCCTGTCAGAATATTGCGGATAACTAGTAATTCAATGTTTAGTTTCTGGCACTGTACCCACGTAACATCAATAGCTTTCATCCCTCTCCAATTCGCAGTTGTGGGTAATATCTTATCCATCTCTCCAGCACATCTCTCATCGCTCTATCAAGACACGATTCTTCCCGTCTCTTTTTAGCTTCTTTTCCTTGCTCCGCTCACTTGCTTTACTTGGCGATCTTTCAAATTTCGAACAGGCAGGCAGGCAGGCAGCCTCCTATTCTTCTCATTTCAAATTGCCTCCCCTCGTCCCATCCCACCGCCGCCGTGATATTCCCAGAGCCCCGCCCTGTAGCTACCGCCTGCTTTCCACCCACAAGGCTATTCTTCTCACAGATTTCTTCTCTTCCTACAACCAATGTCTTTTCGTCTTGTGATGTTGCTTGCTGCATTCATCTTCTGATATTCATTTCAAAACCTCCGCCTCTACGAGCTTCGCTACACAGCGCTGCTGCTCCAAGTTCCGAGGAAGAGAAGAGAATGTATTTGTTTGCAGCTTCCTGGAAGTCGCCGATACGAGGCGGACACTTTTTACATCCTCCAACTTGGGACAATTCATAACGATATAGATTTATATAGAAGCGAATCGGTGCGTTTATTAGGCAGCATTTATTGCTACATAATAATAATAATAATAATAATAATAATAATAATAATAATAATAATAATAATAATAATAATAATAATAATAATAATTTCTATTAGACGGATATTGAGAAAAATGGAAGTATAAGGGTATAAGCAAAGCCTCGGGTAGATAACATCAACTTGTCACTCAATAGTCTAAATGAACATTTTGTCACTGCTCCACCTGAACCATTACATAAGCAAGAGACTCTTGAATTTCTCAGATCTTACCCCCAACCTGTGTGGGATAAATTCTTCTTTAAATACATTAACCCGACTGACGTAATGAAGACGCTGCGACGTATGAAATCTAAAGCCCAAGGTATAGACAATATAAATATCACTCTCCTGTATAAAATAATAGATATGATCCTGCCGACCGTCACCCATATATTCAATGCATCTATTATGACTGGGTCCTACCCCTCTCTCTGGAAAATGGCATTAGTGAAACCTTTACCTAAATCTAACACACCTTCTACAGTAAACCAATACAGACCGATATCAATTCTTCCCACTCTTTCAAAAGCATTAGAACATATTGTACATGGACAACTTATGGACTATCTCGACGAACACAAACTCCTTGATGACTATCAATCGGGTTTTAGACATGGACACAGCACTTCTACAGCCCTACTTAAAGTGACTGAGGACATCCGTGAAGCTATGGATAGGGGTGAAGTAACGGCACTAACTCTTCTCGATTTCAGCAATGCCTTTGGTTCTGTTGATATCGACTTGCTTCTTGCAAAGATGAAGGCTTTGCACCTGTCAGACAATACCTTGAGCTGGATGGACTCCTACCTACGTGACCGCCAACAGTGTGTTTCACTTGATAATCAATTCTCCCAATGGAGATGCACAAAGGCGGAGTGCCGCAGGGCTCCGTATTAGGACCACTACTTTGTATTTTGTTGTTTGATTTGTAAATAACTTTTGTATACATGTAACTCTCATCTAAATCAAATTGTTGGATTCTTTGTAAGTTCATGCATATGTATATACACTTTTGCTGGTTGAGTGGAAGAGAAGGCCTTACGGCCTTAACTCTGCCAGCTAAAATAAATCATTATTATTATTATTATTATTATTATTATTATTATTATTATTATTATTATTATTATTATTATTACATCAGTTATTAATAGATTTCAAAAAGCAAGAGAGAAATTTTATATAATATTCTTATTGAATTTGGTATTCCCAAGAAAGTAGTCCGATTATTGAAGAGTCCTCTGAAGTTAAGTATTTAGGCATAATTTTCGATAATCATTTAAAATGGAACCAACACATTAATTACCTTTGTAATAAATTACATAAAATAATATATTATTTTGTTTTATTGAGGAATTGCTTGTCAATAAGTTTATTACGCAAATATATTTAACTTTATTTCAATCGGTAATTATGTATGGAATTATAGGATGGGGTAGCTCATTTAAATCCAATTTTAATCCACTTTATTTAGCCTATTACAGAAGAAAATAATTAAAATATATCTTCATAAACCTATTGATTTTCCATCTCAAAATTTGTTTTTAGACTTTAATGTACTTAACATAAGACACATTTATTATATTGTATTAATAAATTTCATACACAAAAATCGAAATAATTTTTAATTGTTTGCCCATAGTTATGAAACAAAAGGTATGAATTCTTTAAGATTGTTTGAACCAAAATACAGAGTGATTTATATAGAACTGACACATTTCTTTCATTGTTTCAAAACGAATTGTGCTAGCGACAACTTATTATGCCTAAAATGTAGAGGAACTTTGGGAGATTATTTACCTCTATAGCAAATGTTGAAAATGTCTTCCATCCTGCATAAGGCACAACTCAACACGTCGTTCCATGTTACTGGCCACTCGTTGGAGGACTCGGTTGTTAGCTTGAATCTCCTATGTGATGTTGTGCTTCAGATCGTCCAATGTCTGGGGACGTGTGGCGTAAACCCTGTCTTTTAAGTAACCCCATAGAAAGAAGTCCGGCGTTGTCAAATCCGGAGATCTCGGTGGCCACAGGTTCCTGTAAATTATTCGGTCGTCACATAACCGGATAAATGGAACCATGCTTCATCTGTGAACCATGTGATGGACAATATGGCAGGATTTTGCACAATGAACGTCTGAAACCAACGACAATAATTCAATCTTTTATCCTTATCTGGTTCCTGTAGTTGATGAACAACCGTAACCCTATATTGCTTTAGGCTCTCTGACACATTGAGTAGGTGTACCCTGCCTCCTGCGACAAACGTCTTAATGATTTTTTGGGTGACTGCTCCAGTCGTGCTCTTACGTCAACAACAACCGTGGGAAGCCTAGATGAACGATGCTTGCCCTTTTCACTCACCAGAGATCCAGTTATTTCCAATTTGTTTACCAGTCCCAGTATTGTGTTTCTTTTGGAAGGATTGCGAACACCAAATTCTCTCTGGAATGCCCTTTGAGTAGCTATAATTGAATTCGTAATCCAGTATTGCTTCACAAGGAAGAGTCGTTGATTTAATGTGTACTGCATTTTCACGTTGACACAAAATGTCGAAAACAGCTGCCAACAATAGGAATAAAACATAAACATCTGCGCATCTAGTGCTGCCAACAATAGGAATAAAACATAAACATCTGCGCATCTAGTGACAAGGAATCGAAACTCCAGAACATTCTGCTTAATTTGGTGCTAAAATTGGGTCAGTGCTGCCAACAATAGGAATAAAACATAAACATCTGCCCATCTAGTGACAAGGAATCGAAACTCCAGAACATTCTGCTTAATTTGGTGCTACAATTGTGTCATTGAATGAATTTCCAACGGAATAATTAAAGAAAGAAATGTGTCAGTTCTATATAAATCACTCTGTACAACACTATTACAGTAGGCTATTTAATCATAGTAGTAATTTAGGCCCAAGAATATATAACAAATTGATATTTAAATATGCTAATCTTGTCAATTATAATAGTTCTAATATTAAATTTAAAAAGTTATGTATGGATTTTATAAAAATTGAAAAATTGTAAATTTAAATTTATATACTATAATTGTATAGTAAACATAAGACAAATTGTATTGTATAATTATTAATATCAATTCAGGAATCCGCCTCTGAGCACGAGTTCTACTCTTTCAGGAGCGAGCTAAAGTTTTCTGTATATATTATATTTTATGTTACAATTACTAGCAAAATAATAAATAGATAAATTAATTAATTAAAATGTATCTTAGTGGCACGTACAGCAGAGTGCGTATAGGCCAGTTTCCGTCTGACGCTTTTCCAATTTACTACGAACTACAGCACAGAGATGCACTATCACCTTTACTTTTAACTTTGCTCTAGAATAAGTCATTAGTCATTACGTTAGGAAAGTCCAGGATAACAGAGAGGGTTGTGGATAACGTGAATGTGTTAGGAGACAATCCACAGATTATTATTAGGGTAAACACGAAAATTTTACTTGAAGCAAGTAATGAGATAGGTTTGGAAGTAAATCCCGAAAAATAAAAAAATAAAATATGTGATTAATGATTATATTTCGTGACCCGAGAAAAGTACGACGAAATGGAAATATGAAAATTGTAAATTTATCGTTTGAAAAAGGTGGAAAAATTCAAATTCTTTAGAGCAACAGTAACAAATATAAATGACACTCCAGAGAAAATTAAACACAAAATAAATATGGAAAATGTCTGCTATTATTCGGTTGAGAAGCGTTTGTCATCCAGTTTGCCGTCAAAAAATCTGAAAGTTAGAATTTATAAAACAGTTATATTACCGGTTGTTCTGTATGGTTGTGAAACTTGGACTCTCACTTTAAGAGAGGAACATAGGATAAGAGCGTTTGAGAATAAGGTGCTTAGAAAAATGTTTGAGGCTAAAAGGGATGAAGTTATAGGTGAATGGAGAAAGTTACACAACGCAGAATGCATGCATTGCAGTCTTCACCTAACATAATCAGGAACATTAAATCCAGACGTTTCAGATGGGTAAGGCATGTAGGCTACCACGTATGGGTGAATCTAGAAACTGTATGTATAGAGTTTTAGTTAGGAGACCTGAGGGAAAAGACCTTTGGGAGACATAGATGGGAGGATAATATTAAAATGGATTTGAGGGAGGTGGGATATGATGGTAGAGACTGGATTAATCTTGCTGAGGATGGGGACCGACTCTATCAGGAAAAAAAAAAAAAGTATTTTCTGATTACTTGATTTATTTAAGATCCATTAAATTAACCAGCAAATCCTCTCCAGGCAGGGCATCCATCTTTATACATACCCTGTCTCAAAGAAACTTGTGATGCAGATTCCCATGACTGTATGATCTATAAGATGGGTCGCGTTTGGATAAACTGTCGAATCAAAATGCCAAAGTAGGCTGTGCCTTTGTTGCCTACAGGAACGACAGCGAACACACCTCAGCTGTCTTCAAACTCTCCTCAGAGTGCTCAGTGTTTCAGGCGGAACTATTGGCTTTGCGAGAAGCAATCAAATGGTGCAGTCAGTCTGGTTACAGCGCTTGCGTTCACAGTGACTCGCAGTTAGCAGTAATATCAATTAATGATAAATATAACACTAACATTATAGCCTCAGAGATAAGAACTTTAATAATGAAAAGTGCCGTCCATATTTGTATAACTTGGGTCAGAGGGCACACTGGGATAGTTGGAAATGAGAGAGCCGTCGAATTGGCAAAGATGGCAGCCAACTCTGATGTGCCACTGTCGTACAATTTATGTCCGCTATCCTATATCAAAAAAGTAGCCAAAGAACATTATATGCAAGAATGGAACGAAAGATGGGTCAATAGTGATAAGGGAATTCTTACAAAAGAGCTGTATTTTCCAACGGTCTATGATCGTAATAAATGTAAAGTAATAACGCCAAATTTCGTACTGACACAGTTTTTGACTGGGCATGGAAAATTCGGGAATACTTAAATAGATTCCATATTAAAGAAGATGCAACTTGCATTTGTGGGGAGGAATCTCAAGATGTCAAACATGTATTATATGATTGTCCAGTCTTTTGCCGTGAAAGATGCGAGCTTGAGTTGTTACTGAACACTTTAAATTATACATTTACCAAACCGTTAACCAATATACTTACCAACTCCAAATCATATAAGTATTTCATGTCCTTCTTGAATAGAATATTTTGAAACTGTAAAATGTTAAATTATTCCGGGGAAAAAAATCGTATTAGTTCTAATCAATTATAATGAAACTGTAAGTCTTCAATTTCGCATATTATAATATTGTACTATTGGTTTTAATTTTTATTTTAATTAGGCATTTGATTTCTAATTTTGAGCCATTTCTTGTAATACCTGATTATTGCCAATTGCTGTTACTAAATAATGTATTTAATTCTTAAATTTTAAGCCATCTCTTAGTATAGCTATTTATTGCTTCTAAAATAACATGTTTAATAGCTATTATATATATATATATATATATATATATATATATATATATGTACATAAACATATTTCTTCCTATAATGTTCATCTCCCCTCTTGCTTAAAAAAGTCCCTTGCGCAGACACTTGCATTTCCCTATTTCGACTCTGCGGACATTTTACTGACTGACCTCTCCAGCGACAACAAAATGAAACTTCAACGTGCTCATAATTTGTATGTACGTTTTGTAAGCAATGTTCGTAAATATGATCATATTACCCCATTCCTGGAAGCAATAGGTTGGCTTAAACTAGATAAGAAAAGAAATTTACATTCACTTCTCTTTCTCTTCGAAATCTTGAACTCTTCTATTCCTTCGTACCTGTCGTCTCGCTTCACTTACCTTTCTTCCCACCATAATCTGAACACACGCTCTCGCCATGAAACAATACTAACAATACCATCCCATCGCACCTCCTCATACTCATCTTCTTTCACAATAGCCCTGCCAAGACTCTGGAATTCGCTACCTGCTAGCATCAGGGACTGTCGAAATAAAATTGAATTCAAACGAAAACTTACTAGGCACTTGGTCAGTAATTGATTACTTGTAAATAGTTTCTTTAATCTATCACAAAATATTTCAATATTCAGTAATTTCATCACTATAGAATTTTGTTATTCTAGATTTAATTTGTAATTCAGTAAATATAAAATATTCTTTGTTTCTCTATGATAAATTATCTAGCTTTAATTATTCAGGTAATCTTTTCGTACTTTGATTTTATTGTAATTGTAAATTTAATACTAATTGTAATATTATTTGTAATTGTAATTGTAAATTTAATACTAATTGTAATTTTATTGTTGATATTGTAGTTGGAATCTCCTGGTAGAGGGGCAGAGAAGGCCTGACGGCCTTATCTCTACCAGGTTAAATAAATAAATACTAATACTAATACTAATAACCATTAGATATAAATATAGAGACATGCCTTGAGGCTGTATGAAACGATCCATTCTTTCATTAAGGTGCATTCTTGTACATAATTCATGTGAATTGTAACCTTGACAACAATTTTGTATTATAATTTTATTATTGTTTGTTACTTATAAAATATATTTTGATGCCAACTACAACCCTAATATACCTCAGGGTGAAATAGGGTTTATTAAATTGGATAATAAAAAAAAAATACCCTACCAGATTTTACCGTGTAAAAATCAGGATATGAGAGGAATTAAAAGTTAGCTTTTGTTAGAACACGTCCAGTACACTAACTAAAAACGTTGCACCACATATTTTCCCAGTACTGGCTAGTAATTTACATATCACATGTCTCTCATTATTCTTGTCCTCTTAATATCAGTGATCTGATTTAATATGGCGTTGCCGCAGTTACTGTCCGAAATTAGGGTCACGTCTCGACGTTCCCCAGACGTAGCTTACTAGGAAGGATCACAAGAAATTCATGAGGACACCCAATTGAAAGCGACACGCGAGTCAGTCGAAAACGAGGCGTAATGGAACAGTGTCGATAACGAGAGAGCAAATTGCGACGGGTCGAATGTCGAAGCTTTGTACTGCGGTGTTGAAGTAGCAGATTATTAAACTGGTTACTTGGTATTATTATGCACAATAAATACGTTTGTTTTGCGACACAGAATACTGTTCACACACACACGTATTAGTTACAATCAAAATAAGCACAGCAATTTTGACGCAGTATATATTTTATGTAATCATTGCTTTGAAAGCCGTCATAGAATATGAAAATTAAAATCATAACAGCTGATGAAATGCCTCAAATGAGAAGTCAATTCAATAAATGAGCAAAAATTGTTGCTCTAACAAACACAGATACGTTTAAAGTTCAGACATTACCAAAACACGACGCGAAGTATATTTCTTGCAACAGTTACAGTAACTCGGGCATTGTTTCTTTTTTAGGTTGGTTATTTAGCGACGATTTATCAACTACTATGGTTATCTAGCATCTGAGTGGGATGAAGTTGATAATATCGGCGAAATGAGTCCAGGGTCCAGTGCCGAAAGTTACCCAGCATTTGTTCTTAGTGAGTTGAGAGAAAAACTCGGAAAAAATCTCTGCCAGGTAACTTGTCCCAACCAGGATTTGAACCCGGGCCCATTCGTTCCACGATCAGGCATGCTAACTGTTACTCCAAAGTAACTTTCTTAAACCACTAGTTTACGCAATAAAAATATACCAAGCCTGTGCCAAGCTACGTGCATGACTTAACGATTTGCGTCCAATCTAAGGCCTGCATTGATATCTTATATATATATATATATAATTTGAACTGGTAATGGAAATTACGGGAAAACGGCTGAACGGATTTTAATAAATGCCCCTCATTTTGAAGCTTGGAACCCAAAGTTTTTCGGAAAAATAGCAGTTTTCAATGAAATGTCAATTTTCCTATATAATTTTCCTATTTTCCAAAATCCATCTGTTGTCAGTTTTGAGAACTAATTTTATTGAATCACGGCCGACTTGATTGAATTTCAGAACAAAACACACACTACAATAAACAATAGGCTATTACACGAAGGCCATGACCTGCAGGACTGCCGACATATTTAGAGCTCAATTCAATTTGTTATTAAAAACTGATTCTGCAGTGTAGGCCTATAATTTTCTGAGTACAGCTGTATATTGGATATTCAAATCTACGAAACTTGAGGTGGTTTGATGACATTATTACCATTAGAAATTAAATATTATTATAGTTAATATCATGATGCGTCTATTTTTCATTAATTGTACATAATATTGATGCTATATTGACGACATGAAAGTGAAACGTTTTGAGGTTATGTAAATAAATGTAGAGAATATCTTAATTTAGATCTTCATTTCTATAATTTACTGAGTGACTGCTATATATAACTACAAAAAGGTAAGTAAGATAATAATATTGTCATTAAAAATCAAATATTTTTATACTTATTAACCCAGTGGGGTTGGGTCTTTTTCATATACTTAATGGCGGTGTAGTGTAGATATTGATATGTATCATTGTCTTCAGTGTTGGCTCGAAAAGCGCAAAAATTACAGTCCCTAAAGAAAGATAAAAAGGTATTAGGCCTACTTACTGATAAAATAAGAGGCCTAGAAAATTTTGTAGTCTCCAGATCATTTCAGCAAGATCTCTTAGTAGGATAAAATGATTTTACGCTCTACATTTCAAGTTCTACATGCAGCAGCTATACGAAAATGCTGTTGTTCGAAAGCTTAGCAAACCTGATATTTTTTAACTTTTGCCTAAATCCACAATGACTTGAAATAGCTACTGCTATCGCCCTGACATTGGTACTTGCGTTTTCGCGTTGAAACTCAAAAACTGAAGTTGTATAGGTTCAAGAAAAGTATTTGGTCTAAAAAATCCATTCAGAGGGAGTATGTTTCATTATAATGGAAGCAAATAACTATCAAAAAGACAAGTATTCTTCATTGAAAATAAATCTGAAAAATTTTTATTTGAACGTCTAACGAACTTAGTTTGCAGCAGCACTTGCTGCACAAGCCACTAGTCTGTTATAAAGTAGACATATTTCAAAGCTAGTACTTTAGTACTAGATTTGGCACTTTATGAATATTTTAATATGCTAATACTTCTTATTGAAATCTAGTACCCTTTCGGAGACACTGTGAATAATTATTAATGAAATTATAACTCTGAATTATTTAAGTCAGCTTCACAGAGCATTTTTTAACTCCGTCTTTGAAATGAAAAATGATACAGTCGGATATACGTTCGTAAATTCAACTAAATTTGTTAAGACAATGCTGTGGCTCCCACATTCTTCTGTAGTAACAGAACATATGTTTTCTTCTGTTATCATAAACAAAAATAAAATAGAGCAAGAAGCTCATTTTTAGAATGAATCCTTCCTGACAAAGGAAAAGCTAAAACATTGATCTGCCCAAAATTTTCGTATTTCCAAAGAGCTTACTGACTTGGGAAACTCATCCAAAGATTAGTTGAAGATCAAGTTTTAATTTAAATTTAGATTATTTATAAATTACAATCACGTTCGAAGTGATAAATTTTGTTAATATTCTTTCAAGTCTAATTTAAAATTAAATTATCAAACTTCATAACTCAGCAAAAGTGAATACTGTGAAATGACTACAGTATAGTGCAATATACTCGATATCATATACCTTTAATGCTACAGTTGGCATTAAAACCTTGACTGTTTCAAATAGTTATAAATGGTATGTTTGATTGAATTATAATCTTCATTCTATGGTGTGTTCAGCTAAGCTCTGAAATTCTATACTCTCATACTCAAATACTTCCCAACATGGATGACCAACTTATAAGTGCTAATTGTAATATTATTCGTTGTGTAATTCACATAATATGCACAATTTATTCGGTCGTTGTGTTAAATGCCGCCTTATGAACACAAATCATCATATACTGTCAAAGAAAAATGAATCTAGTACGTTTTTATGTGATATTAATAATACATTTACTGGGGAAAATCGTAATCAGAGTTTGTACACAAGAATTAGCCTATATGCTACCTGTAACCCCTGTACAAAGTTTAATAAAAATCTGTTATATAGGAGAGAAGTTGCTAATTTTGTCTAAATGCACACCTATAAGGGGGTAGTTCCTCTTATAGAAACTAAATCAGAGTTTGTAAACAAAAAATATATACTACCCGTAACCCCTGTACAAAGTTTAATACAAAAATCTGTTATATAGGAGAGAAGTTGCTAATTTTGTCTAAATGCACACCTATAAGGGGGTAGTTCCTCTTATAGAAACTAAATCAGAGTTTGTAAACAAAAAATATATACTACCCGTAACCCCTGTACAAAGTTTAATACAAAAATCTGTTATATAGGAGAGAAGTTGCTAATTTTGTCTAAATGCACACCTATAAGGGGGTAGTTCCTCTTATAGAAACTAAATCAGAGTTTGTAAACAAAAAATATATACTACCCGTAACCCCTGTACAAAGTTTAATAAAAATATCTGTTATATAGGAGAGAAGTTGTTAATTTTGTCCTGCTAGATTTACGTTCTGACCCACTGTGGCCAACTTAAGAACACAATAATTGAGGTGGTGAATGCAATAACAACTTAACTCTACGTAAGTCGTTATTCCGACGATGACATTTTCATAATCTTCCATGTCTTCTCTAACAACTGTAAAAGTTGTATTTAATTTCGTTGACTGTAAATTACAGGAGAGTTCATTATTTGAAGTGCTGTGCTAAGTCAAAAGGTTCAAAATTCACACTATAAACATGTTACTCTCGTGTTTTATACATCAGGGTTTTTGTCAGTATCGTGTACTTACAATACCGTTTTTCAGTAGGACATAATATAGGCTACCACCAAAGGAACAACATAATCTAAAAAAAATCCCCGTCGTCTTGGCTTAAAATTATCAAAGAAAAATTATATTATTTCTATACTGAAATTCTTGAAACTAGAAAATGCATGTTCTCTTCAAAATATTTTGTAATCTGAACTAGTGCTACATGAAAATCACCCTGAAAGTGAAATCAGTGATCGTGAATAAGAGTATCTGACACTGTAGTAGAGGAGTTTTCATCTGCAGCATAGTTTCACAATTAATTTTCTTATTACATCTTCTGTTTGTCTTATTAGAAATTTAAAGAAATATGTTATTTTGTTTCTACAGTATATTTCCATAAAAATGTAAGGGTTTATCGGCTAAAAATTCTTATTGTGCATTATTTTAATAAGCTGAAGTTTTAATGTACTATTATTTACAGTATTATCATTCATTCTATAAAGATCGTGTAGTGTTATATTACTTTTCTTCTGGTTTTAATGTCTATGTACTCTAATTTAAAAGGTCTCAGACTTTCTGTGAAATAACGACTTAAGTTTTTCATATTTCATTTACAAATATTTAAAAATGGGCTGTGTTTAAATTGTAACTGATATTGGATTTGAATAATTTATACAATGTAAAACGTGCTGTATCAACATCTAGGTTATTTAGCATCTGAATGATATGAAGGTGATAATTCCGGTGAAATGAGTCCGGGGTCCAACACCGAAAGTTACCCAGCATTTGCTCGTATTGGGTTGAGGGAAACCCCCGGAAAAAACCTCAACCAGATAACTTGCCCCGACCGGGATTTGAACCCGGGCCACCTGGTTTCGCGGCCAGATGCGCTGACCGAACATGGGTGTCCAAACGCCTATAGAACCAGGAGATATTGCACGTCAAGCATGATCTGACGTCAATAACTTTCCATATTATGTTGTTGTTGTTTATTGACATTTCTGGCTTTGAACCAGAGGCCGTTTTAGGGTCTTATACTCGCAGGACGCCCCCTCCAGCCATTGTACATAAATAACAATAAATATATATTTGCATATATGTGACTATTTCAGGCATGAGTGCCAGTAGGTGTGTGAGTGCAGCGACTGATTCCTTTTATTTTGGTGTAGGCCTAATTTGTTAATTTGCAATATTTAAGGAATGGTGAACGGGAGAAGAGTTCGGGGTAAAAGATAACTTATCAGCTGATAGACAACGTTAACTATTATATGGGGATATTAAGAGGAAAGCAAGAAATTGGGAAGAATGGGAAATGCTGGGTTTGCAGTTAAAGACCTGCTCTTGGGCAGAACACTGTGCATACATACATACATACATACATACATACATACATACATACATACATACATACATACATACATACATACATACACTTGCCATGTAAAATACGAAAAACGCCCTTAAAGAATATACGCTGCGGGTTGCTTACGCCAGGGGTTACCTCGTACTAGTTACAATTTTATTGGACATCTATGATCTAAAATGTTATACAAAACAAATGATGTGAGTATATGTACTATTAAAATTTCTGCATTGTTCTAAAACTTTGACATTGTTTTTCTCAAAACATGGCTGTTCAACTTAAGCTGTTATTGCACCCAGCTGCTCCTCCATTCAACGTTTGGTGAATTGGCAATCTTTCACTCTGCATCTCTCAGTTTCTTCAGTAGAAAGGCGACCTCTGCCCAGAGGCTGAAGCCAACCGACTTGGACAGGGGAGGGGGGGGCACTTAGTCCCAGTTATAACAGCTACGTTAATGGATTTTCTCGGTCTAAACAGATAATAACTGGCAACAAGCTACACTGAACCCTGCCGCACTGATACCTCCTTCGTTATAATAGCAACATCAACAACAACACCACCGGCGGCGGACAATGACGTGGGAGTTTATGGGACTTGGCAGAAATCGCATACATGGACGTCATATAAAAGGGAACCGTCCCCCATTAACCCTAAAGTGCATTAGGAGACTTAAAAAAAAAGAAGGAAACCGATTGATGTATAAACTTTCTTCGACTAAGGGCGATAAAACTTGTTGGCCTTTAACAAAGGAGAGGCAGGCCGCGGAGAAACAATCAGCGCATGAATATCGTAACCCTGATGCCATGACTGCTGCTAATGGATGCTGGGAGACCGGTAAAGCAACGTTTAAAGGCCCGAAATCTTCTTGTCAATGACTTCCTCAGGTCACGCGTTTTCTTATTTCCTTTACACGCGGCAGCTATTTGAGTCAGTGGCGGCTGCATAAGCTAATAGCTTTGATATTTACCTGCAGTGAATGGAGCAGGAATTCGTTTCATATTAGGGACCGACAGTTGCTATTCCTCAGGCCCATTTCCTCTTACAGAGAAATGAACCAAATGTTAATAGGTCGTTCTTTTATATCTTTATATAACGACTTTGCATTAGGTTACCTCTCATTGAGTTCTGGCTGATATGTACATCTATTATCAGGCAGTACATCTCACTTGACGATATGTGTCAGAGGAAGAACAGTTGTTTGTATGCATCTGAAGTCTGGTTAATTTAATATGTAGCTAATCGGCGATATATACAATGGAGGGGGGAAAAAACTGGCCACCCTACCTCATTATCTCCCGGCCTAGTTGCCTCATAACTGGTGCCATGTTGGTATCACTTGTGAGGTTCAGACTGTCCTCGGACAGTTGACTAAACAAGAATGTGGGTATAATTGAGCCGTTCAGAGCAAAAGTGGTGTAAGTCAAAATTGGATAATGAGGTTTAAAGTAAAAATTCTATAAAATACAGCGCAAAGTAGCAATTCATAATGTCGTTATTGCTTTCCACTGACTACTAATAGTTTAAATAAATTGAATATTAATTGCTACTTCGCGCTGTATCTTACAGAATGTTTACTTTAACCCTCATTACCCATTTTAGACTTACACCACTTCTGCTCTGAACGGCTCATCTCTCTCTCTCTATATATATATATATATATATATATATATATATATATATATATATAATTTGAACTGGTAATGGAAATTACAGGAAACGGCTGAACGGATTTTAATGAGTGACCCCTCATTTTCATACCTGGCATTCAAAGTTTTTCGGAAAAATAGTAGTCTAGTTTTCAGTGAAACGTCAATTTTCCTATTTTCCAAAATCCATCTGTTGTCAGTTTTGAGAACTAATTTTATTGAATCACGGCCGACTTGATTGAATTTCAGAACAAAACAAAACACACACTACAATAAACAATAGGCTATTACACGAAAGCCATGACCTGCAGGATTGCCGACATATTTAGAGCTCAAATTCAATTTGTTATTAAAAACTTCAAGACTTACTAAAAATAATTTACAGGTCTGATTCTGCAGTGTATAATTTTGTGAGTACAGCTGTGTATTGGATATTCAAATCTACGAAACTTGAGATGGTTTGCTGACATTATTACCATTTTAGAAATTACATATTATTATAGTTAATGTCATGATGCGTGTATTTTTCATTAATTATACATAATATTAATGCTATATTGATGACATGAAAGTGAAACGTTTTGAGGTTATGTAAGTAAATGTAGGGAATATCTTAATTTAGATCTTCATTTCTATAATTTAGTGAGTGGCGGCTATATATAACTACAAAACTTACGTAAGATAATAATATTGTTATTAAAAATCAAATATTTTTATAGTTCTTAATCAAGTGGGGTTGGGTCTTTTTCATATACTTAATGGCGGTGTAGTGTAGATATTGATATGTGTCATTGTGTTCAGTATTGGATCGAGAAAGCGCAAAAAATACAGTACCTAAGGAAAGGTAAAAAGGTATTACTAACTAATAAAATAAGAGGCCTAGAAAATGTTGTAGTCTCCAGATCATTTCAGCAAGATCTCTTAGTAGGATAAAATGTTTTTACGCTCTACATTTCAAGTTCTACATGAAGCAGCTATACCAAAATGCTATTGTTCGAAAACTTACCAAACCTGACATTTTTTTTTTTTTTTTTAACTTTCGCCTACAATCCACAATGACCTGAAATAGCTATTGCTATCGTCCTGACATTTATACTTGCGTTTCCGCGTTGAAACTCAAGAACTGAAGGTTGATAGGTTCAAAAAAAGTATGTGGCCTAGAAACCCATTCAGAGGGAGTATGTTTCATTATTATGGAAGCAAATAACTATCAAAATGTCAAGTATTCTTCACTGAAAATAAATCTGAAAAATTTTTATTTCAACGTCTAACGAACTTAGTTTGCAGCATTTGCTGCACAAGCCACTAGTATAATATGTATATGCATGTATGTGCTACAGTTTAAGAGCAATCCTTGTATACAGGCCTGATAGACAGGAGATCTTCAGAAATTGGTTGCACATATTTTTAGATTCTAATGGAAACTATCATCGATCAATTCAGGTGGTGGTTGGGGTGAAAATTCTCCTCCTCCTGAAATGTCAGATTTTTTAAACTAAAAAAATATAATTTACACAATATTATATTTCAGTATGATATGACTTGTCAGTAACTAAAATAAATTCTACTTGTAGATTTTAAGGTAATTGTTTCTTTGAGGGATTTTTCTTAATGTGGAGACTTTAGGAAAGGCTAGTTGCAGATATAATTCGCATAGCTGAGTCTTCCGGCCGATCTTAATTGGTTGAATTTCAAGCCATCTGAATTTTCAGTCTTATTATTAATATTAAAGAAGCCAAGTTTTTTTTATTGGCGTAATTTTCATTGTTAGTTTTGTTTAGCAAATATAATAATTTTGTTTACTAAATTAGTTGTAGCATATGTAGTAACTATAAATATTTCACTCTAGGTCTATGATGCCGAACAACTAACATTGTTTACTTTTCTTAGAAAGAAAAGACACAGTTACATTAGATAAGCAATATAAAACATTACTTACTAGCTTTTAAGGAACCCGGAGGTTCATTGCCGCCCTAACATAAGTCCGCCATTGGTCCCTATCCTGAGAAAGATTAATCCATTCTCTACCATCATATCCCACCTCTCTCAAATCCATTTTAATATTATCTTCCCACCTACGTCTCGGCCTCCCCAAAGGTCTTTTTACCTCCGGCCTCCCAACTAACACTCTACATGCATTTCTGGATTCGCCCATACGTGCTACATGTCCTGCCCATCTCAAACGTCTGGATTTAATGTTCTTAATTATGTCAGGTGAAGAATAGAATGCGTGCAGCTCTTCGTTGTGTAACTTTCTCCACTCTCCTGTAACTTCATCCCGCTTAGCCCCAAATATTTTCCTAAGCACCTTATTCTCAAACACCCTTAACCTATGTTCCTCTCTCAGAGTGAGAGTCCAAGTTTCACAGCCATATAGAAGAACCGGTAATATAACTGTTTTATAAATTCTAACTTTCAGATTTTTGGACAGCAGACTGGATGACAAAAGCTTCTCAACCGAATAATAACAGGCATTTCCCATATTTATTCTGCGTTTAATTTCCTCCCGAGTATCATTTATATTTGTTACTGTTGCTCCAAGATATTTGAATTTTTCCACCTCTTCGAAGGATAAATCTCAATATTTATATTTCCATTTCGTACAATATTCCCGTCAGAGACATAATCATATACTTTGTCTTTTCGGGATTACTTCAAACCGATCGCTTTACTTGCTTCAAGTAAAATTTCCGTGTTTTTTCTAACCGTTTGTGTATTTTCTCCTAACATATTCATGATATATATATAATATATATATATATATATATATATATATATATATATATATATATATAATTTGTGTCGAGGGAATCTCTACCCTGAAATTCCAACCCTTAATAATGATATTTAATTTAATTAATAATTGCTTGGGATTATTAAAATCCTAATGAATTTTGTCTTAGAACTAGTTTTAAGTTGAATATCTTGGACAATACCTTGAATATTGTAATCGTTATACTAGGGCATTAGAAAAGTATTGACAACATAGTTACTGTTGTACACTAAATTCATTTAGGTTACTTTTGACATTACATACTTCAAATATAGTCTCATGTCATGTCAACAATACGTTGCTAAATTCTTTGAAGACGGCGGACTCCATCTGCAGCAACATTTCTGGATCTCTCTCTCGCTGATCAATCTAAAACTCTTCGGATGTCAACTCTTGATTTAAAGTGAATGCCTCGCTTCCACCCAACTTGCAATAGTTCAGTATGGTAGGACTTCTCTCCACAGGCTTCTTGTAATGCCCTAAAGCACTGAGTTGCATGTTTTTCTCTCGCAACTTGAATTTTTGTGAAGTACCTTTATTAGTACCTTTAGAGCTGTATTGTTTACTACAAATCAGAAACAGCCACTGTATTTACAAAATATGGCTACTTCGAGATTTGAATATTTGAAATTTATTAAACAATCGCTGCTCCATTACGTACAATTTATTTATCTCGCTGATACCATTTACACTCGTGGCCATAATTCTGGAAACTTTTTGTTTTTGTACTGAATTATTATATTGTCGCACCATCGGATCTGTGCCCCTTCAGCGCTGCCGTCGTTCTTGGAAAAGTTAACGCCTCTACTCACCCCATTTCACCCGCTTCTCTCCCACTATGTCAAACAGCAGGCTACGAACCTTCCCGAATAGGGATGTTGCCAAACTTCCGGCGAACAGTGTCATGTCTAATATTGCTTATAATAATGCAAGGTTAATTATTACTTATTCATAATTTAATTTAAGTAGGTCTTTCAATCAAAATACATCTTGTATTTCTACATTTTTAAAATCTAAATCCCATGTCTCGAATCACTTTCCGTAGCGTTTTTCTCTCCCTCCTTGGAAATTTATTGCTTCTCTCGCAACCTTCAATAATTTCTCCAATGTCGGAACTTCTTTCTGCATCGTATAAAATTCTTGTATCTTTCTTCTTAAAATACATCTGTCCATATCATCTACAAGAATTAAAGGTTCCCTTGGTCTGTTCTTCCCTGGTGACTCTAGCTTTTCATCTCCTGCACAGACTCCCTCTCTCCTGATTTTCTTTATTAGGCGCTCTGACCTACCTTTATAAATTACATAAAAAGTTGTATTATATCAGTATTAGTTAAGTAAGTAATTTTAAATTTAATCAATTGAAATACAATAAGCCTCACCTGTCATCGCAGCTCCTATTTTCGTTGCCTTATTTATAGGAAACATATATTGACCTGTTTGTTTCTCTTCATCGCAAAATGCTATTACGTACTTGCTTAATAATATTTTTTTCGCCACTCCGTGCTACAGTATTCATGTTGAGTTGACAACACTGGACTGCAAGTGCAAATAAACTGTCCCGCAAGAAGGCTCAAAATTGTGAGTAGTGGGGGAGAGAAAGAGAGAGGGATAGAAAAGAGAGAAATAGGAATACAGGGGGAGAAATGAATTGCCGAGGCTGAAAAGGAATGAAGGTTCAGTTCGCATATCTTACGTGGGCACAGATCCGATGGTCGGACTATAACATCTGCATTGATTCACAGATTTCTACAATTGAAAATGTTACTCGTGACGGTAATTATGGGGTTATAATAAAGGTATTATATTAAATCCTGAATATTTTAACAATAAATAACCATTACTAAGTGCAGAAATACTAAGTCAATTGCTGTGTAGAACTTCCTGTATCTCTTTAGAAGATTTCCTTCGATCTTTCAATGCTAAACGACAAATCTGCCTCACATCTCTTGAACTTACTTTAGGTTTTCTACCAGTCCTAAGTGATGTTTTACAAGATTTTGTGAATTTGTACTTCTGCCATACCTTCTGGACGCCAGACACTGTAGCACCATTACCAAGTTTTCTTGCAATTTCCTTGAATGTGCAGCCTTCTTCTCGAAGTGTGACTCCCCTAGAAGGTGTTCAGTCTTTTCGTGGATCCATTGTGATAAAATGATCAATGAAGTTTGTTGTAAAGCAATCAGGTGTTCACCTAACGAAATCTTAAGTCAGACAAATGATAGAAACACACTAATAATCAGGGAAAGGATTTATATGTAAATACATATTTACTTATAAAGCTAATATAATTTATATTTTGCATTATCTTTATGTTTCACAATGTGTAGGGTTGAAAAATCCTACTTTTATTTTCCATATTTTTCCATATTTTAGAGTTTAGTACATATTTTCGTTAATTTCCATATATTTTCCATATTTCATATAAAACAGTCCATATTATATTAGGTTTAACAATAAAACAAAACAAAATTCCATTAACTTTTAAAAATACATTTCAACAATAGAGATTTAAACACATGTTCAGTAATCCCTTTAACATCAGAGTTATTTGAAAATTAGCAGTCCTATCAACAATGGGAAAGTAAGTTACAAAACTGTATTAATTTAATTTAAAATTTTTAACAGACTTCAGTTGTGCAGCTCAACAGTTAAATGCCAGTCAGAGTACACATAGGTTCAGTTTTGTAAATCATACTATAAAGACGGTAAATATGCCAAAAGTACGTCATTCAGTCAATTTAAAATCAAAACTAACAAGTTACATTTCAGAATTTAAAGAAGATGGTTTATCAACTGACAATAAAATATTATTTTGTAATTTGTGTCAGTGTGCAGTATCATCTACACAAAAGTTCCTGGTGCAACAACACATTACAACTAGTAAACATCAGGCCAACAAACAACTAAATTCCAAGCAGAGACAATTGTTTTTAACACAACCAACAACATCGAATGTAAGATCTGAGTTTAACATCGACCTGTGCCGTTCTCTCATCTCTGCTGATATTCCTCTCTACAAACTAAAGAATAAGGTCTTCAGGGAATTCCTTGAAAAATATACTCAACATACAATCCCGGATGAGTCAACACTTAGGAAGACGTATGCTCCATCCATCTACGATGAGACAATACAGAAGATAAGAGATGAAATTAAAGATAGTTCAATTTGGGTTTCCATTGATGAGACTCCCGACAAAGAAGGTAGACTTGTTGGTAATGTAGTTATCGGTTTGTTAAGTGAACAATATTCTGAACGAATTCTTTTACATTGTGATGTTCTAGAAAAGTGCAATAACAAAACTATAGTTAAACTGTTCAACGAAGCTATGGGTATCCTGTGGCCAAAGGGTATTATGTACGATAATGTGTTATTCTTTATTAGCGATGCTGCCCCTTATATGGTCAAAGCTGGACAAGCATTATCTGTTGTATATCCTAAATTGACTCATTTTACTTGTGTGGCGCATGCATTTCATCGTGTGGCAGAAGTGGTCAGAGACAATTTCCTAAAGTAGATTTGTTGATTTCATCAGTGAAAAAGTATTTCTCAAAGCTCCCAGTAGAGTTAACGTGTTGAAAGAAATGTACCCTGAAATTCCATTGCCACCAAAGCCAATTTTAACTAGATGGGGTACATGGCTAGAAGCAGTTGAATATTATGCCGAACATATAGACTCTATTAACAATGTTCTCCTTGCATTGGACTCTGAAGATGCAGTCTCAATTGATACTGCGAAAACAGTTACCTGTGACATAAGTGTGAAGAATGACTTAGCTCACATTCAGCATACATTTTCATGCATCATAAAAACGCTCAAAAGTCTCCAAAATAGGCACCTTTCACTATCTGAAAGTTTTGAAATTATAAATAGTACTGTGGAACAACTGAATCGTGGTAGAGGTAAAGTTGCAGATCCAGTAAGAGCTAAGGTGGACACTGTACTTTCAAAAAACCCTGGATATGAAGAACTACAAAAGGTTGTTGCTGTGATGAGTGGTGAATCAACAGTGAAGATTAACTTGGACTTATCCCCAGCAGACATTGTGAAATTGAATTATGTACCAGTTACTTCTTGTGACGTCGAACGCTCTTTTAGTCAGTATAAATCTATCCTCAGAGACAATAGAAGAAGATTCACTTTTCAGCACTTGAAAGAAATGTTTGTAACCTATTGTTATGGTAACAGACAATAAAAATTGTGTTTTGTTGAAACTACATTGGAAGATAAGGTACGTCCATTATATTTTTGTTTAGTTTGATTAAAATGTACCAATATTTAACGTACATAGTCATTTTTTTATAATTTTAAGTCCATATTTAATTCCATATTTTGGTAAAAATCCATATTTAATTCCATATTTTGGTAAAAATAACTACATATATATTTACATATTTCATATATTTTTAGTCCATATAAATCCGTTCCCTGCTAATAATGTTCACATTTTATGCTAACAGTGCTCAACAATGCTTCTACCGATCAACAATAATCTTAAAATCAACAATGGACTAGTTTTTATTACAGTAAATAATGGAAAATTATAATGAAATCTGAAATTAAAATTTAGATCTTAAACGACAAGAACATAATTTCCCACATAGTAATGATCATTTATTGTTAAAATATTCAGGATTTAATATAATATCTTTATTATAAACCCATAATTAACGAATCAGTCACGAGTAACATTTTCAATTATAGAAATCTATGAATCAATGTTATAATAATTCAGTACAAAATCAAAAAGTTTCCAGAATTATGGCCACCAGTGTAGTTTTTCCTTCTCTATTATAAAAATAAGCCCCAAACTTACCTCTAACTCTAAATGATTCAGCAGAATTATTGCCTCCAAACTTAGCGCTATCAAATTTTCTGATGGCATATACTTTAGATAGCAAAGACTCCAGTATTCGCTTTAAAGGAAACCAGTTAACTGACGATATTCTCTGTAAAGGAAACCAATTATGCTAGCTGACGTTAAATGCTGAGCCATCATCGCCAACATTGTTCGCTCGGCAACGATAGCTGAACCGTAGCTTTAGTCTCTAACTAGACCAAACATGGCTGCCGATCATTCTATGATGTATAATGGTAAGGATTGAAAATGATGTCTTATGCGACCCTTGTGACGAGATGTACAACTAGTATTATTTTCTACTCGAGACTCATATTCACTGCCTTGTATAACCGGAGTCCGTGGATCCACGGACTCTGGTATAACTCGTATACAATGAAGTAATTTGGCATTCATCTGTCTGTTCAATGAATTTAGAGACAATTATTTTCATTATCATTCTTTGCCCTTTATCTATTACTAATTTAATGCATACTTAAAGCCATTAATATATTTTGTAGATTCATGGACGTCAGAAGATTTGTTCAATCAAGGACGTACTAAAATAAAACCATAACTAACCAAGTAATGTGGGAGTTTGTAGTGAAATTAACACAGTCTAAGAAAACATATAAGTTTCTTAGTCCAGTTATTTCATTTTATTTAATCTTCAGATATTTCCTTAAGACTTTATTCCAACCTTAATTATAAATAGAATAATTATGTTATTGGACAGCGTAGCGAACTGATAGTCTAATTGATTACGTTGTAGAAAATTTGGACATGGCGGACGGAAGTGGAATTGTGACTGGAAATGTTAGTTGCGGAATTCGTGTGTGACAAAAGTTTAAGTGATTGTGAGCATGATAAACTCCATTAATAACTAATTAATAGTGCTAAGAATATACTATTATCAACGTGAGTACTGTACCTATGATTTTATCGTAGTTTCTTCGTGTACACTTTTTGGTAGTATGTGGATTTGATATTCAAGACTTGTTTAGTGGGACATCTTGTTAGTCCTTGAATACGCATCAGAAATATTTTTATATAGATGGTCTATTATGTCAGCATATATTTATCTAGATTTGCACATTTAGATGCACTAAGTAGCTTCGTAACCTCCACCTGTTACTAAGTAGTCATTTTCAAGGACAAGAACAAGAATCTAAGGGAGTGAACGAGCGCAACTGATTTGATCATTGGATATTACGTTGGCCTTTTGTACAGTATGTAAAACTAGTAACACATTTCGGTAATATGCTAGGAGACGTCGTTGCACTTAAACAAGATTTACACTAAACTTTGTGTATGCGAGGTATACTAAAACCACAGTCTAGTATTTACAGTCACGAAGCTCAATACGTAGTAAATATGCATCCATAGATAGTTGCTAACCACTAGGATCGCTAATATCGCCTCATTACAGACAATGCGAAATAGTACCTGCACAGTCTATTGTTTCTAGCACCCTCACAACTCTATACTAGAATGTGCTAAAACCCTAAACGCTATAGGATGGATAGGTAGGTAGATAGATAGATATATACTAGATAGATAGATAGATAAAACCCTAAAGATAGATAGATAGAACAGATTCATAGATATAGGATCTACCCCGATAGTATTGATAGATAGATAGATAGTATCGATTATAGATAGATAGATAGATAGATAGATTCGATTATTAGATATAGATAGATAGATAGATAGATCTTAACAAAACTAAAATAGATACTAACAATATCATTTAATAAAATAGATAGAACATAGATGATAGATAGATAGATAGATAGATATAGATAGTCACCTTTAGATAGATATTAGATAGATAGATAGATAATTAATAGAAACAAAGATAGAAACCTAAATAGAAAGATAGATAACATTAATAGAAAACATAGATAGATTAATACAACATATGAAATTAAGCTAATATTAGTCACCTTTAGATAGATAGATTATATATTAAATTTTATTCAAATTAAAGATTAATAAAACAAACCAAACCTAAACTTAAAACACAGTAACATTAAACTTTCATAGATAATAGATAACATTGAAGATAGATAGATAGATAGATAGATAGATAGATAGATAGATAGATAGATAGATAGATAGATAGATAGATAGATTAGATAGATAGATAGATAGATAAATAGATAGATAGATAGATAGATAGATTTGATAGATAGATATTAAAGATTTTATTCAAAAGATAGAAGATTAAAACATAGATAGAAATAGATAAACTTAAAACAGATAGTAACATTAAACTTTCAAGCAATACAACATTGGTATTAATACAACAATGAAATTAAGATAATATTAGTCACCTTTAGATTATATATTAGAATTTTATTCAAAAATAAACTAAGTTGAAACAATCAAATACCAAACCAACACTTAAATACCATAAAATCACTTATTCTATAATATGGATGGATAAAAATATTTTTAATACAATCTTAAAATGTCTCATATCCAAAAGTTTAACGTCATTAGCCAACATGTTATAAAACTTTATACTTTGTTTCATAAATGAAGAATTTGTTTTTTCAAGTCTAATCAATGAAAATATCATTACAATGTCTGGTAGCGTGCTCGTGATATTAGTCAGTTTCATTTCTTTTAACATACAACAAACATGCATAAATATACAAAGATCTATATTGCAAGCCTAGTAGCGATTTAATGTCCATTATATAAGTATGCCATCTTAACAAAACTAAAATCATACTTACATCATTTAATAAAACCTAAACAATGAAATTAAGCTAATATTAGTCACCTTTGTTATATATTAATTTTTATTAAAATTAAAGTTAAAAACAAACCAAACCTTAAAAAACACAGTTTCAACTTTCAAGCAATACAACATTGGTATTAATAAAACAATGAAATTAAGTTCATATTAGTCATCTTTATAATGTAATATAAAATACCAATTTACTCCATTTATATATTGCATTTTTGGTCCAGGGAAAACATTTTTACTACTATTTTCCCTGGACCAAAAAATTAAATTAAAAATTGGTGTAAAATTAGCATTTTACCATAGACCTCACTGGAGATGTTCCGTTTTATTTTCTCCGTTATCCGAGTGATTTCTCAAAGTGCTACGATACGGCGTTCCTATGTTTATCATTTAATAGCTTGTAATTTCTGATGGCATTTCCACGTGCGTTTATCTCGTTTACTTTTACAATTCTTCAATCTCATCCCAGAATTACATGTTTCGCAAAAATCGACAGGGAGAATTTGAGCCAATTTTTTTTTATATTTAACTATAGCATTCGAAATTGCCGGTATGATTATGATCTGACTAATTTACAACAATATTGATTGGCAACACAATGAAAACAATATACTATATGTCGATAATTGAATTAATCGAAACGCTACTTCCGGTCTCCCAACTAACACTCTATATGCATGTCTGAGTTCGCCCGTACGTGCTACATGCCCTTCCTACCTCAAACGTCTGGATTTAATGTTCCTAATTATGTTAGGCGAAGAATGCAATGCGTGCAGTTCTGCATTGTGTAACTTTCTCCATTCTCCTGTAACTTCATCCCTCTGAGCCTCAGTCATAGTGTATATTAAGATTTTTAAAAATATTATTTTCAAAATATACTATCGTGAAAAAAATACTGTAAAATACACGTTTGTGAAGTGCATTACAAAATTTCGGAAATTGAAAAACTCACTGTGCTCGTTTTTCAAACTTTTCCTGGTTTTTGTAAAAAGGAATTCTCAACCTTGTATCATAACATACTATTACTATGAGCATGAAACTTTACCCCACGTGCTAGGTTTCTGCCCTCAGGGCGAATTACTGCGAATTGACAGACATAACACAGTCCGCTCAATAATTGCTAACAGATTAAGGCAACATGGTGAATACGAAGTATATGAGGAAGTTCAATGGAAGGATCTACACGGCGTGCTGACATCATAATAATTGACAGAGATAAAAAAACTGGTCTCATTCTTGACCCCACCGTAAGGTTCGAAATTAATGAAGATCAACCAAAGCAGGTACATGAAGAGAAACGCGCTATTTACCTTCCATGCTGTGATGATCTCAGTCATAAATATAATATTCAAGATTGGAATGTCATTGGACTTATGTTTGGTGCGCGAGGAACAATTCCCAAATTTACATTGGGGTTCCTCAGAAAATTAAAGGTTCCTGAGAAGACTCTTCAGACAATTGCATCAACCATTTTAAAATCTTCACTGAACATCATCAATCACCATCTCTATTCATCTTTATAATATTCAATGTATATTATTTATTTTCAATAAATTTTTATCGTTTTGATAGCTACCAAATCTTGTCGCAGAATATTCTTTTTTTAAGTTTCATTATGTATTTTTTAACATTAATTTACATTTTCTTTTTGTTCATTTGCATTGATTAGGATGCCGATATTTTAAATCCAAAATTGGACGGCTATCATTTCGATGATATTGTTGTTGTGAGCCAATATTGAGACAACTTCGAATAATAGTATGTTGAATTGTATGCCTTCTCAAGCTTCTTCAAACTATAATCACAGCTGAATTGTTACCAACATAATAGTCAAAAATGTATCTTGTCCCAACTCTCCCACGGTACAAACTCTCCCTCACCTCCCCTACTATGTGGACACGGACACCCGTGAAATGTTATAGTAATATGCGTTACAAGAGCGGTATGTTGAAGTTTTCATGTTCGAGGAAAAGTTTGAAAAAGCGAAACGTAGTTGAGCTTTTTTAATTTCCGAGAATTGAAAGAAAACATACCGCTCGTGTATCGTACATTATTTTGTGCGAAGAACGTTTATTACATACCTGAAAGAGGAATTTCTAATTAGTTGCAATGAAATCTCCATCTTGGTTTCTGTTCAATGACGTCAAATTTGGAAAACAAAAATATCTATCTTCAACATTGTTGCTTTAAAATATTTTCTGTGTTTACTATACTGCAGCAGGCCGTGATATACGTCTGTCTTTTTTTCCCCCAGTCTATGAATGCGAACTTAAAACAAACGGTAAGGTTATGTAATGATTTATTTTTCATTTTAAATACTTTAACAATATTATTTATACAGGGTGTAACAACTTTAATGTTTAGAATTTCTGGAACTTGTTCCCTGACACATTCTACGTTGATTAAACCTAACATACCTATATCCGAAATTGAGAGGTTACAGAGATAACAGAGCTGGAAAAAATAGAACTTCTTGCAGCTCCAAGCATTATACCGTTTATACAAGGCCTATTTTAAGGCATTACTAAGTAGAGATACATAAGAAACATTTGAAAAGCAGTGAATGAAGGAAATTTTACTTTTAAGAGAAATTAAATTAAAATTGTTTAGGTTGCTAAGGAAACGAAACAGACAACAGTTTAAAATAACAGTTGTGAGAAAAATAAACCGTATTGTGACTAGTCTTTTTATTGAGTTTTGACCATTAAAACATGCCTTTTGTGTACACACATCAGGAATACGCCGACATAGTTCATGTGTATGGACTGTGTGATGGCAATGCAACAGCAGCTGTTTTGGTACATCAAGCACGGTTCCCAAATCGCAGGATTCCTAGTGCACAGGTATTTTCTCGTGCCTATTGGCAAATTTCAAGAAGTACAGTGTTTGGAATCTTAAGGACATTTTTTTTTTTTCAACTTTGCACTGCTTCTTTCATACTCACAAGTAGTTGATATTAAAATGTAATATGGTACTAATTAAAAGTAATGACATAGACATGTCACTTTCGGAAATTGGTGTTACTTCTTCAGTATTCAGCGATAAAATTAAACTCAAAAATTTAACTTTGGGGTACAAATACTCCAAACCTATAGAACTTTGGATATAGGTATGTTAGGTTTAATCGACGTAGAATGTGTCAGGGAACATGTTCCAGAAATTCTAAACATTAAAGTTGTTACACCCTGTATAACATATTGCAGTAATAACATCGGCAAGTTTAATTTTGCCGGTCAAGGAGATGTTTAGAAATGGAAAATATCTTTGACATCTAATTCTGCACATTGAAATTAATTGTTTTTTCACAGCTTCCTTAATGTTACTTGCATCACGAATGCAGTAACTTTAGTGGAATTGCAGAGTTTACTTAATTTTTGCAAATATTTAAAAACAATAATTAACAGTGCAACTTAGGTGAAATTGCAGTGGTAAGTTTCCAATTTATAATTATTACTATATTGAACGTCTCTAAAAATAATAATGTTAAAAGCCTAAATTAGTAAAATCAGTATGTCACTTAAGCGGTAAGAAGAGGGAAATTGTTATGTGTGTTAGGTTGGGAATACTGAATGTGGAATTTTAGACTTTCCGCGGATTGGTTTTGCGCGGAAACCAAGCAAATACGCACGTTCTCGCACAAAGGTTCTTTTACACAGTTTTGTCTGTGCAGGCAAAATATTGTAGAAAATCTTGAGTCAGGACGAGGCTGTAGACCAACCTTTGCATTCCTCCCCCAGATGTAGCCGCCACTGATCATATCTATTCAAGCGTTACGAACGCTTTATTTAAATATGTAATTACAGTGAATATCTCGTATATATTAAAAGCTATATGAATTGCCGAATTGAGCCAAGCCATTAGCATTAACCCAGATGAGTGGCTGAAACACCCACATAGAGATCCGGGTTCATTATAGAGGCCGACACCGCCTCCTCGCCTCGGCTTGATATCTTTTCATTTACACATTTCTGATCTTGAGCGGCCGGATTCAAAAGATCTGCTCTCAACAACTTCCTGCACATTAGTTTGACTGACAAGTGTGTGCTCATGTTTATTATGCTACTTAAATCAGTTCAACATGATGGTTGCTAATATCGAGACATGAAAACTGCCATGCATTTCGTTTTATTTTACTTTAATTAGACATAAAGCTTAAAATAAAACTCTCCAGTGACTAGGCAATAAATGAGTGCGTGTAGCGGATGTGGAGATGCGTCCCGTCAGTTTCTATAGTTAGAACTCGTTAAACTAGATGTCCACTTAAATATTCTATTAAGTTGGTTTACGAACTTCAGCTCAGTAAAACAGTTTAATGATACTACTTCACTCAGATGAATAAATGAATCTATAGGAGTAAACGGAGCAAATAAATCAAAAGATATATGAGTGAGCATCCTTAAAAATGTGCTGGGCACTTTTCTACTGTAGATCCGAAGGGCAGGTCTTTCACTGCAAACCCAGCATTCTCCAGTCTTTCCCAGTTTCTGCCTTCCTCTTAGTCTCCGCGTATGATCCATAGCTATACCTTAATAACGTCTATCATCTGATATCTTCTTCTGTCCCGAACTCTTCTCCCGTTTAACCATTCCTTCCAGTGCATCCTTTATTGTCGGACCATCGGATCTGTGCCCCTTCAGCGCTGTCGTCGTTCTTGGAAAAGTTAACGTCTGTACTCATTCCATTCCACCCGCTTTCCTCTCGCCACGTTAAACAGCAGGTCATGAACCTTGCCGAATAGGGATGTTGCCAAACTTCCGTCAAACGGTGTCATAAATAACTGGTCCTCCATGCTACAATATTATTTCTTTTAATCAAAATACATCTTGTATTTCTACATTTTTTAAACCTAAATCCCATGTCTCGAATCACTTTCCGTAGTTTTTTCTCTCCAACCTTGGAAATTATTGCTTCAGTAATTTCTTCAATGTTGAAACTTCTTTCTGAACGGTATAAAATTCTTGTATCTTTGTTCTTAAAATACATCGGTTCATATCATCTGCAATAATTAAAAGTTCCCTTGGTCTGTTCTTCTCTGGTGATTCTAGCTTTTCATCTGCACAGACTCCCTCTCTCCTGACCTGTTTATATAAATGATCAGGCTATATTTACAACTACAGAAGATGACCTCCAACGAGCTTTGTTTAAACTGAACTACATCGCCAAAGAATATGATCTTCAGATATCTACTAAAAAGACTAAAGTGATGGGTTTTAAGGGAACAACGCCATTAAGAACAAAAATAATTATTAATAATGAAATCATAGAGCAAGTGAACTGTTTCAATTACCTAGGCTGCATGATATCATATGAAGAAATTAACGACATAGATAGGAAGCTCTCTAAATTCCAGCAGTTAATTGGCACGATAAAAAAACACTAAAGAAGAAAGTTAGGACTGACACAATTTTAAAATTTTACAAAACAATGGCGATTCCAACATTAACCTATGGATCCGAAACATGGTGTATGACAACTCAACAAATGAAGAGAATAGAAGCAGCTGAAATGAGACTGCTAAGGCCAACAGCAGGATATAGCTTATTGGACCACAAGCGAAATGAAGACATACGACAGGAACTAAATATGCCAAATATTATAGAAACTATCACAGAATATAGGAATAAATGGCATGAACATATATGTAGGATGGAACCAACTCGCATTCCATACCGACTACACCATTATAAACCCCAAGGGAGAAGACGAATCGGACGCCCTAGAAAACGCTGGAAAGACCAATTTTAATATTGCTATGGAGACGAAACGGGCCAATGGGCCTAAATCGTATTGTTGATGATGATGATGATGATGATGATGACATAAAATGTTGTATTATTAGTATTAGTTAAGTAAGTAATTTTAATACGTAATCAATTGAAATAAAATAAGTCTCACCTGTGATATCAGTTGCTCTTTTCGTTGCCTGATTTATAGGAAACAGATATTGACCTGTTTGTTTCTCTTCATCGCAAAATGCTATTACGTACTTGCTTAATAATATTTCTTTCGCCACTCCGTGCTACAGTATTCATGTTGAGTTGACAACACTGGACTGCAAGTGCAAATATTGTAAACTGTACCGAAAGAAGGCCAAAATTGTGAATAGTGGGGGACAGAAAGGGAGCGAAATAGAAAAGAGTGAGATAGGAATACAGAGAGAGAAATGAATTACCGAGGCTGAGAAGGAATTAGGGTTCAGTTCGCATATCTTACGGGGCACAGATCCGATGGTCCGACTATAGTAGGCAGTTCCTTCTCTGCCAGCGACCCAACCAGTTCCTTTTTCTCATCCTGATCAGTTTCAGCATCATTCTTTCTTCACCCACTCTTTCCAACACAGCTTCATTTCTTATTCTGTCTGTCCATTTCACACACTCCATCTTTCTCCGTATCTACATTTCAAATGCTTCTAACCGCTTCTCTTCACTTTGTCTTAATGTCCATGTTTCTGCCACATATGATGCCACACTCCACTCAAACCGTGTTTGCAGTTTTTCTTGGGAAAGATAAATACAATCACATGTTATTTTATCCATAGGGTAGTCCTAAGTTAATAACAATCCATGTTGAATCTTTCGTACACTACTTTTAAGACTTGAATATAACTAATTGATTAAATGGCGATCTTACTCGTGTTAGGCCTAATTATGTAAGTATGTGTGGCTTACAAACACACAAACAACACAAACAAATAAATACAACCACACAGGCGTATACAAACTCACATGCAATAGTTGCGACAGTTTCTACATTGGACAGACAGGCAGATCATTCCAAACTCGATACAAAGAACACATTAAAGCAATAACCAGAGGACACAATACATCTACATATGCCGAACACATAACTAATGCTAACCACAAATACAATAACATAAATACAGACATGGAAATCTTACACATAGCCTACAACCCAAAAACCAAAAACTCAACACACTAGAACAATATGAAATATACAGACACACTAAAACACACCCTAATCAAATTCTCAACACACAGATCAATTTCAGAACATACACACTATTCGACACAACTCTTCATCACACAAACGTACCCACACAACAGGCAGCGAAGTTGAGATAGCGCCGAGATGTAGTAGGCTCTAAGGATGGTGTCGAATAGCACCGAAACAGCTGTAAGCCACACATGCTTATATAATTATCACGAGTAAGATAGTAAGATCGCCATTTAATCAATTATTAATAACAGTGATTTCTTTCAGGGAAGGTAGGCCTACAATATTACTAGAGTGACTGCAAATGTGCCAATTGGCTTTGTCTCCTAAATTAAGACCACCGATCCTGCCTGTGGTTTTTCAGTGGTTCCTTTAAAAGGGTTAAAATAAATGGCGATATGAGCCCTAAAAAAAGTTGGCCACGGTACTAATTACTTTCCGGAATTCCAAATTCTGCCGACTACGACAGAAACCATTTCCAAATCCTTTACTTCTAAGTGAAAATACACATTTCTTTCACAGCTCTACTTGTAATCTGTGTACATTATGCAGTATATTATAACTGGTTCCGCGAAGAGTAAAAAAGTTAACTCACCAGTGACCCTGCTAACTGTACATTGTGCAGTCTTAGACACAAAAATTACCTGTCTCCTGTAACGTGAATTTCTCAAAGTCCTCTTCGAGCAGTTCCTTGTTCACACGACTAGGGGAAAGGTGTTTATTTTAAACCTAATTTACTCTTGAATATATCTTCGTTCATTCATAGTGTTCTGCCCAAGGGCAGGTCTTTCATTGCAAACCCAGCATTCTCCAATCTTTCCTATTTTCTGCCCTCTTCTTAGTCTCCGCCTATGATCCACATCTCTTAATATCGTCTATCATTTGATATCTTTTCTGCCCCGAACTCTTCTCCCGTTCACCATTCCTTCAGTAGGCAGTTCCTTCTCAGTCAGTGACCCAACCAATTCCTTCTTCTCTTTCTGATCAGTTTCAGCATCATTCTTTCTTCACCCACTCTTTCCAACACAACTTCGTTTCTTATTCTGTCTGTCCATTTCACACGCTCCTTCCTTCTCCACATCCACATTTCAAATGCTTCTATTCGCTTCGTCGTAACATCCATGTTTCTGCCTCATGCAATGCCACACTCTAAACAAAGCACTTCATTAGTCTCTTCCTTTGTTCTTTCTCCAGTGATCCGCAGAAGGTGTTCCTTTTTCTATTAAAAGCTTCCTTTGTCATTGCTATTCTTCTTTTGACTTCTTGGCAGCAGCTCATGTTACTGCTTATAGTACACCCCGAATATTTGAAGCTGTCCACTTGCTCTACCTTCTTTACATTTCTTCCTATGACCATGGTCTTCGTCTTGTTTGCATTTATTTTCATCACATGCTACACACAGCTGTCATTTAACTCCATTAGCATGTACGTCAGTAGGCCTTTGTCTCCTCTGATAACAGCACCATATCTTATGCACTTAATTCTTTTCCTCCTACTATCACTCCTCCCATGTTCCGAAAATAGTTCATTAAATTCCCCAAGTATTTGACGGGGTAAGGACCTCTTTGTCTCCCTATTTCGCTTCCTTCTGACATTTCTTCTCCTATCCTGATTTTCACTCGTTGTTTCTTATAGAGATTAGGCCTACTAATCAGCCTCCACTCTTTCTAATCCACACCAGTTTTCTATTTTTATAGGTTAGTTATAACATATTTTGATGTTTATAGACGGACAAAAAAAACCAACAATCAAACCAAATAGGCGTAAAGGAAAAACAGAGCGTAGTAACAGAAAAAGTAACAAACAAATGAAACAAAGGAAAAACAAGGCGGATTTGTGCTTAAGATTTTTCTGCATGTGTAAACCTAAGCTTTCACGGAATTAACTAAATCTTCCAACGGGGACTTAACCCATGGCAGCTGATCGATTTTATTTATTTCTTTATTTGAGCCGTTCAGAGCAGAAGTGGTGTAAGTCAAAATTGGGTAATGAGGTTTAAAGTAAACATTCTGTAAAATACAGCGCAAAGTAGCAATTAATATGTCCCTCGTGCTATCCACTGACTACTAATACTTTAAAAAAATTGAATATTAATTAATTTATTTATTTATTTACTTATTTATTTATTTAGTTATATATTTTGTTATTCATATATTTACGAGGTACGTTGAAATTTAACACAAGAAAGTCTTACCATACATATTCCGATGTGATACAGTGTTAAAAGTTGTAAACAAGATGTATCATCTATTTACTTATTTATATATTTAGTTATATATTTATTCATTCATTTATTTATTTATTTACTTATTTTCTTATTTACTTATTTATTAGTTATTTATTTACTTTCTTATTTCCTTATTTAATTATTTACTGATTTACTTAATTATTTACTTATTTATTTATTTAATTATTTATTTGTCTATTTGTTTATTTATTTAGTTATTTAGTTTATTTATTTAGTTATTTAGTTATTTATTTATTTTTATGTATTTATTTAGCTATTTGTCTTTTGTTTATTTAATTATTTATTTATTTGTTTATTTATTTAGTTAATTATTTATTTATTTACTTATTTACTTACTTATTTTCTTATTTACTTATTTATTTTTATTTATCTATTTAGTTATTTATTTGTTTATTTAGTTATTTATTTATTTTTAAATTTATTTATTTATTTATTTTTTTTTTTTTGTTTATTTTTTATGTTTATTTATTTATGTATTTAGTTATTTTTATTTTTTGTTTATTTTTTATTTATTTATTTATTATTTTTAATTTTTATTTATTTATTTATTTTTTGTTTATTTTTTATTTAATTATTTATTTATTTATTTAGTTATTTTTGTTTTTGTTTATTTTTTATTTATTTATTTATTTATTTATTTATTTTTATTTTTGTTTATTTTTATTTATTTATTTAGTTATTTTTATTTTTTTTATTTTTATTTATTTATTTTTATTTATTTTTATTTTTTATTTATTTTTTATTTATTTATTTATCGCGTCAAATTTTTCGTTAAAAGTATTGTACAATAAATATGATGAAAATTTTGATAAATATTTTATGAAATTAATTCCTTGCTCATGGTCAATCTTCCCATTCATTTTCTCTCAAAAACACTATTTATATTTATGCAGTGAATTTGACACTACAGTCTGTTAGACCTTCCATCTATAAGTACATTTTGTACTGTTTTCTGAATTGAAATCTGTGTTTGTCATTGTCTAGTAAAAGTCTCACAACTCCTTTGTTTCACCCAGAGCCAGTGATGTTTAATGGTTATGTTTGAACTAGACAATCTGCACACCAGATAGCGTTGCATCCACACATCTGCTTCTCTTATTGGTTGGTTTCATCCAATACTCATACTGTTCTCCAACCAGGAGATCAACCGTGAAAGGAATGTGCTTACTATTGCGTCATCTATTGGAGCGAAGTAGATAGATAATATTATCGTTATAACGTCCGTTTAAAAACCATGCGCTCTCCTGCATTTGTTATTTCCTGTATGGAGAGATTAAAAGACCAGGAGATTAACAGTGATCTAATTTTGTAACTAGGGTAGTATAAATATGTGTGTATCAATGTTATTGTTTGTGCTGTGAGAGCGAGCCAATAGAGATATGAGTACCCACGTATGTGACCTTATGACATCTTATGACATCAACATTCATTCACAGCATTACCCCGCTTCGTCTCATCCGGCAGAGACTTTCTCGTGGTTGGAGCACAGTATTGCTTTATTTGAGAGAAGTTGTGTTCAACGTTTAACCAAACTCTGTTTTACTAAAATTTGACCGTGAGCAACAGGAATTTGATAAAATTGAATTGAATTAAATATCTTAAATAATAAATTTTACGAAAAATTTTACCGTGAGAAACAGGTGTAAGATTGTACAATAATGAAGAATCACAGAGTTGCTAAACAAATATTTCCGGCAGATACTACACAGCTTTGAATAACTGGCGTTAAATTCACACTCTCAAAAAAGTTGCTGTTTACATTTTTTTTCACGATTTTGAGGGACGCAGTTCTCAGTCACTGAAAGTACGTATGTCACTATTATCTGTTGGGGTTTATTTATTTATTTATTTTTGGCTTTATTTATTTATTTATTTATTTATTTATTTGTTTTATTTATTTGGCTGTTTGTTTATTTATTTATTTATTTATTTATTTATTTATTTATTTATTTATTTATTCTGGTGTAGTTAAGGCCATCAGGCCTTCTCTTCCACAACACCAGGAATACAAATACAATAATAGAAATAAACAGGAAAAAAACTATATACAAAGTAAAGCTACACAAGAAATAAAGAGAGAGAGAGAGAGAAACACCATAAACAAAGTAAAGCCACACAAAAATATACACAGGTTGCAGTCACACAAACTTTAAATGAGTGATTAAGTATTCAGTTGCTAGAAATTGGAACTCGCTTCCGAGTGATATAAGGGGTTGTTGGACAATAACTTCATTTAGGTCAAAATTACATAAATTCTTACTTAACAGATGAATTGCTGATTAATATTTGTTACTTATAATGAATCTAACATCTGTCCATTCTTATTATTATTATCTTTAATTTCTCTAAATAGATTTACAAAACCTCTAATGGCAATTACATTAATATTCTCATTATAGAAATAGAAATATATATATTCTCCCTGTAACATAGTCCTAGTAAGCTTATATTAAATTAATTTTCATCATTTTACTAGCTATCTCAAATATTAAATTAATTATAATTCATTGAATTAAATTAGCTCATAAATTAAGTTACTGCTTTCTTTACCTTATAGATTTATCTAAATTTAAATAAATGTGTAGTGAAGAATATTGCTGGAGAACCTTTTAAGTGTAGTGAAAATATTTGTAATTTAAATTTATGTATTGTATTGATTAAGGCTGGTTGAGTGGAAGAGAAGGCCTTATGGCCTTAACTCTGCCAGCGAAAATAAAACATTATTATTATTATTATTATTATTATTATTATTATTATTATTATTATTATTATTATTATTATTATTAAGTATCATAATTAATTGTATCCTAATTAACTAACATAAACAAGAAACTTGGAATTTTAATCTAGATTAAAAAAGAAAAAGAAAAAAAACAACAAATCAATACTTCTAGCAATACCTAAAAAACATTAATTAAGACAAGATTTTCCAATTTAATTTTGAATTGTGATAAAGTCTGGGGTTGTAAGTAACATGAATTTGATCGGCAATGAAAACTTGGTCGACCTATAACAGAGGACATTCCCCAAGCAACAACAGGAAGGGTAAAGGAAATTGAATGTCAGGTTCTATCAAGACAGCATTCTCCGTAAAATGCCTTCCAGTTCTACTATCCGTAAACCGACAAATGAACAGTAATAATCTTTGTATTGTATATGTTGACACAAATGTAACTGACAGTCCAGATAACATCACATACTTCCAAAGAGAGATTCCTTAATTGATCTTTAATTAATTCGAATGTTCGATATCAATACGCCACAATCTTAAAAGCAATGGCGTAGCGAGTAAATGGATATCATTAGAAGAAGATCAATCATTAGACAAATTAAATCAATCTTGTCTTCAACAAGTTGAGAGCATATCATTTCATTAAGCTTGCCCGTTATCGTGACGTTAGGATGGGAATTACGCGTTATCTCTGTACATTTTATGATTTCTGGTCGACAGAAGAGCTGGTTATTGAAAGAGAGCTCAAGTGGTTCTCCCTCCACTTGGAATGGAATTACTGTACAGTTGTTTCTTTTGGGAAAATAGTTTTTAAATTTATATGAATCTTTACTAAAATGTTACAGGTTTATTTTTTAAATTGACTATTACACTCTTACTACGTCATGCTACTTTTGACCAATAAAACGGTACGAAAGGGCATATTTCAAGCAATCATGGCTGCTTATCGCACAATTTTATCGCGTCCCTAGCATTTGTTTAATTTTATCGCGTCCCTAGCATTTGTTTAATTTTATCGCGTCCCTAGCATTTGTTTCTTTGTTTGCCAACATTTGAAACTGCGCTGGTCTGGACGTCAAAAAAAAAAAAAAAATATATAAAATACAAATCAAATCACTCCAGTCGATGCACAGCAGTTTCAAATATGACTCGCATTGGCATTCAAGAACAAGAATTAATAAAAATCACTGATCATACCTATGCATCTTCTGAAATCCGATTTACAAATAAATGAAGAGCACCATTCGGAAATCCTGAATAGGTTGAATACACCATCTAGGCCTAAATCAACGAGTTCCATTTCTATTATGCACACATCCAATATAACATTAATTGAACCACCAACCACATTCAGATTTGAAAATTGTACATTCAATAATTATTCCTTTTAAAATTATTCATTCGGAAATTCTGAATAAGTTGAATACACCATGTAGGCCTAAATCAACGAGTTCCACTTCTATTACGCACACGTCCAATATAACTTCAATTGAACCACCAACCACATTCAAATTTGAAAATTGTACATTCAATAATTATTCCTTTTAAAATTATTCATGTTTATTTTTTATGTCATCGTCGTTAATTTAAACTTTTCTAACACTTGTGTATATTAGTTAGGTTATGTTATAGGCCAAGCTTCTGCTATATGATATTATGGATAGTCACGTATCAAAGATTGTTTAATATTAAGATTTATTGAAAATCATCTGTTAAGTGACGTTGATTACTGGGATTCGGATAATTGAAGTGGAATGTTGCATTTTAATAAAAATGAAAATCAACAACATTGCCATCGTGTATACGTGTAGATCGAGAACTTCTCGACGAGGAGACATTGCTCACTACTGCCATCTGGCATGCATCTAGCGTAATATTTGTAATGTTGAGATGGTACAATAATACATTTGAAGACAGTTGCATTTTCGTAAGTCAATTAATATTTTATTGTATTGGAGTACTTCGTTACTTCTAATCTTTATATACTTTCTTCTAATCGTGTAATAGTCAATTAAATCCCACTCGAGTTTTGATTTTCTCTAGATAAATCAAAACGTCTAGTGAGATTACTGTTGACAATTACTTTTTCTTTTAATCATATAATTGTTCGCAAATATGGCAGACAATAAATCTACAGGGACATAATAGAGATACGATATGTCAGATGGGCAAATAGAAAAGTACTTCAATAAAGAAGCAGGTATTAGAATTTATGGGAATAAAATGCACGAAACGTAACACAACAAATAGTAAACATAGTTTAAAACAAAGAAATGAGAACAATACTTATCACACAATTTTATCGCGCCCCTAGCATTTGTTTAATTTTATCGCTTCACTAACGTTTGTTTCTTTTTATCACTTCCCTAGCACTTGTTTCTTTGTTTACCAACACTTCAAACTGCACTGGTCTGGACGTCAAAAAAACAGAAAATTACAAACCACTCCAGTCGATGCACAGCAGTTTCAAATATGACTCGCATTGGCATTCAAGAACAAGAATTAATAAAGATCACTGGTCATAGTTATGCATCGTCCCTGAAACCCTATTTGCAAATAAATGAAGAGCACCATTCGGAAATCCTGAATAAGTTAAGGAATACACCATGTACTGTACATCAACGAGTTCCATTTCTTTTACGCACACGTCCAATATAACATCAACTGAACCACCAATCACTAAAACATTCAAATTTGAAAATTGTACTTTCAATAATTGTTCCTTTTAAAATTATTCATGTTTTTTTAATTCATCATCGTTAATTTTTTCTTGTTTATTTAATCATTCCTAATTAAAACTTTTATAACACTTGTTTTTATTATTTAGGTTATGTTATAGCATCATAGTCATGTATCAGAGATTGTTTAATACTAAGATTTATTGAAAATCATCTGTCAAGTGACGTTGATTACTGGGATCCGGATAATTGAAGTAGAATGCAACTGCTTTAATTAAAATGAAGTGAATCAACAAAGTCTTCTTGACTAGTAACCGTCCACAGAGTTCAATGAAGATTCCATAGTTGGCACAACTGATAACAATAAAACAACTAATCATAACGCACTACTGCCATCTAGCGTAATATTTGTAATGTTGAGATGGTACAACAATACATTTAAAGACAGTTGTATTTTGGTAAGTCAATTAACACTTTATTGTATTGGAATATTTCGTTACTTTGTCTAATCTTTATATACTTTCTTCTAATCGTGTAATAGTCAATTAAATTTTCCCAACATAAGTTTTGATTTTCTCTAAATAAATGAAAACCTCTAGTGAGATTACTGTTGACTATTTCGTTTATAAACGTCATTCCATTTTCGACCAATGAAGTGTAATGAAATTTTGAATTCCAACCAATCACAAATCACACTTTGCGATAATTTTTGCAGCTAGATTTATCGCTATCAATTTATCGCATGGTTGTTCTTTGGTTTTGTCGTTATTTTTAAAATGTTATATTACCAGTCGCCAACTGTTTCCCCGTGAATTGATGATCATGAATATATTAAGATGCAACTACACGGTTAAACTTTTCTTTCAACTTTAAAGCAATGAATGCAAGATTGATATTTAATATTAATTAATATTTTACGCAGTGAAGACGACGTTCAAAACGGCGCACCATGAGACATAAAATCTTCATGCATCTTAATTGAACGTACCTTTTAAACTTGATTCTTTCAATATTCTTCCCAGATTGCACGCATACGCGATTGGAATATTGAACTGTGTAGATGCAGCTTTAGTTCCGTTACACACGACAGCGAGAATGCGTTTGTCGAGCTATAAAAAATGCTTTCGTGTAGCACTGATTGTAACGGTCGTTAAATAAGGCACAGTGACATTGGTCCTGCTCCCACAGGTAACTTAACCTATAATTGTAGCCTATAAAATTTGTATTTTGTGAATGAAATGAAACAATTAATAGAAAGTCAGATGTTCAAATTTATGTAACATCATCGCATATCAAACCCAAAGACCTTGCATAGTAATAATAAGGTCTTTTCATCAAACTGCCTTCCGTATGGCGTAATAAAATTCGTTTTTAATTAGGCCTATGTATACACAGATGGCTTCACTGTGTAGCAACATGTCTCGCTGTGAATACATAAGCATTGGTATATAGCTGCCCTTTGCACTGTTACTGTTAAATTAAATTATGATTTCAGCAGATAATGAAAATTTATTTATGTTATAATAATAAGAGAAAAGTGCAGTACATGTAATTAACATTTTATGTTAAACCTGTATTTCGCAATTGGCATTACTGAATAATAACATCGAATTTCTTTATTGCAATAATCGATATTCATCTACAGTATTTCAACTTCACAATGTCTGAGTAGGTTAAGTATTCGTTAATAAACAATTATTATTAACATTTTGTGATCGAATATTAGGAATATATTATTTATATATTTTATTTTATTCACGAAATAGTCCTAATAAATGCCACTCGAGGTCTGAGATTTCCCAGAAAACCAGATTTATCGGAAAATCTCAGACCTCTCGTGACATTACTTTGTTGATAACAGACTATGGGTTTCTAAACTTAAAATTGATATATTTATAGTGAAATTACCGTGCTGAACTAACCCTGCCAGGAGGGATCGAGAAATAATAGCTGAAGCCTTTAAATAGATGCGGATCCTGCTCTATTTGTTTGCAACATGCATTAAGTGCAGTCTAGCAGTAACATGATCATTGCAATCGTGCCGCTACGTTCAGTATGTGTAAAATGCTGCGCGGCTTAGACGCAGAGGGAGGGGGGGGGGCTATTGGAATCGGAGCAAGCACAAAGCTGTTGGCTCCTCAGCCGGATTGCTATCAGTGCGAGGAATTATGGCCCACCTGTAGTACTTCTCTCCTTCGTCCCCTTTTCGGCAGTGAAAATGGCGACGCTAACCTGTAACATGATGCAGTTAATGGACAAGCAAAAAGCATTCGTATTTATAAAGCGAAGGGCGACTCCCCCAGTAATAGTGTCGCTGCAGGAAAACACCCGACATCCCGTATCGCTGTCACGCGACCTCGCTTATGTGAACCGCCTGGCTTCAAAACACTAAATGTGCGAACCAGACAAGTACGGTACTGCTATGCTATCTCGTCGTGTTGAATGGAAGACTGATAGGACAAATTAATACTTTTAATTATCTGGGCTGCAATATCTCATATGCAAGAAAGGAAGATTTACAAATAAAATAAACAAATTTAATTATTTCTGTGCGGTAATAAAATAGTACATTATGCAACGAGCCTATAATGGTAGTAATTAAGACGCAAGTATGATCGTTTATGAAACGAGCGCAAGCAAGTTTCATAATTTTCATACGAGCTTCTTAATTACCATTATAGGCAAGTTTCATACGACTTTTTATGCTCGACCATATTTCTAACTTGAAAGTATTCAAAATTATGGTTATGTGCGAACTGACCTGAATTGTGAGATGTGATCAGAGGCGAAAGTATTGATTTTTTCCGAGGCCGAATTTCATTGACCTTGGCACAGAATAAGATGAACATTACTCTGGTATAACCTGAAAATTGATTTAGAATTGAAAAACGAGATGACAAATTGAATTTATTTGAATATTATTTACAATTAACTCTAATTATTATAGTAACAACATAACCTTCTGCGACAGTATTGGATTTCCAGCCTCCGTGACTTTTCGCTAATTCTCTTTCGATTGCATATCCGAGAATAATCGATACTTGCGGTTTTATAACGGTACAAAGCTGACTTGTCATTGGCTGAGGTTTTATAACGGTACAAAGTTGACTTGTCATTGGCTGAACACCTGTACTTTAATGAGTAGGTGTACTTTGATGACATGCATTAAAGGACTGCTACCAGGTGTATAATTACTACATTTCGGCATGGTCGAGCATAAAGAACTTTAAAATGCACTAGAAAAGAAACAAGATTAAAATTTTATAAAGTTATGGCAGTCCCTATGTTGCTATACGGCTCTGAATTCTGGACTCTTACTAAATCCGAAGAAAAAAGACTCGAGGTGATAGAAATTAGATTTTTGAAGAGTGTAGCAGGTTATACTCTCTTGGACAAGAAACGCAATGAAGACATCCGACTAGAACTGAATATATTCAATTTAATTGAAAAACTCACAGAATATAAGAATAAATGGAAGCAACATGTTGAAAGAATGACTCAAGACCGTATTCCTAAATTAATATTCGACTACAGACCAACTGGTAAACGAAACATAGGTAGACCCAGGAAAAGATGGCTTCAACAATTTTAAAATTTATAGACTTCATGAGACCGGAACGAGTCAAACAAGGCTTAAACCAAGTGGCTGATGATGATGATGATGATGATGATGATGATGATGATGATGATGATGATATTTTACCTTCTTCCTTCCTGTGTATAATTCTGAATTTCTTTTTTCTTCTTTTCTTCTAACTTCCACCATTTTTTTCTCTTTCTTTTTTTACTTCTCTTTTTACCTATTTCTTTACGTAGGCCTACTTCTTTCTCAATTATTTAATCTTTATACTTTTTTCCCAACAATCTATATATTTTTTATATATATTATTTATATATATATACACATATATTTCTCATATTATTGAATCATATTATACATATATATATATACACACACATATATATACATATATATATATACACACACACATATATATATATATATATATATATATATATATATATATATATATATATTGTAAATTTTAAACTAAACAACAATGTAACTTTATTATCTCAACAATAGGATTTGCTCTCCACACAGTAACACAGTATTCGTTATAGCACTCCACTGACGACAATGACAATTTACTTGGACTATTACGAACAACAATGAACTGTTAATCTTAACTAATATTTACAAAGCACTATTTACAACACAGAACGGTTAGTTCTCAGTTCACAGCTCGTTTGTCTTGGCTAGTTCTTCTAGCTCAGTCACTTGCGTTCACAGAATCTCGAACCACAGACCTTCAGAGACGATCCGCTGAACTTCGAACTCAGGTCCCCCAACTGCGGTCCACTGCACTCGAACTCCGGGCTTCAGGCTCCACAGTTACGGACACAACTCAAGTCGCGCTCTGGTCTCGAAGCTGGCTTCACTGCTACACAAGACTGGCTTACTGACTGACTGACTGACTGACTGACTGACTGACTGAATTTCACTTGCGTTTCTTCTTTTATAACTAAACCATAGTTACGAGAAATTTCTACGGGTGTCCTCTCGAATTATCTGGATGTCTCCACTTCGGACGGACTTCTGGAAGATTCGGGAGGGTCCGTCCCCCCCTTCACTCCGCACGTAGCAGGTTGCTTCCTTCAATTCTCGGCAAGCACCAGATGCGCGCGCAACCTCCCCTCGCGCGTCGCAGTAGTACACCGCCCCTCTAGCTTCTCAGCATCCAGACGCTCCTCTCGCCGCCACACCTAAGCGACCAACGGACACGCGTTCGAACCCCGGTGTAGCTGTCACTATATATATATATATATAATTTGAACTGGTAATGGAAATTACGGGAAAAGGGCTGAACGGATTTTAATGAATGACCCGTCATTTTGAAGCTTGGCATCCAAGGATTTTCAGAAAAATAGTAACTTTCAGTGAATCGTTAGTTTTCCTACATAATTTTTCTATTTTCCAAAATCCATCTTTCGTTAGTTTTGAGAACTAATTAATTGTATTTCAATATAAAACAAAACATACGCTGCAATAAACAATAGGCTATTACACGAAGGCCATGACCTGCAGCATTGCTGACATATTTAGAGCTCAATTTAATTGGTTATTAAAAACTTCCAGACTTACTAAAAATAATAAATTTACAGGTCTGATTCTGCAGTGTGTAATTTTCTGAATATGCCTATAGCTGTGTATTGGATATTAAAATCTACAAAACTTGAGCTGGTTTGATGACATGATTACCATTAGAAATGAATTATTATTATAGTTAATGCCATGATGTGACTATTTTTATTAATTATACATATTAATGCTATGTTGATGATATGAAAGTGAAACGTTTTGGAGTTATGTATGTAAGTAGATCTAGAGAATACCTAATTAGATATTCATTTCTATAATTTACCGAGTGGCGGCTATATAATATTATACTGTATATAAAACTACAAAACGTACGTAAGATAATAATATTGTTATTAAAAATCAAATATTTTTATAGTTATTAATCAAGTGGGGTTGGGTATTTTTCATATACTTAATGGTGATGTGGTGTAGATATTTATATGCGTCATTCTCTGCAGTACTGGCAAAAATTACAGTTCCTAAGAAAAGACGAAAAGGTATTACTTACTGATAAAATAAGAACCCTACAAAATTATGTAGTCTCCCGATCATTTCAACAAGATCTCTTAGCAGGATAAAATGATTTTACCCTCTACATTTCAAGCTCTACGTGCAACAGCTATACCAAGATGCTGTGTGTATTGTTCGAAAGCATAGCAAACCTGACTTTTTTTAACTTTCACCTACAATCCACAATGACTTGAAATAGCTATTGCTTTACCCCTAGATGAAAAACCCACTGATCGTCCTGTTATGACTTGCGTTTTCGCGTTGAAACTCAATAACAGAAAGTAAGTTCAAGAAAAAGTATTGGCGTAAAAAAAAAAATTCAGAGGGAGTATGTTTCATTATTACGGAAGCAAATAACTTTCAAAATGTCTAGTATTCTTCATTGAATATAAATTTGAAAAATTTTTATTTGAACGTCCGATGAACTTAGTTTGCAGCATTTGCTGCACAAGCCACTATTATAATATATTCTGTGCTAACATTATGCGATCAGGAACTGCATGACTCTTGATCATATGGTCCTCACTTCACATGTAAAAATTTAAGACTATGAAAGAAACCTATCCTAATTCTATGGAATAAACTCTCCCCACCTCCACTTACCCTTCGATCTTTTCTGGTAGCAAAAAGTGTATAATTCTGTGAATTGGGGCAACCTCTGCTTGCGTGTTACTCCTACCTGGAATTATAGTCCGTTTAAATTGTCCCTCTGTAGATACAGTTTCATCAATGAAAACATTCTGGTTTGGGAATGAATTGCGTTGCTTTGGAGTCGTGATGGAAATGTACAAATTGAGCACTCATTTTTTTAATAAGTTTCAGAGTAATTTTGAAATCAGAATCTTGAGTAAATACGCATTTTATGTTTATCAGGAAGAGCATCACATAAGAATTAATTGATATTCTTGTGACATGGATTTTTCATTTAATTCGATTACGGCGCATCGCCTGAATAATTCGTATGATAATAGGGTTCGAAAACATGTGGGTAGTTTCCTGCTTGCTTGGTGGGTATAACAACGTCAAATGATAGCTTGCTGTAATGTCATCATTATCGCCCACCAACCTGTACCAACGTGAAGGGAAGAGGTAAGCTGATAATTGCAGGAATGGAAAGTTGAGAGAGAGGGATAGTCATGACGTGTATTGGAGAAAAAGGAAAAAATCGCCAACCAGCAATAGCTATCATAACTCATTTTTATAGCCGTTCGTGTAAGAATCTCTCATGTATTGCTTCACTAAAATGATTCAATTATCCGCATATTTCTGTCTCTTTCTCCAGGTCGTTCTTCTAACTGGATTTAACGTTATAACTATTCATGAAGTGCAGCTCTATCAATTCATGTAGGGGAAGGCGGGGCAAAGAGCATCACTGGACAAGCGATTCCGTCCACTCTTTCTGTTCCTCATATTTTCTTGTGTAAGGTGTAGGAAAAAGTTTGCACTATAGTCTAACATAGTGGTTCCCAAATTTTTTTAAGGCGCGACCTTTTTTGCGATCCCCTACTACCGTACCAGTACTTAAACTCATTTTAAAAATACAAATGCCTATAAAATCGAAAACAAGAATAATTTTACTCCATACCGATGGACACCACTCAACTTCTAATGTACCGGTACCTGCAAGAGGAGATCTCGGAATATTCAAACCTATTTCCCAGTTTTCCATGTCTTCTTAGACTGGCCTTTCTTGCTGATATATTTTTCGAACACTTTGAATAGTAGTTCGCAAGGCCAAGATCTTAACTTAACAGCCACTGAAAACGTCTGGTTGACATCACTTGAAAAAAAAATAAATTTGATTATTCCAGTGTGTTAAAGAGGTCATGGGAAATTTAGCTGTTTACCATGTGATATGACAAATACCGAGATTGTTTTTAAGGACGTGCAATTGAGACCCGGAATCCAAGAGGGGCCCAAGTTCATTACATCAAACTTTTGGGAAATTGAAAAATATGTTTGCTGTTGCTACGAAATGCATCTGACTAATTATTTTTTGTTTCGTAAGTACATCTCCATTACATCTTTTCATATAACCATGGCAACAAGCTTCTACTAATTATTTTGCATGAGAAGTAAATTGTGAAAGTGATTAAATATTGGGCCCCTCTTGGATTCCGAGTCTCAATTAAGTTTGCACAATTTTAAGCAACAGTTTTTTGAGTGTATAAATTTATTTTAAAGTTTCTCAATCATGATTTATCACTTTTGCAAATTATTATGTGCTAATATATCTTACAGAAGAAAAATTTATGAACGTTTTGGCCTATACGGCATCATCAGATATTCAAAATGCTACAACGAAATCTAAACTTAAGTTAATAAGCTATTCACAGTAATATTTTTTTTTATTTTATTGGGTTATTTTACGACGCTGTATCAACATCTAGGTTATTTAGCGTCTGAATGAAAAGAAGGTGATAATGCCAGTGAAATGAGTCCAGGGTCCAACACCGAAAGTTACCCAGCATTTGCTCGTATTGGGTTGAGAGAAAACCCCGGAAAAACCTCAACCAGGTAACTTTCTCCGACCGGGATTCGAACCCTTGCCACCAGGTTTCGCGGCCAGACACGATGACCGTTACTTCACAGGTGTGGACTTCACAGTAATAAGCATGACAATGATTTAAATAATTGATCATGAGTTATATCCCAGATCACATATAGATTGCTCGTTCCTTTGTTAAAATCGTTTGCACTTTGAAGAGAACAACCGCCAGGATCGCCACCTGTCCGCCGTAAACGAACACGAGATGGCAGTGCAGTCGCTAATGCAATTCAAATGGAAGTTATGACGTGACTCCTTATGTAACAACTAGATGGCTGCATAGTAAACCTGACAAAAGTTGTTAACTTCAAAACCTATAACGCGGAGCAATCTGGGTATATAGGATCTAGGTTATGTGTATTAAAATCCGCTACTGGTGTGAGAAATGCTCAATTTGACTGATTTGTGTAGTTTCGCCGACTTGCCGGAAAGTAAAAATATAAATTTTAAATATGAATGTAAATTACATAGAACGCATATTAAATTTTGTTGAATGTCACTATTATAAAGTTGATAAAATGTAAAATATTTGAAATATTTGTAGTTATTGCCTGTATGAGACAGATTCTACGTGATATTATGCAAGTATTACTGATGTTACGATTAAAATATTGTAATAGTGTACGTTTATATGCAACACATTTGTTGAAAATCTTCTATATATGATTGTTCACCAGGTTCTTGACTTATTATGTGCGTGTGAAATGGGTGCGGCATTCATTCGTGTTAATTATTTTTTAAGATATACCAAGTTTGATGATCGTATAGGCGGTGAATTGTAAGACACTGTTCTAAAATGTTACCTTCAATAGAAATTTTGCTTCTTGCTGGTTCTTTGCCATAGAATACCATTATTTTTTATTTTTCCACAGAAATGTCCATGTTAAATTCTTTTTCAACAATATTTAGAAAATGTATTTATTTTTGGAGATCATCTTCATAATCGTCAATAATACCCGAACATCTACAAAAGGAATTGTATCGATTTTAGTGTATCTATTAATGGGGATTTATCCCCTATTTTGATACCGGTTTCGCCGTTTATTTACCATAGAATTCACATACATTAGAAAACTTAGTGGAGAAAGAGGACAACTTTGTCGAACACCTGCATTTATGGATTTGAAATCTGCGATTTCTCTATATTCATCATACCTTGTTTCTTCCATTTAACCGTTTTCAGAGTCCTGTTTCCATCTAATTTGTCATTAATTGCGTCAATCCGGCTAGCTACAATTTGTGACTTCACTGTAATAAAATTGTCCCCGGGATAGTTTACAAGACAATCGCTAGGCAAGTCCAGTGGTGGGGCTGCCACCTTAAGAGCACTGGTATGGCATGGTATGGCATTTCCTTCATACAGAAGTGACAGTTATAGCTCTGTAACTCTGTATATTCAGTGTTGTACAGTGAGAGCACACAAAATTGTACAGTTGACAAAGTCAGTAGTAAATATAAACAGAACAATAAAATTAATTCAAAAACTCTCAACAACGTTGACATTAAGAAACTCATTAATTTCATAAAATGGTTTGTTGATTAACCAACCAGAGACAAGTCTGTTAAAAGACTTCCTTTCCAGATTAAAAAGATATCTCGGAAATTTATTTGCTATTTTTAAATTCATAATAAAATAATTATTCATTGTTTTAGTTAATCTACACTTAGGTATGTCAAAAAGGTCACGGTTTCTGGTGTTGTATATATGAACTTCATTCCTATGTGTCAACATATGTGAATTTTCTTTGACGAAATGCAGGGCTTGATAAATATACAATGATGTTACAGTCATAATTTTTTTTATTTACAAATAACGGTCTGCAGTGTTCCTTCATTGTTGAATTAGTTATAATTCTAATAGCTTTTTTTGTAACATAAGTACCTTATTAGTATGAGTACTATTACCCCATAAAAGTAGTCCGTAAGAAAGTATACTATGAAAATAAGAAAAATAGACAACTCTAATGTAATTCTTCGGAACATACATTTTCAAATTTCTCAGAAGAAATATTACTCTTGACAATTTTTTACAAACAGAATCAACATGGTCTGCCCAAGTAAGTGTGCTGTCCACAGTAATACCAAGAAGTTTAAAATTATTATTTTCCATGACTGTACTACTAAACAACAAAGTTGCAGTTTAACTTTCATTTAAAAGAAATTTATTAGAACTGAACCATTTCTTGATTTTATTAAAACCGGAATTACTAAGAGTTTTCAATTCATTAATATCACTATGACTTGTCAAGAAAGTGGCTTCATCAGCAAATACCATAGGATAAGCAGAGACATTGCACATCCAATCATTAACCATTATTAAAAATAAGATAGGACCCAACACTGATCCTTGAGGCACACCATATTTTACATTCATAAGCTTAGATGTATTGCCATCAATGAAGACATACTGCTTATATAGCTTATAACCTTTAAATAATAAGTTAGATTTAAAACATTAACATCTGAACGTTGAGAGATAACGAACCATTTAGTAAGAAGACTAGCCTAATAGTTAAAATAAATAATATGATATGAAACAAAATGGATCTTTTATTTAAGTTTCGAATTCATGTTTATTTCCAGGAAAATGTTCAAGTTCGTAAGGCTCCTGAGAAGTGATTCCATAGTTCTCCCGTCCTATGCCAAGATGGAGCCTATTCTGCCATTAGTCATTCAAGATTTACAGGGTAAGTGCAAGAGAAGGAATTCTAATTACTATCTACTAGTCTATTATTTAACTACATTTTATTGTGATGGTGTACTAATTGAAGTAATTTACGGATTCCATAAACTACTTTTATGACTGCATTCCGTCTTCTGCATCATGTCTCAGCCTCGTTTACAATTGGAATGGATTTAAAAGCTTTATAATTATTTTGATTGCGTTCTCTAATTTACTTTTTTGTTCAAAAGAGTCGTTGTTTTAAGTACAATTATAGGCCTAAATGAGTAATCTACTGATAATTGCAGGATTTTCTGATTTTCTGATTTATTTCCTCTTGTTTGATGTTAGTCCTTCTGTTACACGGTTTCAGCTTACAACTAGGAAATTACTGACCCTTCCGGCTAGTGGAAAGTATCGGGAAGTTGCTTATTTCATCCCTTACATTTTAACTATAAACCCATTTGTTACGCTCGAGTGAAACACTGAAGAAAGATACAATGCATTCAAATTCATATTCGTATCTTTCTAAAATTGTTATTTTCGTAAGTATCAGATTAATATTATAATTTATTACCAGGCCTCGGTCTAGGGTCGCCGAGTCACCATTATGAAGTTTGGAACGCATTGAGTATTAATGACGTCATGATCCGTGGAGCAGGGTGGCACTGCAAGAATACAGTTGGTTTCATAACAGAACGCATTACCAATTTTCTTATCGCTGCTTGGCGTGGGTCCGTGCGTTCACCATATATTCTTGAGATGTCAGGAGTAAACAAGTATATTTTATCTTATTTCAGTTATTTATTTAATTATTATGTATACATATTTGTGTTAGGCCTACTCTTAGCTATTTTATAATTCACAGTACTGAGGAACATATCGAAAATTAAGAGCACCAAGCGTTCCCTTGAGAACAAAGATTTCATCTTTGTCTTTATTTATTTATTTAATCTATCTATCTATCTATCTATCTATCTATCTATCTATCTATCTATCTATCTATCTATCTATCTATCTATCTATCTATCTATCTATCTATCTATCTATCTATCTATCTATCTATCTATCTATCTATCTATCTATCTATCTATCTATCTATCTATCTATCTATCTATCTATCTATCTATCTATCTATCTATCTATCTATCTATCTATCTATCTATCTATCTATCTATCTATCTATCTATCTATCTATCTATCTATCTATCTATCTATCTATCTATCTATCTATCTATCTATCTATCTATCTATCTATCTATCTATCTATCTATCTATCTATCTATCTATCTATCTATCTATCTATCTATCTATCTATCTATCTATCTATCTATCTATCTATCTATCTATCTATCTATCTATCTATCTATCTATCTATCTATCTATCTATCTATCTATCTATCTATCTATCTATCTATCTATCTATCTATCTATCTATCTATCTATCTATCTATCTATCTATCTATCTATCTATCTATCTATCTATCTATCTATCTATCTATCTATCTATCTATCTATCTATCTATCTATCTATCTATCTATCTATCTATCTATCTATCTATCTATCTATCTATCTATCTATCTATCTATCTATCTATCTATCTATCTATCTATCTATCTATCTATCTATCTATCTATCTATCTATCTATCTATCTATCTATCTATCTATCTATCTATCTATCTATCTATCTATCTATCTATCTATCTATCTATCTATCTATCTATCTATCTATCTATCTATCTATCTATCTATCTATCTATCTATCTATCTATCTATCTATCTATCTATCTATCTATCTATCTATCTATCTATCTATCTATCTAATCTATCTATCTAATCTATCTATCTAATCTATCTATCTAATCTATCTATCTAATCTATCTATCTAATCTATCTATCTAATCTATCTATCTATCTATCTATCTATCTATCTATCTATCTATCTATCTATCTATCTATCTATCTATCTATCTATCTATCTATCTATCTATCTATCTATCTATCTATCTATCTATCTATCTATCTATCTATCTATCTATCTATCTATCTATCTATCTATCTATCTATCTATCTATCTATCTATCTATCTATCTATCTATCTATCTATCTATCTATCTATCTATCTATCTATCTATCTATCTATCTATCTATCTATCTATCTATCTATCTATCTATCTATCTATCTATCTATCTATCTATCTATCTACCTATCTACCTATCTACCTATCTACCTACCTACCTACCTACCTACCTATCCTATCTATCTATCTATCTATCTATCTATCTATCTATCTATCTATCTATCTATCTATCTATCTATCTATCTATCTATTTATATATTTATTTATTTACCTAATGCCTGTTGCTCGCGGTCAAATTTATCGTTAAAAGTATTGTACAAAAAATATGATGAAAGTTATATATATATATAAACTTATTTGTTCGTAAGCGGCTAACGAAGGAATAAATGCGTTCTTGCAACCCACCATCAGTCTACTGTTACTCGTTTCACACTAAAAGCTTCATACCGCGCCTGGCTCTCTTCCAGATATTGCTGTGTACGTTTTATGACACTGATTATTAAAAGCTTTCATATTAACATTCTATTTCTGTATTTATGCAAAGTGGATTTATTATTGAGCATGAAGTGTCACGGAATTAAAGGTTAATGTTGCAATTATGCTTTTATTATTTTCACGCCTAGATAATTTATGCCCAATCCTTTAAAATTTACGCCTTTATTATCCCAAGAAATTCTACACGTCTGTCGTGTATGAGCAAGTTTTTCATTATGTGTACGGCGTGGATCTAAATGGTCGTGTCCGTTTAAGCGCACACACCGTAATTTGTAAATAGCCTACCCTTCAAAGAAACTAGTCCATAATGCTTTCGATATAATTACTACTATAAAAGTTACAGTACTTGTTGCTAATTAAAGTTTTAAAAGTAGGCCTAAAGTTTATAAAATGAACATAACTTAAAAGATTTACTTTATCGTTGAATAAAAACAATGGGTGTTCATTTCTGGAATAAATTTGAAGCTAGTTGCTAACAGTAGGCTTCTTCAATCTGAACTTTTGGTATAACATATATAATTTATAAAACCTGAACTAAAGTCGTACGCAGGGTAAAACGATTTACTTTATCGTTGAATAAAAACAATATGTGTCAGAGGAAGAACATTGTTTCTATTACATCTGAAGTCTGATCAGTTTAATATGTAGCTAGTCGGCGATGTATGCAATGGAGGGGGAAAGGAACTAGCCACCCTACCCCAATATCTCCTGGCTTAGTTGACTCATTAGTGATGCCTTATTGGTATCTCTTATGAGGTTCAAACCTGACTTCGGACAGTTGACTGAACCACAATTACATAAAAATATGTAATGCTGCAAAGAATGTAGACTTTGAGATTTGGCAAAAATTAATATTTTCAATTTCCCTGGCACTATGTCTATCTCTCTCTATGTCTATACATGTAGACCAGGGGTCGTCAGCACAGAGCACGCTGGAGTTAGTCTCTCTTACCCGCGGAAAACGCAGTGCACAAAGGTGCACTCCGTAGCTGCTAGCGGGTATGCTCTCTATCTCTCCCTGTTGCACGACAGTGCACACGGGACAGCACCGCGTACACTTTGCACATTTCAGCGAGTGCTGACGACCACTGATGTAGAACGACAGCGATTTTCATTTTAAATCAAAGACACAAAATGTCGCATCGGTCCCTATCCTGAGCAAGATTAATCCAGTCCCTACTATCATATCCGACCTCCCTCAAATACATTTTAATATTATCCTCTCATCTACGTCTCGGCCTTCTCAAATGTCTTTTTTCCTCCGGCCGCCCAAGTAACACTCTACATGCATTTCTGAATACGTGCTACATGCCCTGTCCATCTCAAACGTCTGGACTTAATATTCCTAATTATGTCAGGTGAAGAATACAATGCATGCAGTTCTGCATTATGTAACTTTCTTTATTCTCCTGTAACTTCATCCCTCTTAGCCCCAAATATTTTCCTAAGTACCTTATTCTCAAATACCGTCAGCCTCTGTACCTATTTCAAAGTAAGAGTCCAATTTTTGTAACCATAACCTACAGAACAACTGGTAATATAACTGAATAATTTCGAGGGAAAAATTGTTCCGGAGCCGGCTATCGAACCCGGGACCTTTTTTTTCCCTCGAAATTATTCAAATCAATTTTACAGGGAGTTATACCTGAAAATCTTGATTTGCATAATACACGTCACTGTTCGTTAACAGAAAACCACAATTTAAGTCACACGGAGTTAGTGTGCACTCGAAGTTGGTTGCTTGACGGTTGTCAGCCCACTTTGTGGATATAGAGGGAAAAATTGGATCGGTGTCGGTTAGAGTTCCCGAGTAGCTCAGTGGTAGAGCGTTAGTACGTTAAACCAAAGGTCCCGGGTTCGATACCCGGCTCCGGAACAATTTTTCCCTCGAAATTATTCAAATCAACTTTACAGGGAGTTATACCTGAAAATCTTGATTTGGTAATATAACTGTTTTATAAATTCCAACTTTCTGTTTTTTTTAAGAGCAGACTAGATGACGAAAGCTTCTCATCTGAATAACAGCACGCATCTTCCATATTGCTGGAACTCGGACTCATTTCACCGGCATTACCACCTTCATCGCATTGAGACGCTAAATAACCTAGATGTTGATAAAGCGTCGTAAAATAACCTACTACAAATGTACCCTTGTGAAATGTGTGGAAGTTTCTTTTAATCCTAGAATTTCGCGTTAAATAAATGTTAAATCTTATAATATTAGTGACATTCTTTAACAAAAAAAAAAAAAAACTATTTTTTTATTTTATAGAGTCTGAATAAAGGAGTTTCAGAACCTATTTTAGGCGCCTAAAATGCACCTTTTTAGGGACTAAAATTCCGCTCTCTAATAATGAATATAGTGGGAAAGGGGAACATGTAACGGTTGAATACCGTTCTTAAAGGATGTCTGGAATGCTGCATTCCAAGAAGAAATCATGGCTTGAACCACAAGGATGAAAAATAACATAAATAGGATAATAATTAATGAGACCACAATAGAAAATGATGCTTAAACTTTGGATTGTACATGAAGGTGACAAAATGCATGGCTGGTGCGTGGGTAGAAAGTAATATACACATCCGGATGAACTCTCAGCTACGTAATCCCGTCTCCACCTCCGGCGAAATTATCCCTGTCATACAGTGATTACACCAAAGAAGTTATGAGAGACAACAAAAATCAACATGTCCTTGCAGGTGATTGAACCCAGGTAATTATACATTTAATTGCTCCACTTGCAGGTGTAACTGCACTCCACATGTCGTGATACTACTCGGCGGTTTAACCGGATTCAAGGTGTACAACCGAACTACATTTTACATGTCGAGATGTACTGTTGCCTTATCAGAATTCAAGATAGCCTATTACTAACAAACCCTAATATCAATTTGCGGTATTATTTTGTTGCTTTAGAAGGGAGCAGGTTATTCCTACGAAATTGTTTTACGTGTAATTTAAAAAGGATTTGAAACATTGCTAATAAACATCTTTCTTGCCATTCATTCATACATTCATTCATTCATTCATACATACATTCATTCATTCATTCATACATTCATTCATACATACATACATATATTCATTCATTCATTCATTCATTCACTCATTCATACATACATTCATTCATACATACATACATTCATTCATTCATTCATTCACTCATTCATACATACATACATTCATTCATACATTCATTCATTCATACATTCATTCATTCATACATTCATTCATTCATTCATACATTCATTCATTCATACATTCATTCATTCATACATTCATTCATTCATACATACATTCATTCATACATACATACATTCATTCATTCATTCATTCATACATACATTCATTCATACATTCATTCATTCATACATTCATTCATACATACATACATTCATTCATTCATTCATTCATTTCATACATACATAAATTCATTCATTCATTCATTCATTCATCATTCATTCATTCATTCATACATTCATTCATTCATTCATTCATTCATTCATACATTCATTCATTCATTTATTCATTCATTCATTCATACATTCATTCATTCATTCATTCATTCATTTCATTCATTCATTCATTCATTCATTCATTCATTCATTCATTCATTCATACATTCATTCATTCATTCATTCATTCATTCATTCATTCATTCATACATTCATACATTCATTCATTCATTCATTCATTCATTCATACATTCATTCATTCATATTCATTCATACATTCATATTCATTCATTCATTCATTCATTCATTTCATTCATTCATTCATTCATTCATTCATTCATACATTCATTTCATTCATACATTCATTCATTCATTTCATTCATTCATACATTCACATTCATTCATTCATTCATTCATTCATTCATATTCATTCATTCATACATTCATATTCATTCATTCATTCATACATTCGTATTCATTCATACATTCGTATTCATTCATTCATACATTCATTCATTCATTCATTCATACATTCATATTCATTCATTCATTCATACATTCATTCATTCATTCATTCATACATTCATTCATACATTCATTCATTCATTCGTTCACACATTCATTCATTCATACATTCATTTCATTACATACATTCATTCATTTCATATTCATTCATACATTCATTCATTCATACATTCATTCATTCATACATTCATTCATTCATACATACATTCATTCATACATACATACATTCATTCATTCATTCATTCATACATACATTCATTCATACATTCATTCATACATTCATTCATACATACATTCATACATACATTCATACATTCATACATTCAGTCATACATTCATTCATTCATTCATTCATACATTCATTCATTCATACATACATTCATTCATTCATACATTCATTCATACATACACTCATTCATACATATATATATATATATATATTCATTCATTCATTCATACATTCATACATTCATACATACATTCATTCATTCATACATACATTCATTCATTCATTCATTCATTCATATATACATTCATTCATTCATTCATACATACATACATACATTCATTCATTCATACATTCATTCATTCATTCAATCATAGTCTTCATAATCATACATACAATTTTTCATATTCATCATTCTTCATTCTTCTTCTTCTTCTTCTTCTTCTTCTTAGTCTCCGCATACGATCCATAATATCTTAATGTTGTCTACATCTGATATCTTCTCCTGCCCGAACTTTTCTTCCGTTCACCATTCCTTTCATTGCATTCTTCAGTACGCATTTTCTTCTCAGCCAATTCCTACTTCTCATCCTGATCAGCTTCAGCATCATTCTTTCTTCACTTACTCTTTCCAACACAACTTCATTTTTTATTCTGTTTGTCCATTTCACAAACTTCGTTCTTCACCATATACACATTTCAAATTCTTCTAGTCGTTTTTGTTCACATCGTAGTAATGTCCACGTTTCTGCCCCATACAATACCATACTCCATACAAAGCACTTCACTAGTCTCTTCCTTAGTTCTTTTTCCAGAGGTCCGAAGAAGATGCTCCTTTTCTTATTAAAAGCTTCCTTTGACATTGCTATCCTCCTTTTGACTTCCTGGCAGCAGCTCATGTTACTGCTTATAGTACACCCAAGTATCTGAAGCTGTCCACTTGCTCTACTGCCTCATTTAGAAATTCGCAAGTTTACCTTCTTTATTTTTCTTCTTATAACCATAGTCTTCGTCTTGTTTGCATTTATCTTCATCCCATACTGTTCACAGCTGTCATTTAGCTCTAGCCATATCATCAGCAAATCTTAAGCACTTTATTCTTCTTCCTCCTACTATCACTCCTCTCATTTTTCGAAAACAGTTCTTCACTAAATCCTCCAGGTGGATGTTGAACAGGGTAAGTGATAAAGGGCATCCTTGATGTACTCCTCTCCCTATTTCATTTCCTTCTGACATTTCTTTTCCTATCCTGACTGACTCGTTGTTTCATATAAAGATTACTGAATAATATTCTCTCTTTCCAATCCACTCCTATTTTCTTTAGGATTCCCATCAGTTTATTCCATTCCCTCTGTCAAAATCATTTTCTAGGTCCACAAATACTCTATACACTTCTTTATTCTTCTCTAGGCAACTTTCACCGATTGTTCTTAGCAGTCCAATTGCATCTTGGCTTCTTTTAATCTTGGCTTCTTTTTTGATAATAATCTAAGTTGGAATTTTCAAGTTAAAGAAACGATAAAAAAAATCTGTTCCTCCTTTCACTCTTTGAGTCGCTTGAGAAACTTCTTGCCCCAGCAACTAAAACTTACCCTAGTACAAACCCTAGTAATGCCGCACTTCGATTATTGTGACGTTTTGTTAAGTGATCTAAGTTCTGAACTGTCAGTCAAGTTACAGCGAGCTCAGAATATGTGCATCAGATACGTGTGCAACATCCGACGATATGATCACATATCACCGTCCTTCGCAAGTCTCTCGTGGCTCCGACTTAAAGAACGCAGAACTTTACACTCTTTGTCTTTACTCTTTCGAATTTTGCACACCTCAACACCAAATTACCTTTCGTCTCGTTTCTCTTATCTATACTCTAACCACGACGTAAATACCAGATCACTTATCTGTGGCACGCTAAATATACCTCTTCATAGAACATCTTGTTATACCTCATCTTTTACAATATCCACCTCGCGTCAATGGAATTCCTTGTCACAAAGTTTAGGGGCTGCAAGACAACAAAGACCTTTAAAAACAGCAAAAGATAACCTTATTAGCATTTCACTCCCATACTGATTTAAAATATTACAGACTACACTGTTGCTTTTTTCTTTAGACATCATCCTGATTGTGCTGCATTTTCAAAATTGTCTCATAATAATCTCTTTCTATTATCTAATATAATTTGAAATATATTAACATTCTATGTATTTTAGTTTAATTCTGCTACACAGTTTATTTCAGTGTTTAATTAATAGTTCATAGTATTTTGTTGTTTAATTCGTAAATAACTCTTGTATATATGTAACTCTCATCTAAATCAAATTGTTGAATTCTTTGTAAGTTCATGCATATGTATATACACTTTTTGCTGGTTGTGTGGAAGAGAAGGCCTTACGGCCTTAACTCTGCCAGCTAAAATAAATCATTATTATTATTATTATTATTATTATTATTATTATTATTATCTCTCGTACCTTTTCCCTTCCTGAAGCCAAACTGCTCTTCTTCCAACTGTTCTTCCATCTTAGAATATAAACGTCGATTCAGTATTCGCAAAAGAATCTTCGCCGACTGCGATATCAGGCGGATAATATCTGCAGTGCTTGGGAAAAGTGACACAATTCAGTTTCACAAACATTTTTTGATAATTTATTGACAACTTACGGAACATCTGCTCGCTTGGAAAAAGATACATAAGTATTCCTCCCATTACAATAATTCATACAGAAAAGAATCAAATCGACATAAACCACTGTAAGTTGTCAATAAATTATCAAAAATGGTTTGTGGAAACTGACTTATGTCACTTTTCCCAAGCACTGCGGATATATTTTTTAATTTAGTAGGTTATTTTACGACGCTTTATCAACAGCTTTGGTTATTTAGCGTCTGAATGAGATGAAGGTGATAATGCCGGTGAAATGAGTCCGAGGTCCAACACCGTAAGTTACCCAGCATTTTCTCATATTGGGTTGAGGAAAAACCCCGGCGAAAACCTCAACCAGGTAACTTGTCCCGAACGGGAATCGAACCCGGGCCACCTGATTTCGCGGCTAGACTTGCTAACCGTTACTCCACAGGCGTGGACCACTGCAGATATATAGTCCTACATCTTTGTCATCATCATCATCATCCTTCACGAATTAGGCCTCTGTAGACCTGTTTCGGCCCCATCTAGCAGTCTTCTAAAAGGTCTTCCTGGTCGACGATGTCCTCTAGGTTTATACTGCATCGTAATTTTTGGGATTCTTGAATTTCCATTCTTCTTACATGATCTAGCCAATTCAATTTATATCTGCTGATTTTTTCTTCTACTGACTCTACTTCTAATTGTTCTAAAATTTCTTCATTCCTTTTTCGGTCTAAAAGGGTATATCCTGCAGTGGCGTAGCATGAAATTTTGAGCAGGGGAAGCTAACTCAAGTTGTCTTTCATGCAATATGAGAAAACGTATTACAAAAATACAGTCTTAAAATAAATAGTAGTCAATTTCAAGTCAGCAGTCGAAGATTGGTTGGAACATCGTACGTCACACCAATAAGGCATGATCTCAAATGGTACGTAATAAAATATTGTGAATTTTATTAGTAACAACAATGTAATTTATTCGCCACAACAATAATTCCTTTCTACAATTCGCCTTAAACGCTCTCGTCAACAATTGGATTTTCACTTAACACAGTATTCGTTATAGCACTCCACCGACGACAGTGACAATTTACTTGGACTATTACGCACAACAATGAACTGTTAATCTTAACTAATATTTACAAAGCACTATTTACAAATCAGAACTATCAGTTCTCAGTTCACAGTTCTTCTATCTCAGTCACTCGAGTTCACAGTATCTCGAACCACAGACCTTCAGAGACAGTTCACTGTACTCGAACTCGGGTCCCTCCAACTGCGGTCCACTGCACTCGAACTCAGGTCCCTCCAACTGCGGTCCACTGCACTCGTACTCAGGCCTTCGGATGCTGACGCAGATGCGGACGCACACTCGAGTCGAACTCCGGCTGGCTTGCTTGCTCTGGCTTTCTCACTGACTGAACAACTGAAAACTCTGAAACTGCCGTCGTTCCTTCGCGACCGTAATTTATAACCACAGCAACGTAACCTCGAAGGTTCCACCCGTCTCTAGAGATGGCATTCCAGAGAAATCCAGGGCCCTCTCCTCTCTACCAGCACCAGATGCGCGCGCAAACTCGTCGCGTGACGTAATACACCCTCTCTCTTCTCTCCAACGCGCGACGTCACTCAATGTTCCGTGGAGCCTGTGCGATCTGCTTTCATGCGGGACGCTGGTCGTGAGTTCGATTCTCACGTCGCTGTCACAATATGATTTCACGGTTTACACATATCTCTTAAGAAATAGACACGTATACGTATAACATTAGCTCACTCCCTGTCATACTTAGAGAAATCACAATATTAGTATCATTACGTAAGTATGAATCTATCTTTTGGTTGTGTCCTTCATTGACAGCAAGGGAGTCGGTCATTTGTTTTTTAAATCACACTTTTGTTCGTAAGTCAGTCTTGATAATACAACTGTCCTAAAAATATTCAAGTAAATTAGTGTCAGGAACTGTTATTTCGCTCATTATTTATTATATCAGCCACAATGCACACTAACACTTCAACTGAACACAACTGACGAAAAGGGATAACTCGGAAACTACTTATTTTAAATATTAAAGCTAGCTTCTTGCGAGCCTTAAGAGCCTTAGGGTAGTTTAGTTACAAAAGGATGGAAAATCTGCGGGGTGGATTACACAGAAGAAACCAGTCTGCTTGGAAGCTGGTATGTGCAGACTTCTTGTTTACTGCTGCATCACAAATCATCCTGAGCTGCCGCATCACAATATTTAAAGCGTAAATATAAATTCTATTAAAATTAATAAATAATTTTCTCCATAAACTACAGGTTTATTATGAAATTATTATTAACTGGGGAAGCTAAGCCTTTTAGCTTACATTGACGCTACGCCACTGATATCCTGCTGTCCTCCTGAAAAATTATCAAATTATCTATCCTTATACTGCTTTTTTGAGGCTTTAAAGTAATGTAATTTTCCCTAAGATAGGTTACTAGCCTTGTCGTTAGGTAGTCCAGTAGTGAGGTTGCCACTTTTAGCCTCTGGACAGGCTTGTAATGCAGCATTTCTTCTGCATTTGATGAAACAGTTATACCGCTGTGACTCGGTCGCCATTTCCTCGTTGGTAGAAACAGGGTGGACCACGGGAAGGTGAGGATGGCATTTGAATAGGAGTGGCTGTATGTTTCGCGTCACTATCCCTTCTTCACCCTTCTTTGTCTAATAATATTTAAAACAGTGTTTTTCTTTCTCTTTCGTGATTTTCTGTCCACAGTTGTTGGAGTTAATTTTTAAAGCGCTAGTCCAATTGAATCACTAAATATGAAAAGGGAATAACTCACAGTTTTGGCAAAAATGAGTTAAGACTGTAGTCATACTAATTTAGGCATGCTCCTTCATTCTGCATGAAAGGTAACAGGTCCAGCATTTCCTTGGTCTAGATTTCAACACTTTAGTTTTCATGTTTACTTTGAAAAGGGGCTTAGTCCACGACTTGTTCCCTTCTCATAAGGAATTCAAGTTTGTTGTTCCTGCCATCTAAAGGAAAAATATGTATCATGAGTGAAATGGCGTCAAACGATGAAAATAGTACTTCTTCAAGTCCTGCAAAACGAAGAAAGGTGTTGCCTCACATTCCGCTCCAAGAGATATTTTACTTTACACAACTCTGGTGTTTTGTGTTTGGTATAAAAAATCTTAAAACAGGAAAATCCCAATTCTACTCGTATCATGAGGGTCTTGGAAGAAAAGGACCCAATGAGGTTTGCACTCTCTTGAATGACTACATTCAAAGCAATATTCCTGTTAATGTGAAATGTCTGTATGTATTTACAGACAGTGCTCCAGAACAAAATCGCAATCACACAGTAGCTCGTTTCTTAGTAACATTAGCTGCCACTGAAGGTTCCGTAAAATAGTTCAGTATTATCCAGTACGTGGGCACTCATTCTTACCCTGCGATAGGGATTTCGGTGTCATAAAGCGCAAGCTGCGAAGGGAAGACAAGTGCACGTACCAATAGATTAAACCAAGCTCATAGCTGAATCTAGTACTCTGGGAAATTTTAGTCCCTTACTTGGATTCGAACTTCACGACCAACAACAAAGTTTGGTGGCCACGATACTTTAAGAAGAATACATTTTAATACAGTCCATTGGACGAAGCATCCCCACCCATAAAATGATAAATTTTAATATTTTACATTATTTCATGTGTGTATATGAGAACTCATATCCTGGTAGAATTGTGGTATATAAGAACATTGATGGTTTGATCTCTCACACATTTGAGCTCTTGTCAAGGAAAAATGTTATTCCCAATCTGCCTGTAGAAAAGGTATATGCAACACATTGTCCGATACATTCTGTTTAATATTTGTACAATATATTTCGTTAGATAAGAAAGGGGAAAAAGTCCCCACACAAAAAAATGTTTGGTTTATGTAATTACCGACAGCTTTCAATGTTTCTATGTGCTACACTCTACTGCTGTTCATAAATCGGTATACAATAAAGCTTTTGATTTGAATAATGGAGATAATTTAATATTTTTTTTACGATATATTTCGTTAAATATGAAAGGGGAACAAGTTCACACACAAAAATTGTTTCTATAGGGCAGGTTAAACTGAGAAATATACGATTTTTTTACATAAATATCTTGTGTGGTCATGATTGGTTCATAGAAATATTTTCGATGGAATTTGTTTATATTTCGTTGTGTGTAGAAGTTGTTTGTGTTTTTCTCAGAACTAACTGAAGGTGACTTATTCCCTTTTCGAATTTAGTGATTCAATTTATTTGTTGGCATTCGCTGCCAGATGTCTATAACAAGCCGTAACAATCTCATTATCTTCTATTTCTAGAATTTTAAGATAATTTTACTAATCTTACCATACTTTCTCCTCTACTGCTACATTGCTGTTCTCCTGGGCTCCGAATTTAAGCAGTTGCTTTACTATATTTAATGTTGCAGAATTAATTTCAACCGGAACATTACCATCAAAATCTTGAGACACTAAAGGCATCTCCTCTGTTGTGATTGATCACAATTTGAACGTCATTTCCTTACCAAATGACGGTCTAACGTGAGGGAATTAACCTCTGAAGATGAAGCTCGCATTTTCAATTATCCGGCTGCTATATTATCTTATGTTAAAGAGCTTCACTTTATCAAAAAGTCAAAACCACTTTCTTATTAAAATAAGCTGTACAAGTGGATAAAATATAGCCTGTAAACCCCGGGCGTTACTCAACAGGAAATCCGCTTGAAGTCATTACGATCCTAAGAGGCATTTAAATTGATAGGGCTCGCCGTGACAAATATGTTGATAGAGCAGTAACTCATTTCCAACAAAAAGTGGCGATGATGAGTTTAGAAAATAAGATTTCCGTTCCTCACGTCGTCTATCACGCCAGTCGGCCCGCAACACGCGAGATAATGAGTTCCTATCAACATTAGTCAAGATCTAATGAGTGTGTACTTTCCATTTTTGAAATGCTATTAACTGGTGATGAGAAATCGTTTCGTTTGCTGTCACAGTCAACACATCGCCAACCTTAAGCCTGTCAACGTTACTCGCTCTACTTGCATTATGCCGAGGACAATCATTTCACGCTTTGATTACATGACAAAATTATTAGTCAAACTCAATTTATTGTAGCTTTTTAGCTTTCTTTCTGCTTTATGTACATGTAGTCTATGTAACTTTCTTATATTCTTATATTACTTGTCTTTCTTTCTTTTTTCTTTCTCTCTTTCTTTTTTTTCTTTCTCTCTTTCTTCTTTTTTCTTTCTATCTGCCTTTGTCTTCTTTCTTTTCTTGTTTTGTTCCTATCTTTACTTTTCCTCGCTTCCTTGTTTCCATTATTTTAATTTCTATACGATATATATATATATATATATATAATTATATACAATAACATTACAATAATTATAGCAGTAAAATAACGTGTAAAATTAAGCATAAATATAAATAAATGCTTTAAACCTAATACTTATTAATAAAGACTAAACTGTAAATCATGTCTATGCAATGTAAACTTATCTTTTAAGTAAACCTATTTCTATTAAGCCCAAGCATTAATAACTTAAGTAATTAGGAGTCACCTTAATTAGTTATATGTCATCTTAATTATATGATACAACTTAAATAATTACATTGAACCTACATTCATTACTATTAAATCTCAGCCTAAACTTTTCAACCTTTCCTTAAATGTATGGATTTCGAGAGGACCATCCTGAAAGATTGCCGCAGGTAAGCTGTTACAATCTACTATTGTACGGTTAACAAAAGAAAATTTTGCTACGTCTGGTTAGTAGCTTTCTGCATTTAATTTTCATATGGGAGATTTCGAAATGAGGTCATTTATAGTTCTCTTATTACTGTAGTCTGTCTAGAGTCTGAATAAAATATACGAGTATTAGGCCTATGCCGTGTTACCACAATGAGACCAAACCCGATGTTCCTTACTTACTTACTTACTTACTGGTTTTTAAGGAACCCTCAGGTTCACTGCCGCCCTGACATAAGCCCGCCATTGGTCCCTATCCTGAGTAAGATTAATCAAGTCTCTATCATCATATCCCACCTCCCTCAAATCCATTTTAATATTATCCTCCCATCTACGTCTCGGCCTCCCTAAAGGTCTTTTTCTCTCCGGCCTCTCAACTAACACTCTATATGCATTTCTGGATTCGCCCATACGTGCTACATGCCCTGCCCATCTCAAACGTCTGGATTCAATGTTCCTAATTATGTCAGGTGAAGTATACAATGCATGCAGTTCTGTGTTGTGTAACTTTCTCCATTCTCCTGTAACTTCATCCCTCTTAGCCCCAAATATTTTCCTAAGAACCTTATTCTCAAACACCCTTAACCTATGTTCCTCTCTCAAAGTGAGAGTCCAAGTTTCACAACCATAAAGAACAACCGGTGATATAACTGTTTTATAAATTCTAACTTTCAGATTTTTCGACAGCAGACTGGATGATAAAAGCTTCTCAACCGAATAGTAACAGGCATTTCCCATATTTATTCTGCGTTTAATTTCCTCCCGAGTATCATTTATATTTGTTACTGTTGCTCCAAGATATTTGAATTTTTCCACCTCTTCAAAAGATAAATTTCCAATTTTTATATTTCCATTTCGTACAATATTCTCGTCACGAGACATAATCATAAATTTTGTCTTTTCGGGATTTACTTCCAAACCTATCTCTTTACTTGCTTCAAGTAAAATTCCCGTCTTTTCCGTAATCGTTTGTGGAAACCCGATGTTCCTAGAATCAATTACTGTCCGACAGTTTACGTGTTTTGTCATTTGAACGCCAGGCAATACCTTCTATTATACATCGGTAAGTAAAAATATAAATAAACCAAACTAAAAGGAAATTGCTGACGGTCACGTGACTCGCCCACTCGACATTGAAACATGTGTTAGCTTCTGACTTATACCTAATTCAAACAACTTTATAGGATTTGAAGAGTTTCAGAGAAGCTATTTGCCGCTACAATGGAATCAGAAGTGTGGTTCTCGCCGCACACAATAGAATTCGCTCTAACATTAGATTGATCGTGTATGAAGCGAAGCCTTTAACACCGCGTGCCAGGCTTACGGCTAAGGGAAATTCACAAATAGCGAAAAGTCTGGGAAGTGAGGGCGAGAGGTTGGAGGAGATATTGATAGCGGCATCGAAGATTGGGGGAGGAAAAGATGAAGTGCTTGCTGATGCGCGTGAGAAGTTGAAATAAACTCAATTCGTGACACAACTGCAACGGGTCCAAGGACAGATTATTGCTTAATCATCGATCACCATGCCCATTACTGCCATCGTAACCACCTGTCGTTTCTATCACTTCTACTATTGTCACCACCATCACCGCTGTCACTGATAGTATCATCACCTGCCACATTTATTTTTCCGCCAATTATCACCACCATGTGTCACCATCACCGCTGCTAACATGGTTCCTGTCACAACCTATAACTGTTACCATCTAAACCGTTGTTACCATCAACTGTCACTACTACCTCCTAACAGATTGACGACACAAGTAGTAATTATAGCCAGTAAATCCAAAACATTCCAGTCTTCAACAAAGGAAATTCTCCTCAAAATACTGTTTGTGATTGGTTCTCAGCCAGTACATAAGTAACAAAACTGAAATAATGCAATTTAAATTCTGCTCCAATACAACCTCGCAAAATTTCAAGTGCAACAATTAACAACAGGTCGCTAATAGAAACAACAACAATGAAATTTCTTGGCTTACAAATCGATAATGTGTTAAATTGGAAAAATGGTATTAAAGAAATTATCCCTAAACTAAATTCAGCTTGTTTTGCTATTAGATCTATTCAAGAGATAGTAAATATCAATACCTTAAAAACAATATACTTCACATACTTTCACTCGGAAATGAATTTCGGAATAATATTCTGAGGAAATTTTATAGATAGTAACAGTATATATTCTGAGGAAATTTTACAGATATTAACAGTATATACTCTGAGGAAATTTTACAGATAGTAGCAGTATATATTCTGAGCAAATTTTACAGATAGTAGCAGTATATAAGTTATTCTGAGGAAATTTTACAGATAGTAGCAGTATATATTCTGAGGAAAATTTACAGATAGTAACAGTATATAAGTTATTCTGAAATTTTACAGATAGTAAATTTTTCTGAGAAATTTTAGTTGTAACAGTATATATTCTGAGGAAATTTACACATAGTAACAGTATATATTCTGAGGAAATTTTACAGATAGTAACAGTATATATTCTGAGGAAATTTTAGATAGGAGTAGTATATATTCTGAGGAAATTTTACAGATAGTAACAGTATATATTCTGAGGAAATTTTACAGATAGTAACAGTATATATTCTGAGGAAATTTTATAGATGGTATATATTCTGAGGAAATTTTACAGATAGTAACAGTATATATTCTGGGGAAATTTTACAGATAGTAACAGTATATATTCTGAGGAAATTTTATAGATGGTATATATTCTGAGGAAATTTTACAGATAGTAACAGTATATATTCTGAGGAAATTTTACACATTAGTAGCAGTATATATTCTGAGGAAATTTTACATTTAGTAACAGTATATACTGTACCTACTACAAAAAGAGTAATTAGAATATTAACAGGTGCCAAATCCATGGAATTATGTAGGACCTTTTTCAAGAAATTACAAATAATGCCCATGGCTTGTCAGTATATTTTATCATTCATAAATTTTCTTATATGTAATCGTGAAAACTTTGTAACTAATTGAATAGGTTATAGATTGATACCAGTACTACTCGTGAAAAAAAAAGTTTTCCACACCCCATCGGCAAGTCTATCCTGTGAAAAGGAGTGTTTGATATGGTAGTAAAGAATTTTAATAATCTCCGTATGGATATAAAAATGAAACTCAAAACATACCTAAGATTATATAGGGCCAAATTAAAGAAGACCTAATTTCTCACGTCTTCCATTCTGTAGGTGAATTCATGACATTCAACAACGCTGCATGAATATTTCTGTCTCTTATTAAGTATCGATACTAATTCTTTGTGCGATCGGGCCCGGGTTCAAACCCTGGTTGGGACAAGTTACCTGGTTGAGGTTTCTCCGGGATTTTCCTCAACCCATTAAGAGCAAATGCTGGGTAACTTTCGGCGCTGGACCCTGGACTCATTTCGCTGACATTATGACCTAGGTTTTATTAAAGCTTCTGACAAACTTAATATAAGGCTGCTGTGGGAATATTATTGAAAAGATGAATAGGGCCTACCAAGAATTTAATAAGAAATGTTCAAATGTTCAAATTTAAATACATAGATTAAAATTAAAGACAATAAGTGCTAACAATAAATAAATCGATCAAGGATAAGACCAGGATGTCTTATTTCACCGAAACTGTTAAATTTTTGTATTGACTAGATCATCAGATAGTGGTTGAAAACTTTAACCCGTATATGCCAAAAACATTTTTTTCTTTTAAATTTCTGTTATACTTATATAAAATGTGTGAATCAGTACAAATAGTTAAAAATTGTTTCTGAAAGGCAAAAATATATCACTTCTCGAGGAATGACTGTTACGAAAACGCAACATTAGGCAGATAGGCCTTTGTAGCCTATCTTTTTTTACCCGGAATTTAGACTATTGATGGCTAAACTATAGCAGTGACTAATGATGAGTATTTTCTGGTATTATAACAAATATATTGCAATTTCATTAATCAGGATGGCCAATGTTTATGAATTTAGTCCACACTTGTGGAGTAACGGTCGGCGCGTCTGGCCACGAAACCAGGTGGCCCGGGTTCGAATCCCGGTCGGGGCAAGTTACCTGATTGAGGTTTCTTCCGAGGTTTTCCCTCAACCCAATACGAACAAATGCTGGGTAACTTTCGATGCTGGACTCCGGACTCATTTCACCGGCATTATCTCATTCATTTAATTCAGACGCTAAATAACCTAGATGTTGATATAGCGTCGAAAAAAAACAATAAAAATGAATTTATGAATTTATAACAATCAAAATTACATTTTACTCAATACGGCAGAATACAAAACGGCAAATATCATACTCACACACGAAAGAGAACTGCAATTCAGAATTACATAAAAAAAAGACATTCAATTATTCGTGTCGTACTGTTTACATGAAATAGGTCATAGCCTGTTTCCTCCCCCTCCCCTCCCAGTTACATGCCTAGAATTCACATTATTTTCTACCTGGCATGAAATGCAACAAAGCAGTCATTGTGGAGGGCTACTTTGCATTTTATGCAACGATTATTTGTTGATCTGTGAAGTGCACGTCTTGTGCGCTTTGCTTGAGAAGCAGGGAGATAGCCACGGTTGTCAAATCTTACATCTAGCACTCGGGAAGCTGTTGGTGTCTTGACTGGTCCCGTTTTGGGTCTTCATGTTCCATAAATATTCTGAAATGTGAAAGCGACTTTTCGTCGGAATTCCAGCAAGTCATTGGTATTAGCTTTCACATCGCCTTTTGTACATTATACTCTATACAGTAACTAGGCATTTTGGAGAGCAGCAGAGAAAAATTGGTCACCAGCACTCTCTCTCTTTTTTCAATAAATTCTAACAATTATTCATTGAAAAACAATTGAAAAAACTGAAGCTGTGTAAGAGATTGCTAAATAAATTGGCGCGGGATATTTTCCCACTTGCAGTGTAAGTAAGTGCAGTACATACTTACAATATTATAATTAAAATTTTATTCACTTATTTATTCATCTATTCACTTTCTTACTTATTTATTCATTTATATATTTATTTACTAATGTATTTTCCTATTTATTTATTTACGTAGACGTACTTGTTTATTTATATATTTATTTATATGTTTCTTCACTTGTTTACTTATTTATTCATTCAATTATTCACTTATTTATTTATTTTAATTAATTGATTCATTCATTTATTTCTTTTAATTTATTTGCTTATTCAGTTATTTATTTATTACTTCATTTATTTATCTATCTATTTATTTACTTATTTATATATTTATTAATTTGTATATTCATTTATTTATTTATCCATTCATTTACTTATTTACTCATTTAATTACTAATTGATTTGCCTATTTATTTATTTATTTATTTATTTATTTATTTATTCATTTATTTCTTTTAATTTATTTGCTTATTCAGTTATTTATCATTTCACTTATTTACCTATTTATTTATTGATTTATTTATTTATTTATTTATTCACTTATTTATTTATTCATTCATTGATTGACTTATTTACTCATTTAATTACTAATTGGTTTGGCAATTTATTTATTTATTTATTTATTTACATACTGTATTTATTTATATATTTATTCATTTGTTTACTTATTTTTTCATTCACTCATTTATTCACATATTTATTTATTCCTTATTTATTTATTTTAATTAATTGATTTATTTATTCATTTATCTCTTTTAATTTGTTTGCTTATTCGGTTATTTATTATTTCACTTATTTACCTATTTATTTATTTATTTATTTATGTATTTATTTATTTATTTATAGTTTCACTTATTTATTTATCCATTCATTCATTTACTTATTTACTCATTTAATTACTAATTGGTTTGCCTATTTATTTATTCATTTATTTACTTCTTTATTCATTCATTCATTCATTCATTCATTCATTCATTCACATGTTTATTTACTTATTTATTCATTTATTCACTGTTTTACTTATTTATTTATTTATTTATTTATTTATTTATTTATTTATTTATTTATTTATTTATTTATTTATTTATTTAATATAGCAAGAGGCCTTCTTTTCCGCCAAGCCAGACTCTAATTGTATAAGTTAAATGGGACAAGGACAAAACGGCAAGAGAATGAAACGAAGAAGAGGAAAGAATAAGAAGAAAAAAGAAATAGAACGGAAGAAAATGAAGAAGATAAATAGAAAGAATTAGTAGAATGAGAAGAAAAAAGACGAAAGAGAAGAGAAAAGAAACAAGTTGAAGCAACATCAAACTCTGGACCTATGAATGCAGACCCACGGTCGGCATATTATGAGTTGGGGCGACTGGCACACCTCTGAGCAACAAACGACTGGTACGTGGAAAGCTTCTATACGTTGTAGCCTGGTACATAATCACCTAGGCGGCCTTAATTGATTTGGAACTCTTCCGTCGTTTAATTCAATACTTGCCTTGGCGAGCGGCGCGGAGTGACGACCTTGCATGTGCCACAGACTGTACCTACTTAGTATCCCAGCATCAGGTCGACTTAAAGAAAGAGTCTTTATACTCACTTCATTAATTAGAGAGTCATTTCCCCCCTCTCTCCTATCCCCACCTATCCCACCCGGTCCCCCTTCCCTCCTGACCCTCTGCCCCTACTTGATCTGACCTGCCGTTAATGGCATCCCAGGTAGACGGAATTCTACTATGTTGCACAAAAACATGTAATAGAGAGCGGGATTTCAACAGCTGTGTCACAATGTAGCTAATGAAGGACATGCAGTATTAGCGAGAGCAACTTTCTTTTATAGCTAATAAACAGGAATTGTGTATGGGGAAAGCATCGTGTGTATAAACGTAATTGATTGTAAACACTGTAACACCCCGTTATCTGTAATAGTCGCAAAGTTTTCCACTCTTAGTTTTATCTCCGGAGATTATTATCCTGCAGTTTATATTATGAATTTAAAGGTACTAAATTATAGCAATTAGTTGAGCCTTTCATTCTCTCATTAGACAGAAAGTAATGCTGATCTTAGAATCACAACCCGTAGTACGTATATTACGATCGAAAGTGCCTTTTAAAAAAGCATGGAAAACTTTGAAAAACGTCGCTCCCCTCGTTTTTCAGTTTCCTAGATTTTGCACGATAGTTGTTGTTTAGCCAACTGTTCGAAGACTGGTCTGAACCTCGCAAGTGATACCGAGAAGGTACCGCTTATGAGGCAACTAGGCCAGGAGATAATGGGGTAGGGTGGCCAATTCCTTTCCCCCTCAATTGCATACATCGCCTGCTAGCTACATGTTACACTAGTCAGACTTCAGATGCATACAAACAATTGTTCTTCCTCTGACACATATCAAGTGAGATGTACTGTCTGATAATAGATGTAGGCTACATACATATCAGCCGAAACTCAATCAGAGGATGCACGATAGTACATTTTGAAAATAATATTTTAAAAAATCTTGATGTACAATGTAGGTACATTATACTATGAACAGCTGACTGATGTTAGCAGTGTGGCCAATGTAAAACTTCACCATCTACTTCAATGTGAAGAAGTAAAAATGATTCAGGTACTTGTAATATTTCGTGTTCAATTGGAATAATTTTTATTTCTTTCTGTTAAGTGAAGTTTGATTCGTTTAAATAAAGTTCAGTACATTTCAAATACAGTGACTTGTTTCGTATAATGTATATTATTTAACACTGCCTATTTCGTATGAATTTTACATGCATTGTAGGGTTGTAGCTTACATAGAAGTCAGTGGTTTTCATTACAACTCTAGAGTAATTTGTAATATTTCAACATGCTTATCTAGGTTGGCAACTCTGAATTCGGTAAAATCAACTTTCATTCGTGTCGAGAAATCACATATATTATATGCTACAGAACTTTGATTTTTAGAGATTTTCGCATATAGGCCTATCAGTATATACACATTTTCAGCGTCAGTGATGCCAAAAAAATGGATTTTGGGGATGACATATCTCCATTCATCGGCTTGTATACAGCAATATGTTCTAAATTTGTGATTCTCAACCGGAGAACAGCGATGCCATGGGGTACGGAGAGCAGTAAATGGGGGGGGGGGCCACAAACAAAATAATATTTTCAACTAATAGACTGATTTTAAACCACGAAAGTTAGGTAAGTTATAATTGATGTCTTCTCATGAAGAAGATCGGAGCTCGATTCCCGTCAGATTCCCTGATATTTGTAATGATAATGTGACTGTTGTGCATGTTTTCTTCAAATACTTTTTTCATTGCACCTTTGCTCCATTATTACCGAGGTGTCGGCTGAGAATGTTCTGCGATCAGGATAGCCTACTCTTCCTACTATAAAAATCGTAAAGGCCAGCTCAATTCTTACGCAATGCCGGCGATTGAACTGATCCTGAGGGAAATCTGAACAGTTCCCAGTCCGCAGGCCACGATTCTCAAATCCATTTCGATATTATTCTCCCATCTGCGTCTGTCTCCCTGGTCGCTTACCCCCTTGAGCCTCCTAACTAAAACTATTTTTCTTCCTTCCTGACTTTCCCGTATGTACAGTAGGCTACTTAGGTCTCGTCTTTGCTTAAAGCCCTTGTATTAGCAGCCCTGTAATTACCTAACGAAAGGGCTGACCACTTTTATACTCGGAAAATTAAGACTTCGGTCCCCAGCGTCTAGATGTGCTTGAGAATGTTTTGCATTTTTAAACCTCTCCTTAATATTGTTTTCTGGCTCTGTAATTTCATCATTATTTTATTATCATATCTTTATTTAACTTATTTATTTACTAACTTATTTATTTATTTACTTATTTATTTACTAAATTACTTATTTATTTATTTATTTATTTATTTATTTACTTATTTATTTACTTAATTATTTACTTACTCACTTTTACCTTTTTTTTACTTATTTATTAACTTGTTTACCTATTTACCTTTTTATTTATTTACCTATTTATTTATTTGTTTATTTGTTTGTTTGTTTATTTATTTATATGTTTGTTCATTTATTTATTTAATTATTCATTTATTTTTATTTATTTATTTATTTTCGAACGTAAAAACCGTGGTTGGTAAAGATCCACTCTCACTTTTTCAATATGCGGAATCAATAAAAACATACAATTGCTTGAAATTCCGCGGTCTGTTCATTACATTTTACTTCTGATGATTATTATTGTGCATGACGTATATCTCAGACACAACATAAATTGAATTGTCTCATTTGTATGATTGTAATTTTCCCTACAACAACAATCCCTTCCTCATTGTAACACTTTGTACATCCCTGCCTGAGCGCTGAGTAGTCGTACAATCATTTACAAAGGAGCACGCAACGTATCCAGTAACTTCAAAATCATAAGTTGCCGTGCTGATTTCGTGGCACCACTGTCTAGTCAATAATGAATTTGTGTTGTCTACTACTTTTGTAAGGCTTATTAGCAGTTCTGAATAGTTTAAACTCATGGTCAAAGTTCTTAAAAGAAAAAACAAAAATTCAATTAACTCCTAATTTTATAAATTAAGATTTTAAAATCGTTGCCATACATAAAAAATCAAAAGAATATTACACATGAGACAGGGACTATAACCAGTAATCATCAACAAGTCATCAGAACGTACATGTCAACCGTCAGGCTTTATAACCGAGCAAAATCGATATACTGTAGTTAATAAAGAGGTGCAAATATAACTTGAAAGCGTTGTTAAACTCTACACCAACCGTGGCGAGAATGCGACTCGCAAGACATTGTGGCTCGCAGTGAGAGCTATGCATTTCTCTTGCTTCTAACCTCCCCCAACCCCCACCCTCTCACTCACTGGAGTCAAACTCCGTTCCATTTGTATTTGTCTCTGACCTGCGAGTGGCATATGTCTCTCTCGAAACCATCTACGGAAGTTCCAAGTAGGATGGGAGGACGCACTTGTTTGCTGTCAATTTGATGAGAATATCAAATGTAGGATTTGTTCACAAGTATTACGAGGAAAACGGTTGTATAACATAAAAAGACATTATACTACATGTTACTCATGAAACATTAAAAGTTAGGTGTTAATAGTAATAATGATAATAATAATAATAATAATAATAATAATAATAATAATAATAATAATAATATGTTGAATAACTCTTCTCGGTTCTCAGCTAGGTGAGTTGGAGATTAGCTTCAAGCTTTCGACGGCTAGCTCTGCCATCTTCCTGAAGAAGATGGCAGAGCTAGCCGTCGAAAGCTTGGAAACTAATCTCCAACTCACCTGGCTGAGAACCCGAGAAGAGCTATTCAACATCCAACGCCGGGAAAGCCTCAAGTCATACAATAATAATAATAATAATAATAATAATAATAATAATAATAATAATAATAATATCATCTCTGTACGTCGAACGTTTTTCAGCAGATGTGCCAATAATGCGGTTAGCTCTTCAATTTGAACTCACTGATTTACTATGTGATGTCAAATGAAAGCTAGATGTAAGGACTTGACAAATATTGAACTTTCAGATCTTTGCCAAAAATAAATATCCGCAGCTTCGTTCTTTCGCTTGCTCTGTTGAAGCCATGTTCACTACAACTTACGTTTGTGAAAAATTATTTTCAACAATGAAAATAGTAAAAACCAAATTTAGATCACGACTGACACATACCTTCGTGATCAACTACGACTGGCAGTAAGTGACATAATTCCTGATTTTTAAACTTTGTCGCAGAGACATTCTGAAGACAGTTAATTTCAGGTTATGATATTGTTCATTTCTTTCTTCGTTACACGTACTTAACATTAGTTTGTAGCCTTGTACTGTATAAAATTATATTTAAACGCTTGACGTAAGGAAAATCAAAATCCATTAATAAGTCAGACAGTTGCTTCACTTCCCCTTCGGGTGTCCGCCTCCCTCCATAGGTGCTATGCATGTTGCAGGTTACATAGTGGCTCGGCGCACAACTACATTTTCGCCACGGCTGCTCTACACTATAAGAAACTTAATCTGACGACGAGAACAAATTATGACTGTCATGGTTTTTACACTGCTATTGCGTTTAATAGAAATCCTACAGACGTATTCAAGTTGGAGTAGTTTGAACTTATTTCTTCGCGCTATTGAGTAGACGTTAAACTGTATCCCATTACTCAATTCTTGAAAAAAAAAAATAGGTATGTATCGTTAGCCGGAGAATTTGCTTTTCATGCATCTTGTGTACTACAAGCGAAGTGAAAGCCATGCAACTAAGTGCCTCATACCATTATAATACCAGATCAATAACTTGCTTAACATACCTCCTCTTCCTCCCCCTCCCCCTCCCCTTCCCCTCTTTTACAGGAGGACTTTTATCGAGCAAAGTGTTTCTGGGATTGTTCAGCTTGGCTTCACTGCAGATGACGTCTGCTCCGCCTTTCCCAGCGCTTCTCTCTCTCTCTCTCTCTCTCTCTCTCTCTCTCTCTCTCCCTCCCCCTTCTCGCGCAACCCACCCCACAGTCCCATCAGGAGAGTCATTTAGAAAATCCATCTTCCTGTTCCAAGCAGGCAGACGTGGGATCTGGCGGTTGCAGGTAACTAGACCAGTCTGCTGCTGCTATCTTTTTGCGTGGTATAAGGCACGGCACTTCCATTGTGTACGCGTATACCTCTATGATTGTTGGGAGTCGGGTTACACTAAACAAGTCAGACCTCATTCTATGCTAATGACTTAACATTGCTCGCTAAAAGTTTTAAATGGGATCTCGAGTTCTTGCTAGAGTAGTCGCTGGATTGCCTTCATTAATATCTGCACTTGAAACTCGCTGCTAAAGATGGCATCACGATAACTAAATAACGATATTTCAACATTTTAACTGCAGCCATTTCTTAGACACGAACAAAAGAATTAAGAGAGATACAATGAAGACATCTGCCTCGCTTCCAAGAGCTGTAACGGACGGAGGATATCATACGCAGTTGAAGTGCATTTTTTTAAACCAAATGGCTAGATAAAAGTTAGTTCTTAGGACAGGCCTATACATTCGATAACTTTTAATTAAATATAACTCGACTACTTCTTCCATACGCGTGGCAATCAAGTTGATCTTTGAATGCCGTGATGACAATGTAGGGCCCAGTGGCAGTAGCGGCCGGTGATCAAAATCCTCGGTGAGGCCAGATGCAGCTAGTTTAAGTGCCTCCGATAGGAAATGTTTGTTTATGATATTAATTATTACGGTATTGTTATTATAGTATTAATATCATTATTAATGTATTATTATTAGCCTACTTTTAATGAAAACTAATAATTTTACTCACCAAATAAGCTGTTATGCTGTGAGTTTCAGTGTGATGAAGCAACCCATATTATGTGTTGAAATTCCCCTTTCTTTCTTTTCTTTTTATTTTTTTCCCTTGACAGCAACGAACAAGGCCAACAGGGAAGTTTATTTTGCACCACATTACCACTTAACCAATTATATTGCCCATACCAGGATGCAATAGAAACTCGCGTTTTAAGATTATCTGTCAGAAAAATTGTCAGCGATGTCGTAGGTATCTCGGTAGGCTCTCTCTTTATTTAAAACTTCCTTTCTTTCAATATTATTTCTTCTCAAAAAAGGACACTTTAACAATGAATTAACCACACCAGCATTATTTCTCGCATTTGCTTCTGTTTATATTTTCTCGAAATACATAACAACATTGGCCCAGATTCACTACTGTACTACGAAGTACAATAGTACACACCCTCGCTTAAGTCTAACTAAGGCATAAGGGGAGAGAACAGTGTAGGTCTCTGCCTGCCAAAGAGCTGGAATTTTTGTTATTTATGGCCTATTTAGGAAAACAAGTCACCATTGCTATTCCCACACCACTCTACCCTTGAGGCCGGCCCATGGATGTGAGGAGTGAAACCTGACCAGGCCAGACGAATTGTGCCTCAGCTACGACGTTTTAAGCGCAAGCTCAAACCCCGCTAAAATACAGGATATTCAGAAGCCAAACCCGGCACGAGCGATTCTGGCCTCAGGAACAAATTTTACTGCAAAACAGGTCTATATACGCCACAAAACAGACCCGGCACGAGCGATTCTGGCCTCAGGAGCAAATTTTACTGCAAAACAGGTCTATATACATCACAAAGTTTTCAAATCCTTCTACAGCGATATATGCTTCATTCAAATAACTAATATATTATATAAAAACACAAAATTTGATTTCAGTTAAGCCAAGTGACTGAGGCCCGGCCTCACTTGCCTCAGTCAATCAGCCGCCACTGCCCAGTGGTCGTCAGCACTCGCTGAAATGGGTAGAGTGCATGGAGGATAAGGAACTCTGCTCCGTCGTACACAAGGGATAGAGAGACAGCATACCCGCAAGCAGCGACGAATGCACCGTAGGGCTGTGTCTTGTCCGCGGGTAAGTGATGCTAGCCCGAGCGTGCAATGTTTGATGACAGCTGAATTGTAGGCCTACATATGCTTTATGCAGAGGCAACTTAAACAGGGGGGCTGCCAGTTCAGTCCCCGCTGCGTATTTACAAGACTCACGTGGTTAATTTCCGTTCCATAGTTACTTATTGGCTTTTAAGAAACCCGGAGGTTCATTGCCGCCCCCACATAAGCCCGCCATTGATCCCTATCCTGAGCAAGATTAATCCAGTCTCTACCATCATAACCCACCTCCCTCAAATCCATTTTAATATTATCTTCCCATCTACGTCTCGGCCTCCCTAAAGGTCTTTTTCCCTCCGACCTCCCAACTAACAATCTATATGCATTTCTGGATTCGCCCACACGTGCTACATGCCCTACCCATCTCAAACGTCTGGATTTAATGTTCCTAATTATGTCAGGTGAAGAATACAATGCGTGCATTTCTGCGTTGTGTAACTTTCTCCATTCTCCTATAACCTCATCCCTCTTGGCCCCAAATATTTTTCTAAGCACCTTATTCTCAATCACCCTTAACCTATGTTCCTCTCTCAAAGTGAGATTCCAAGTTTCACAGCCATAAAGAACAACCGGTAATATAACTGTTTTATGAATTCTAACTTTCAGATTTTTCGACAGCAGACTGGATGATAAAAGCTTCTCAACCGAATAATAACAGGCATTTCCCATATTTATTCTGTGTTCAATTTCCTCCCGAGTATCATTTATATTTGTTACTCTTGCTCCCAGGTATTTGAATTGTTCACCTCTTCAAAGGATAAATTTCCAATTTTTATATTTCCATTTCATACAATATTCCCGTCACGAGACATAATCAGATACTTTGTCTTTTCGGGATTTACTTCCAAGCCTATCTTTTCACTTGCTTCAAGTAAAATTCCCGTATTTTCCCTAATCCTTTGTGGATTTTCTCCTAACATAAACACGTCATCCGCATAGACAAGAAGCTGATGTAACCCGTTCAATTCCAATCCCTCTCTGTTATCCTGGACTTTCCTAATGACATAGGCCTACTCTAGAGCAAAGATAAAAAGTAAAGGTGATAGTGCATCTCCTTGCTTTAGCCCGCAGTGAATTGGAAACGCATCTGACAGAAACTGATCTATACGAACTCTTCTGTACGTTTCACTGAGACACATTTTAATTAATCGAACTAGTTTCTTGGGAATACCAAATTCAATAAGAATATCATATGAAACTTCTCTCTTAACCGAGTTATATGCCTTTTTGAAATCTATGAATAACTGATGCACTGTACCCTTATACTTCCATTTTTTCTCCATTATCTGTCGAATACAAAATATCTGATCAATAGTTGATCTATTACGCCTAAAACCACATTGATGATCTCCAATAATTTCATCTACATATGGAGTTAATCTTCTCAAAAGAATATTGGACAAAATTTTGTACGACATCAACAAAAGTGATATTCCTCGAAAGTTACTAAGTTAGTCTTGTCCCCCTTCTTAAAGACAGGTACGATTATGGACTCCTATGGTGATAACCAGGCTTCGAGACTTCGGACCCAATAGAGCAGTTCAGTGAGAAATCCGCATAACGGCGTATTGGGTATAGTCGTAAAGCGTACATTGGGTGGGGTTATTATAGAATGAATGACAACAAATACGCAAAGGAAAACGCTTTGGATTTAAAGGTTCTGACGAATAATTTGGTTTTCATACAAACCCATTTTCAAACTGTGTCTGAAACTATTACACGGTTAGAAAAGTCAGAGCAAGAGATACCGGAAGCCCTCAAATTAATTTAAAAATGACGCAGAGAATTAATGAGATACCAAGTACACCGGTTACTGAACGTGAAAACGGAAGTGGAAATCAATTTTATGTAAAAATAACGGATATAGAACAATGTGTAACATAAACAGAAAATTAGTGGGCATAGAGTCACCTGAGAATAAAGGACTGTCTCTTAGAGACTGTATTCATGTTAGGGTTTTTCGTTTTGTTCCTATCACGTCATGCGACGTAGAGCGCAACTTTTCACAGTACAAACTTTAGCAGATAACCGAAAAAGATTTATGTTTGAGACACTGAGAATGTATCTTGTAGTACATTGCAATTCGGTACTGTAACTGCACTTCATAAAGACGACCAATAAGATAAATGAAAAAAATTAAATTGCTACATGCCTATTTCAACCATTAACACTGTGTATAATTAAAAACAAATGCTTGTAAAAGATAGGAGAATAAATGCTTTTCACATTCTTTTGGCATTGTCATTGTGTAATGTATATTCACTTTCAGAATGTACATATGTGTGTGTTTCCCCATACTACCGTACTCTACTCTAAATAGCAATGTTGTTACCTCAACACATCTCTACCTACCTGCAGCGAGTCAACAACCTATAGTGCAAGCACAGTAAACTTATTGTATCGGGTCCAAAGTCTCGAAGTGTGGTGATAACTGTTGAATTACATTACAGCTATCCAACGCCTTATATCGATACTATAGAAAATGTTTAACGTTTGTAAACTTAATGCCCACTACACTCTTCCGCAGCATACCCTCTCGGAGTCTTCACACAACAGGCGGATCCCACTCACGAAATATGTAAAGCTAATCGATAGCCGAGATCACACGGCGTTTCATCGGCCGGTGCTAGATCAGTATCGGTATTCGAGCCATGTGCTGGCTTTCGTTTCAAGTGACCCCGACTGCAGCTGTAAACTGCGATAATACGAACACGACATGGCATGTTCATGGATACGATCTCCACAGGACTCCACACTTCACTGCCTAGGACTCCGCAATCTCAAGATTTGACTCCGAGGTTTAGTGACTAGAAGACAATGATTCCTAGTTTCTACACACTGCTTCTAACCTTATATTACTTTGTCAGAGGCGGTTCTTGTTAACATCTTCAAATATTTGGATTAATATTAGGAGCCGTACTAAATCCCAGAAGGCTCCAGAAGCATCTATACTAATAATAAATCTGTAGCCAAAATGTTTCTGGTAATTTTCGATTTTACAAAAATAATTGGTGTTAATATGTATAATTAACCATCCTGAAACCGAAAATCGCTTTTTTGAAATTTTTGTTTGTATGTCTGTCTGTCTGTCTGTCTGGATGTTTGTTACCTTTTCACGCGATAATGGCTGAACCGATTTATATCAAAATTTCAATATAAATTAAGTTCGTTGTAACTTAGATTTTAGGTATATGGCATTCAAAATACTTTATTTAAAATGGAGGTTATAAGGAAGCTTGAATTAAATAAATCGAAATATCTCCCTTATTATTAATTTCGTGAAAAATGTTCCATAACAAAAGTTTCTTTAAAAATGATTTCCGATACGTTTCATTCCAAGCAAAATTTTGATGGGACCAAATTGCACCAAAAACGGATGTTCTCTGAATCAAGTGATCACATTTTAATTATTTGCATGTAATAACAATTAAGAAACATGTTAAAGGAATCATCATTGCACCAAATGAGTGTCTCTGGACCAAAATGATCGCATTTTAATTATTTAAATACAATTTAAATTAAGTGACATATTAAACGATTTATCCTTCTATCAAACACGAATGTTCCCTGGACCAGATGTCCTATTTTAATTATGTAATTACTTTATATTTATTTCTAACAAGTGCAACGGAGCGCACGGGTACGGCTAGTATTATAATAATGATTTATTTTAGCTGGCAGAGTTAAGGCCGTAAGGCCTTCTCTTCCACTCAACCAGCAAAAAGTATACATACATATGTATGAACTTACAAAGAATTCAACAATTTGATTTAGATAAGAGTTACATGTATACAAGAGTTATTTACGAATTAAACAACAAAATACTATGAAGTATTAATTAAACACTGAAATAAACTGTGTAGCAGAATGAAACTAAAATACATAGAATGTTAATATATTTCAAATAATGTTAGACAATAGAAAGAGATTATTATGAGACAATTTTGAAAATACAGCACTCAGGATGCGTGTCTAAAGGAAGAAGTAACAATGTAGTCAGTGATAGTTCAAGTCAGTATGATTGGAGTGAAATGCTAAGAAGGTTATCTTTTAAGCTGTATTTAAAAGTCTTTATTGTCTTGCAGCCCCTAATAATATTATTTCTTAAGGCCGGTATTAAAAAACGCCGTTTAAACCTTACGTTCAGTTTAAACTGAAGTTTTTCGTTCTGCTCCGTATTATCAACCTTAACTACCAGTTAATCTTGAGTTAACTTGAGCTTAACTTGATCGGCAGTCCTCTGCCGTTCTCGTTTAAACTGCAGTTCAAGCTTCAACAGTGCAAGATGTCGGTTCCCGCAATAGCCTACAGATGGATATTGCAGATGTTTTCGAAGTAGAGTGCAGCACTTTGAAATATAAATGAATATAAGTTTTAAAGCAGATTGAGGCTTTCGAAGCAGACAGTCCTAACCTTCAGAATTGGGCTTTATAGTCCAAACCTTGTTTCGAAAAATTGAAATTTGGATACAACATGCAACAGAAAAATGAGAAGGTGAAAAAATATATCTTAGGGATTGAATTTAAAGATATTTGAAAATATAAATGATTTCTTTTTTATTTTTGAAAACATTCTATTGAATCTCTGCATCAGTTACTAGTTACGCTGCACTACTTTTCCTCTGGTAGTAGACATACTGAAAACAATGGAAGATTTCGGAGGTGTCCGTAATCTATACTAATAATAAATCTGTAGCCGAAATTTTTCTGGTAATTTTCGATTTTCCAAAAATAACTGGTCTTAACATATATAATTAACCACCCTGAAACCGAAAATCGCATTTTTGAAATTTTTGTTTGTATGTCTGTCTGTATGTTTGTTACCTTTTCACGCGATAATGGCTGAACCGATTTATATGAAAATTGGAATATAAATTAAGTTCGTTGTAACTTAGATTTTAGGCTAATGGCATTCAAAATACTTTATTTAAAAGGGGAGTTATAAGGGGGCCTGAATTAAATAAATCTAAATATCTCGCTTATTATTGATTTTTGTGAAAAATGTTACATAACAAAGGTTTCTTTAAAAATGATTTCCGATAAGTTTTATTCTTTACAAAATTTTGATAGGACTGATATTTAATGAGATAAATGAGTTTGAAATTAAAATAACGCCATCTAAGACGGTGCAATGAATTAAAACAAATTACTTCGTCTATAAGGGGCCTTGGACAACAACAATAGAAACAGGGGCCTTGGACATCAACAATCAAGGTTGCGGGTTCGATCCCGGGCCAGATCGATGGCATTTAAGTGTGCTTAAATGTGACAGGCTCATGTCAGTAGATTTATTGGCATGTAAAAGAACTCCTGCGGGACAAAATTCCGGCACATCCGGCGACGCTGATATAACCTCTGCAGTTGCGAGCGTCGTTAAATAAAACATAACATTTAACATTCAACAATCGAAAGCTATTAAACATAGAATACATAGAATGTTTCTGTGTTTGTATGAAGTAATATGAGAAGCTAAATTAACCGATTTGTATAATTATTATTTCACCATTGGAAAGTAGTTTCTCTAGATGGACATAATGCTATAATGTTATTACAGTAACGTCTGAGTAAATCGAGGACAGGTAAGATTAAAATAGCTTCTTATGCACAGATAATTTGATAGGCTATTTTGTACATTCGTTTTCTGTATTTCTTAAAATAATATTTATGTACACTCATTTTAATCTCAGAGAATTAACGAACAACGAGAGTGTATTGATTTAGTATGCAGTAATAGTACGTTAGCTTAGCAATCCATTATTTTATAATTCAAATTTTAACTATGCTCAATTGAATCGTGTTAAAATACATAAAATATATATGCAATAAATGCAATGCAAAAAAAAAAAAAGAAGGGTAATGAGCGAAGCAGATTATGTTGCGCTGTTGTAAAAGTTGTTCCCTGGATCAAACGTCCTATTTTAATTATGTAATTACTTTATATTTATTTCTAACAGGTGCAGCGAAGCGCACGGGTACGGCTAGTCTACTATAAACCTATTGGCATTGTACTGTGTGTGACAGTCTCCTGGTAAGATTTACTATGGGGCCTGATTTATAAACACATTAATAATATTACCTAATTTTACTAGACTCATAAAAATAATTGTATTGTTTGACTGAATTGTTTCATAAACATTCTAGACAACACATAAAATACTCACACTAATATTATTACTTCATTACTCAGTTGATTCCGTACGGAGCTGCGTTGCGGATGGTCATGCAGGTTTAGTTTGGCTGCATTGTGTTTGGGAGTATAACGTTGGTAGCCAGCGTTAAGGAACTATTTGAGGTTAAGTCTGACAAGCATACTGAAGTACGCGGTATTGGTCCTCTATAGGTTTTTTTTATGATACTCTCTCTGATATCGAAGAAAAATTATATTTCTTAATGAAGATTCTCCACGATCGTCGACTATTTTAAATCAATAATGTAATTAAACGCCTGCGATAGTCTTCTTTCCTTTCCTAGCAGTAATCCCAATCGTATTCCACTACGGATTAACTTAACCCAGACTCTGTAATACGGTACGTTGAGTTAAATTTACGGTTAGGTTTAACTTAGGTTTAATATAATCTTTAGATTAACCGTATTTATAAAACCGGGCCTTAGTATCGCCTTCTCTTCTGCTAACAACGCCATATAATCAGCAAATCTTATGCACTTTATTTTTCTTCCTCCTACTATCACCTCTCCCATGTTCTGAAAATAGTTAACTAAATCCTCCAAGTAGACTAAATGTTGAACAGGTAGATAACAAAGGGCATTGTTGTCGAAACTGGTACATTATAGAACAGTTTAGTGGCGCTTGGCCTTGAGCTAATATTGCTGACCCAGCTAGCGAAGCGCGTTAAGTGCACGTCATCTCACATGTCATGTGATAGAGTTGAAATTCTCTGAAGTAGGAGATTCGACTAATCTGTCCAAGTATGCACCGTTGTTTGTTAATGTGAAATTCAAAGGAAGTTTTCACGTCCTTAGTATGGGAAGGTATTTTTTTATATTTTCTATTCTGCTCCGGAAATCTCTGTATGTAGTTTCGGATGGAGGTTTTGATATAACAATTCCCTTCTTAGTTTTTTACGACGAGAAGGTGAGATTGAGAGATTGTAGAAGAACGTCACAACTCCATGCACTCCGACTAGTTACACTGAAATTAAATCATTCTCTCATCTGATTTCACAAAGGTTGAAATCTGCTAAAGCCGCCACTGATTGTAGATATAGCCGATAGGGACAGGTGATATTAAAAGTGAACCGAGTTCGTATAGATCTACGTGACTTGCTACAGTCACCCTTGTGGAATCGACAACATGCCAGCAAAAGGCAAGAAGCTATCTTGTTCTTAAAGTAGATTTGGAACGACGAAACATGAACTTCGTTGCAGTAGGCTTAGTAACAACGGAATAAATATCGCGTGCTACCCAGTTGTGCGGAGTTGATATTAGAGAACAGGAATAATTTACAAACTATGCCATCGGTTTTATCTCAAACTGCCAATAAAGCATGAAAACGCAATACTTACTTACTTACTTACTGGCTTTTAAGGAACCCGGAGGTTCATTGCCGCCCTCACATAAGCCCGCCATTGGTCCCTATCCTGAGCAAGATTAATCCATTCTCTATCATCATATCCCACCTCCCTCAAATCCATTTTAATATTATCTTCCCATTTACGTCTCGGCCTCTCCAAATGTCTTTTTCCCTCCGGCCTTTCAACTAACACTCTATATGCATTTCTGGATTCGCCCATACGTGCTACATGCCCTGCCCATCTCAAACGTCTGGATTTAATGTTCCTAATTATGTCAGGTGAAGAATACAATGCGTGCAGTTCTGTGTTGTGTAACTTTCTCCATTCTCCTGTAACTTCATCCCTCTTAGCCCCAAATATTTTCCTAAGCACCTTATTCTCAAACACCCTTAACCTATGTTACTCTCTCAAAGTGAGAGCCCAAGTTTCACAACCATAAAGAACAACCGGTAATATAACTGTTTTATAAATTCTAACTTTCAGATTTTTTGACACCAGACTGGATGATAAAAGCTTCTCAACCGAATAATAACAGGCATTTCCCATATTTATTCTGTGTTTAATTTCCTCCCGAGTATCATTTATATTTGTTACTGTTGCTCCAAGATATTTGAACTTCTCCATCTCTTCAAAGGATAAATTTCCAATTTTTATATTTACATTTCGTACAATATTCTCGTCAAGAGACATAACCATATACTTTGTCTTTTCGGGATTTACTTCCAAACCTATCTCTTTACTTGCTTCCAGTAAAATTCCTGTGTTTTCCCTAATCGTTTGTGGATTTTCTCCTAACATATTCACGTCATCCGCATAGACAAGCAGCTGATGTAACCCGTTCAATTCCAAACCCTGTCTGTTATCCTGGACTTTCCTAATGGCATACTCTAGAGCAGAGTTAAAAAGTAAAGGTGATAGTGCATCTCCTTGCTTTAGCCCACAGTGAATTGGAAACGCATCTGACAGAAAGTGACCTATACGGACAACACAATATGTAAATGTAATTAGCAATATGCTCAAATAAGCAGAGAAATTCTTTTCTGCAAGTTGTAGCTTCAGGAAAAATATTGGTACCGGTAGTGAGATTTAAATGTGTGTGAATCAATATATAAAACTGGAGATCACTACATTTTGAACTGCGACTTGGCCGAATACATTAGCAAGAATACTAGAGGGATTGAATGATTAATGTTGAGTTGCAAGAGAACTAACGACATGGTAATGACGGTGATGATAATAATAATAATAAAATTAATAAAAGTAATAAAATATATAAAATAGATACTTATAAAAGACATTAGCCCTAAAGAAAATTAGCACACAATTCGTTTAAGCGTATTGTAATCTAAAAAAAAAAAAAAACTGAAAATCTATGAAGAAATTCATTGTATCCCAGACAACGACATCAACAGCCGTATTGATATTATATGCATAAACAGGAAAAAAATGAAGGTAGAATAATAGATGAAAAACAAAACATCTACGAGTAAAACATTCGTTATTTGAATCTGTTTTTTCGAGAAACCTCATAAGTCAAATTTTAACAAAATTGAATTTACTGCTAATTCATTTCCTATAGAGATAGATATACCATTTTGTAGAAAAAAATAACACAAGTCAAACGGTATTTCTGTTGTGGCATGTGCGTTTGAAAATTAGGTTTCGAGGAGAAGGGCAATAGTCAGTAACAAGGCTGACACAGAATGAACAGAACTATGGCCTAAGCTGTTGTGTGTGGTGAATTAATTATTTTGTGTCTGAATTTTGGATTTGTTACAATAATGTTGTTGTGTTTTGATAATACAAACATGTGAAGTTTTTTATATTTCAGTCTTACACTTATTTATAGCAAAATATATCCAGAAAGTTATTTTTTGCTAATACATCTAGCAAAAAATAAGTTTGTGGATATATTTTGCTATAAATAAGTTTAAAACTGAAATATCAAAAACTTTACATGTTTGTATTATCATTATAGGAGTTATTGGAACAAATACAAAAATTAATTCAAAATTCAAATTGTTGTATTTTGTGTAATGTATTATTCTACAGGGTCATCATTTTATTTTTACTAACTTTTTTAATATTAACCTGGCTATACCTTTAGAGAACCGGAAACACAGTTTGCTATCCCCTTCCACGGCTGTAGTTCGATGATACTGGCGTAAAACACAAACAGATCACATTACTAGGTGTAGGAGGTAAGAAAAATAATTCATCCATTTACGTAAACTAGGAAATATCGCGATTTTGTGTTTGATCATTTTCATTAGGTTTTTGTTTAATCAAATTAAAGTAGTGTATTAACAATAAGTGTTTTTACTCACGAACTGAGTTATCCATGCGAACGTATTCATTATGCAGTGTATATTATACTATCTACAGCACATTAGCGAACAATATAGAGAATGAAGTTAAATTGAAAAATAATCATAATATGGATATTTAAACACATTTTTGAAAATGGTGGCCGTTCATGTCGATACAGGCTTTAGTTCTAATGTGCATATTATCGCACTATAGACTATTGTACCTAATCCCAATTACCAGTTTCGTCCTTCGTACTAGTAACTCATGTTGAAATAATTCTGTACCTACTCTATAAAAGAGACCTTACGTACTGTAAATTCAGTCTTCACTTCTGCCCGATCCAGAAAGATAAAATTACTCAGGCATGCTATGTACTGTCCGTCCAAGTCGTTATGTCGTAGGGTCGTAGAAAGGGAGGAAATCACGTGACAGTTAATTACTTAACGAGGCCCTTTCATTTAAGTTATTTTAAACAATTGTATGGATATAATATTACGTAGACGTCCAATTCCCAACATAAATTAATGTTCTCAGAAAAGAGCTAAGACAGCCCAGCCACTACCTGGCGAATAAAAGCTGGTGGGGGTAACTGGGATACGTTGTAGGCAAATGGACGACAGTACCTGTTCGAAAATGATTCAATATTGAAAGCTCTTTCGTCACTGGAAAACGCGAACATATTTTTGGAATGTACTGTTTACTTTGGCCGTATCGCTACTTTGACTGCATATGCGGTTTGAACTTCATTAGTGGAAGGGGTGGGAGTGAAGTACATTAAAAAATTCAGGTACAATAAAAATTGAAGTAAAAATAAAATGATGTCCCTGTATTAGATTAATTCATGCAGAACTTTATTATTTATGTCCTTAGTGACATTTCTTACAAGTTACAGTAAAATTTGTTCATAATGTTCACATTAAGCAAAAATTATGAAGTCAGCTTCTGAATACTCGTTTTGAGAATCAAATCAAATTCGTGTTATAAAATAAAGAGATTGTTTTGTTAAATGTTTACACCAGATTTTGAAAAACAAAAGTCAAACATTTTCAAACATGAATATTCAGTCGTATTCTATTTAAAAATATTCCTTTGTTTACAGAAATATTCGTTATGTTGTTTCCCATTTTCTTAACTGGTGCATTTTTCTTTCTCGAAAATTAATTTATTGACAATTTTAAAAGTTTATATTTTCAAAACTTGAATCCTGAAACTTCAAGAGATATATACAGAATGTAAATGGTATCAATATCAACATTTTGATATATATGGGAGATATCGTGATTATTCTAAAGAAAAAAGTCTTAATAATTATTTGAATGTCAGTAGTTTCCCCGCAATTGACTTTCTCAGTACAGTATTTACAGGAACGATATACTTTAAATTAGAATATGAAAAAAGACTATTCAATTCATGTTTAGAAAAACAAGAGATCAATCTGATAGGCATATTATTGTTGGTTGATATCATCATGTGCCTTGCACTTACCCTTTCTTTAATAAGAGCAGAATCACTCAAACTGGGATTCTATCATTTCGCATTTCCAATGGAAACTGAAGATGCATTTATTTTAAACAGTGTTTTGTGTTTTCCCAAAACTTTGTATTTCGTGACTTAAGGGGTTTCTAAAAAAAATGATTCTTTTAAGCCTATGGATTAAATAGAAAGTATCGAAGCTCTACTTTTTTCGGATGCTGGTAGCTAGTTCACAGCTTACTAAGAAAGAGTTAACTTCAAGACCTAGATCAGACCTTAATTTTATAGGCTTATTAAAAGAAGGATCTATCTCACTCTTCCATATTATGAAATATGCCCAACGTTGGTATTTTTGTTATTGGCGAAGAGGAACATATATTATCGTTACCTCAGAACAACAGTGGGATATTTTGCAAAAATCATATTTTAAATAATGAGGATAAAAATTGCAATTGAACATCGAGTGCAATGTGTAAACAAAGTTTCTTGTTATTTCAGCTTCATTTTAAATCAAAAGTTTGTTTACATTGCACTCGATGTTCAATAGCAATTTTTATCCTCATTATTTAAAATATGATTTTTGCAAGATATCCCACTATTGTTCTCAGGTAACGATATGTGCTCTGGGCTTCTAGACAGAAGAGTTCTTTTTCTTAGACGTTCAAAAATGTGGGACAGGCTCTTCTCCCACTAAAACCTTTTTAATTATTTTGAAGACTGATATTACGAATTGTATTCATCTGACATAATTAGGAACATTAAATCCAGACGTTTGAGATGGGTAGGACATATAGCACGTATGGGCGAATCCAGAAATGCATATAGAGTGTTAGTGTGGAGGCCGAGGGAAAAAGACCTTTGGGGAGGTCGAGACGTAGATGGGAGGATAATATTGAAATGAATTTGATGGAAGTGGGATATGATGATAGAGAATGGATTAATCTGGGTCAGGATAGGGACCAATGACGGGATTATGTAAGTACATTAGAATCCCTCTTATCCAGCACCAAAGGGACCAGCCTTGTTCCGGATATGAGATTTTGCAGTATAATTGAATAAATACCGGTATAGGCCTATACAAAAAAATATTTCGTATTTCATGGTACCAAATGTTGAAACTTTGCCATGTGAAGCTTATTTCTCGATCACGCGCTCATAAATGAATAAACATAAAAAACTGTGTGGATTTTATTTATTAAAACACATCACACAACACAAATAATACACTAATTTTAGGTTCGAATATTCACTGAAAATTAAAGTTCGTGCGAACTTCCTAATGTGGCAACACTGACGGACCGAACATAATTAAATAAACATAAAAACGTGTGGATTTCCCTTATTAAAACACAACACATAACACAAATAATAGCTTACACTAATTTTAGGTTCGAATATTCACTGAAAATTGAAGTTCGTGCGAACTTCCTAATGTGGCAACACTGACGACCCGAACATAATTAAATAAACATAAAAACTGTGTAGATTTCCCTTATTAAAACACATCACACAATAAGAATAATACACTAATTTTAGGTTCGAATATTCACTGAAAATTGAAGTTCGTGCGAACTTCCTAATGTAGCAACACTGACGACCCGAACATAATTAAATAAACATAAAAGCTGTGTGGATTTCCTTTATTAAAACACATCACACAACACGAATAATACACTAATTTTAGGTTCTAATATTTACTGAAGACAAAAGTTCGTGCGAACTTCCTAATGTGGCAAGACCGATGGACCAGACTGTGGCAATATGACAGATTTAAACATTTCTTTTGGCCTAGCCAAAAGTGCCGTTTTTTGGTATTGCCGGTTATTTAAGTGTCGGATATGAGGTATTTTACTGTATTACGAATACGGACTCGCAGATAAAATCTATTACCGTTTCTGTCAAAGAAGACAAGAACGCTAAATCACGTTGGAGCATTTTTCTGTTAAAATTGTGCTGTTAGAACAGATTACGCAGGTTTTCGTTACATTTTAGCCGTGTGCGATTTTAGAAAGGCTGGAAACCACAGCTGTAGCCGTGCATGACGCTACCAGTCTTCAGAATGAGAGGAGAGCCGACTGGTAATAATTAACATGCTGCCTTTTTTGGATAGAAGCAGCTATCAGTCCAACCACCTCCCCTTCTCCCCGATTTAATTAAGAATAACATTGTAACATATTCAAAAAATAAAATCATGCGATGAAACATAGTAGGCAATGCCTGTACTAAACAAAGCGTAATCAGAAAGTCTGAGCTTTAGGGGGTAATATTTATATCGTGACCACATATTCTCGTGACGTGAAGCCAGCAGAAACCGTTGCTACATCATTATTTTATACGTACACCTGTTCTTTCTTTTCATGTTCAATTCTGAAGCCTTGGAAATTGATTTATACTTGTTTACCGCTGTGACTGAAGGCAGTATTTAGATTTAAGCGGCCATTACGACTCGTGGGGGTGTAGAGCCTTGGCCCGAAATTGTAGGAATTACTACAAGATGTCAGGTTGTACCGGGAAATATCTCCATTCCCTCGCAATAACAGGATGATAATAGTGTTGGCTTAATAAGAGCTTTACCATTCTATTAAGAGAAGTTTGCAGTTATAAGATCAAGGTTAATGCATTGTAAAGAATTCTACTTTCTATTTAAAGTTCACAGTTGCAAGAAGTACTTTAAAGCTGTAGGCACTTATCTTCATCGTTTATAGTGTAGGAACACCACAGAATGTTTTCTCTGTGTCTTGAAGTCCAGGTTCTTATCACAGTCTACTATATACAGTCACGAAGCTTGGGATGATTTTTGCATTTGTCGCGATAGTTGCTAGCCGCTTGGAGCGCTGTAAGTACTAGAAACAATAGACTGTGCCACAGCCATCGTGATCAGGCCGTAAGCAGACCATGTGATTCGCTTAACCCGATCACGAAGGGCGGCGTTTCAACCATATAAATTAGTTGGAATGCATAAACAGTAACATATGTTTCTCTAAAATGTAGTGTAATTCCATTAATAAAATTTAAAACAATGATTATGAGACACTTCAGATACAATTCACTTGCGAGTTAAGATGTAATATTATTATTCGTGGTGTGAAAATTACGTTGTTCGTATGTGTAATGCCTGCCTTTATTTCGATTAAATATTGCGAAATTCTTGTACATTCATTTATGCACGATTCAATAATTTTCAATTGCACCGCACGGATATTTAGATATGTTGAGATTATAGGTTATGTTTACTGTACCAGTTGCCCCTTTCTGTCTAAATTTAGTGATCTCCAATACCTTGCCATTCATATGAAAATTATGGGTTATGTTTACTATATTTAACTTATATTCCTGGTTATTGTGGCCCCACGTTGGGCGCCATTTGAGGGTGGGTGCGTCTCGGTGTTGCGTGAGATTCACTCAAGGTAGCCGAGGTACGGTTGTGGTGTAGGATGATGTCGGGAATAAGATCAAGCCGGCTACTTATATAAAGGCAGTGTAAACTCCAAAACTATAAGTTTATTGTCGTATTCACTTGGTAAACCCTAGAGTATGTATTTCCGGCTGACTTATAATTCAATCGTTGGTCGCACTTCTGTATCGACTCTATGGCAGCTCTAAATAAGCTCTATCCGATACTATAAATTCAATACTATGCCCAGTACACTATGATCGAAGCTCCTAAACGTTGACGAGTGGTCTCGCCGATGACAACGTTCTATCTATCGAGTCTTCGCCGGAAGGACGACTATTAAGTGGGGCCGCCGACACCAAAAAAACTCAGTGTGTCGTGCCGTCGACACGAAAAGAAGTCGTAGTCCTGTCGACACAAAACGAAGTAGTTATTGCGCCCTGTATGTAGGGCCGCCGACACGATAAGAAGTTGTGTTTGTGCCCTGTATGTAGGGCCGCCGACACGATGAGATGTTGTGATCGTGCCCTGTATGTAGGGCCGCCGACACGATGAGATCTTGTGATCATCTCCGCTCCCCGTCACCCTTATTTATAAAAAACGTATCTTACGCTAAAACTAACTATCCTATTGGCTAACAACTACGTCACTTAACCGGCCTAAAATCTATTCCTATTGGTCCAAAGTGACCTCATAAGCTGGACCAAGATCTCTTCTTATTGGGCGCGAAATATGTCATCTCTAAATTTAGACTTTGGATTTCCCATGACATCTAATTAGTTTGTCGATTTTGGAGAACCCCGTTCTTTGGAAAATCCAAGCTTGCAATTACTTTCCCACGGGTCTAGTCCAACTTTGGCTTTTACGCTTCAGCGAGTCTCTATATACAATACCGCACAAGGTGGCTGTAAATCTGTCCGATGCTGACAAGTGACGAAACACCTGTGTGGGGAAGCTAATTCTAACGAAGTCGCCAGAACATCCCCGCGAATACATGTAACAAAAATATGGAGATATCATTTCGCTAATAAATCGGTCTCTCCCTCTCCTAATTACTGCTTCAACCAGTTGCCCCTTTCTGTCTAAATTTAGTGATCTCCAATACCTTGCCATTCATATGAAAATTATGGGTTATGTTTACTATATTTAACTTATATTCCTAAATTCGCAATTTTACATTATAATTAAGCATAATGTCATGTATGATACTCGGACATTCAATATGTCTGTATATTTTAATACTAAAATTAAGTATTGAATTAATGTATGTATCTACTACTTAAGAGATGAGGTAACACAATTGTACGTACACTAATTTCATAGGAGTGGTATAGTAAATGTTTTGTCTAAAATTAAGGAAGGTAGATGTGCTAAATTGAAATCGCAATATAAATTCTTTTTATTAAACCTCAAAATAGCTTCCATTCTAAACTTGAAATGTTGACGCGAACAGATTATGTTAACATGTAAAATTCTCTTCACATTAAAATAACACAGTTTTGTAATTATTTCTGCAACATATTATGCAACAAGAAGTAAACGGAACTTATGGACACATTACACTAAATAAAGCTTAGCAATGATAAGCAATAAAGTTATAATATGATATTTCACTGAGCTCCATACACTGAAATAGAAAACCCGAACAAACATTACGGCCTAGTCTAGATCGTAAAAGCATTGACTGTGCCGTATTTCGCATTTTTGTGAAAAGCTATGTAAACTGTGAAATGTTCGTTATCGGTTGTAATAAACGTAAATGGCTAAAATACAATAATTTTAACAATATTATGGGACAAGGAGACGTTTGTAGTACTATAAATTGTAAGAAAAATAGGTTAGAGTTATCCTTCTTCCGAAAGATCCAGGAAGGTGAGTTTATAGAATATAATATATATTTTATGAAAATAATATATGAATCTTATGTATTTCATATTTCAATAGTGGAAGGAAGGTGTTAATTTTTTCAAAAGAACACGATATGGAAGGTACAATACATTTTATCGTCTGCTAGGGAAAGAGTCTGTGATGAGGCGATAGTAGCGATCCTGGTTGTGAGCAACTATCTATGGATGCATATTTCAACTGTCTATGTTTGCATATTTAGTAAGTATATAGCACTAATTTAACAGTTATTTATGAGGGAAGATGGTAAAGTTATCTTTTCGGCACGAATGCAGAGTTTTGAAACAAGGTGAAGCCTTGTTTCACAAACACACAAGGACCAAAAAGATAACTTTACAAATGTATGTCATACAATCTTTTTTTCTACGATAGCACGAATTAACATTAAACAGTTGGAGAAGTTATAAGATCATAATGTCATGGCCGTCTATACTCAGAACCATTAACAAGTATCCCTGGAATGGCAGCCTGTTTTATTCATGTTCACGATTTCATGGCCCTCTAAACGGGCCTCGTAATATAATCAACAAAGCGGTTAGGAACAATTGAATGATAAATCTTGTTACAATGAGTAACTTACATGTACCTTCAGAATAATAAGACTAAAATGTAGATATGAATGTAAAATTTGTCACTCATTTGTGTTACATGTAATATTTACCTATTGAAAGACCGAGATGGGAAATGCGTGTTATTATTCGGTTGAGAAGCTTTTATCATCCAGTCTGCTGTCAAAAAAATCTGAAAGTTAGAATTTATAAAACAGTTATATTACCGGTTGTTCTTTATGGTTGTGAAACTTGGACTCTCACTTTGAGAGAGGAACATAGGTTAAGGGTGTTTGAGAATAAGGTGCTTAGGAAAATATTTGGGGCTAAGAGGGATGAAGTTACAGGAGAATGGAGAAAGTTACACAACACAGAACTGCACGCATTGTATTCTTCACCTGACATAATTAGAAACATTAAATCCAGACGTTTGAGAAGGGCAGGACATGTAGCACGTATGGGCGAATCCAGAAATGCATATAGAGTGTTAGTTGGGAGACCGGAGGGAAAAGATCTTTAGGGAGGCCGAGACGTAGATGGGAAGATAATATTAAAATGGATTTGAGGGAGGTGGAATGTGATAGAGAACGGATTAATCTTGCTGATGATAGTGACCAATGGCGGGCTTATGTGAGGGCGGCAATGAACCTCCGGGTTCCTTAAAAGCCAGTAAGCAAGTAAGTAAGTAAGTAAGATCGAGGTAATGCATTAATTTCTTACTGAATGAATTTCGTACATTGAATATTACATTTGTGCGAGATCGTGCGTATTTGCTTGGTTTCCGCACAAAACCAATCCGCGGAAAGTGTAAAATTCCACATTCAGTATTCCCAACCTAACACACGTAACAATTTTCCTCTTCTTCCGCTTAAGTGACATATTGATTTTACTGCTTTAGTCTTTTAACATATTATTTTTAGATACGTTCAATATAGTAATAATTATAAATTGGAAACTTACCACTGCAATTTCACCTAAATTGCACTGTTAATTATTGTTTTTAAATACTTGCAAAAATTAAGTAAACTCTACAACTCCACTAAAGTTACTGTATTCGTGATGCAAGTAACATTAAGGAAGACGCGAAAAAATCTACAAGATTCCAGATGCCGATGTTATTACTGCAATATGTTATATAAATAATATTGTTAAAATATTAAAATGAAAATAAATCATTACATAACCTTACCATTTGTTTTAAGTTCGCATTTATAGACTGGGGAAAAAAAAAGACAGACGTATATCACGGCCTGCTGGAGTATAGTAAACACAGAAAACATTTTAAAGCAACAATGTTGAAGAAAGATAGTTTTCTTTTGCAAATTTGCCGTCATTGAACAGAAACCAAGATGGAGATTTCATTGCAACTAATTAGAAATCCCTCTTTCAGGTATGTAACAAACGATATTCGCACAAAATAATGTACGATACACGAGCGTTTATGTTTTCTTTTAATTCTCGGAAATTAAAAAAGCTCAACTACGTTTCGCTTTTTCAAACTTTTCCTCGAAGATGAAAACTTCAACATACCGCTCTTGTAACGCATATTACTATTTCTTTTGTAGTTCGTAAAAGGAATAGCAGTGCCTAAAATGATTACTTACATTTTTAGGCACTAGTGTTTTAAAGGCTCGCTTTAGGCACTGATAACAATGGGTAAAATGCATCTTTACGCACAATCGTAACAGAAACTAGTTATTTGATTCTTAATACTGCACTACCCGTACTATTGGCACTATAATGTTCGGGAAAACCTCGGGGAAAAGCTGAACCAGGTAATTAGCCCAGTAGGGACTAGAGCTCAAGGATGAGTGGAGCTTCTTATTCAGGGTCCAATCCGCTATCGTGTGAACTACGCTGTTGGCCTTACAAACTATTCTCCTCTGCTGTGTATTTCTTTATTTTGATTTTATATAGCGTACAAATTTATCGTAAGAACGACAATAATGACAAGATTTAATGTAATTTGTGAAAATACTGAACGGGAAGTAATTTGGTTTCAGAAAATGCCAGTCATACTCCGATTGTATCTTTAATATGGAACAACTTTTCAGAGTTTACAGTCGCAAGATGTAGGCACCAATCTTTCTCATTTATACAGGAACATCATTTTATTTTTGCTTCAATTTTTATTGTACCTGAGTTTTTTAATGTACTTCACTCCCACCCTTCTACTAATGAAGTTCAACCGTCCTCCATACAGAACCAAGGCCGCATATACAGACCTTACGGTCATTGTAAACAGTACTGAGTTAGTGAGTATAGTACGTTCCAGAAATATGTTCGCGTTTTCCAGTGACGAAAGAGCTTTCAATATTGAATCATATTTTCGCACAGGTACTGTCGTCCATTTGTCTACGTCGCATCTCGGTTTCCCCACCCGCTTATGCTCGCCCCTCTGTAAAGGCTAGTGGCTGGGCTGTCTTAGCTCTTTTCTGAAAACATTATTTTCTGTTAGGAATTGGCCGTCTACGTAATATTACACAACTATTTAAAATAACTTGAATAAAATGGCCTCATTGTCACGTTATTTCCCCTCTTTTTACGACCCTGCGACATAACCACTTGGACGGACAGTAGATAGTATGTCTGAGTAATTTTATCTTTTCGGATCGGGCGGAAGTGAAGATTGAATTTACAGTACGTAAGGTACTCGTTTATAGAGTAGGTCCAGAATTATTTCAACATGAGTTACTAGTACGAAGGACGAAACTGGTACAGTAATTGGAATTCGGTACAATAGTCTATAGTGCGATAATATGCACAAAAGAACTGAAGCTTGTATCGAAATGAACGGCCACCATTTTCAAAAATTGTTTAAATATCCATATTATGGTTATTTTAAAATTTAACTTCATTCTCTACATTGTACGCTAATGTGCTGTAGACAGTATAATATACACTGTATAATGAATATGTCCGCATGGACAGCTCAGTTCGTACGTAAAGCACTCATTGTTAATACTGCACTGTAGTTTGATTAAACAAAAACCTAATGAAAATTGTCAAATTCAAAATCGTGATATTTCCTAGTGTATGTAAATGGATGAACTACTTTTCTTCCCTCCTATGCCTAGTAAAGTGATTTGTTTGTATATTACGTCAGTATCATCGAACTCCAGTCGTGGAAGGGGGTAGCAAACGGTGTTTCCGGTTCTCAGTCGTTAATCCAAAGGTATAGTCAGGTTAATATTAGAAATGTTAGTAAAATAAAATGATGTCCCTGTAGTAGGAGCACCACAGAGAATGTTGACTTGAAGTCCACATATGTGAAAATGAAAACCTTTCACCACAATGTTATATAGCAATAAAACTGTTTTTTTAATCTTAATACTACGCTACAATCACCATTCTATTGGCGCTGTCATGTGGGTTTTTGTATATGAACATTTTAGTGCTGATAATGTCCAGATAAAATAAAAAGAAATGCTGCTAAACTAGCACATTATATCTAAGACTTCAAAGTGAAATGATTAAAGGACAAATAAAGATTCAGCAGTGTTCCTTATGTTTAAGAAGGAAAGCTTATTTATAACCATGACAACAGTATACTATACAGGGTGAACTGTGAGTAAAAATCATTAATTTCAGGTGGTTATTCTTTGAGATATTTGAAACAAAGAAGTTTAATACATTTTGCTCGTTTTTGCTTTCATTTCGAGATAATAATTGTTTTATATAAAACTTTCATAGCGTGTTTTGGGAAAGTCATTGATTTAATTTCGAATATTCTCAGTAAAGTTAAGAGACAGTGTATTGTGACAATAAATGATTGGAAGAATTTCAGTTTTGTCCAGGAAAATTCATGTACTAGTGAATAATTGAGGAGGGTATGTTGAGAGAAAGCTTAAATTACAGAGTACATAATGTGCAGTGAAAGAGATTGTAGTGTGTGGGAACACGGAAATGAAGGGGTGGTGTAATAAGGTGGGATACAAAGAACAATAAATTCTTCTTGGTGTTAGCAGGCAAATTAAGGTGCACGATATCGAACAGACTTGATAAGACTCAGGGGAAAGTTTGAAAGCATCCGCTGAAAGAATCGATAGAGAAGCTAATAGGAAGCGTAGCCTAATTCTGTACATAGATGTTGCTTAATATTGTTGTAGTTATACGGTGTTCAGTACTAAACCGTAGCAATGTTCCCGTAATTAATTAAATGGACAAGTGAAGGGACGATTTTTTGTTCTCTTATCTTTCTTTTGTGTTTCTTTTACTGCTCTTCCATATTATGTCAGTTTCCTTCTTTTAGCGTGTCTAACTTCGTCTCTTCTTTTCCCTTCTTTTTATTGTTTTTATTTTCCTTCTTTCTTTCTTCCCTTTTACATAATTGAGGAACTGGTATCAAAGATAGATAGCTGTGACCGGGAGGAAAAAGGTCTTAAGTCAATTTTTGTGAATATGAGATTTTTATATATTCTGAAAGCAGAAACAATTTCTGTACAATCTGGTAAAATGGCTAAAGTCAAATAAGATTCCTGACTGGATTTATAGAGCGTTACCAAATGTCTCAAGGGAAGGCAGAGGTGAATATTTCAAAATTCACAAAATTTATCCGATTTGTTTGAAATTGATCATGGATACTAAGTATGTTATTAGTAATCGACATACCAAGTTTCAACTTTCTAAGTACAATAGTTCTGTAAATATTAATAATTTTATAAAACTTTATATCGTTTGATATAAAATGCTCCATGCACCATATTGTAAGAAATTTTCAATATTTCTTTTTATTTATATGTTCAGAGAAGGTATATAAATAATGATAAGTATTAGTTTATTATGGGAATAATATAGTAATACAGTTATCTTGGTTTTAATTTCATACTTTAAAGGGCACAAAATCAAAAACTAACATCGGAATATCAAAATAAAGATAATAAAAATGAAAAAAATTCATTTTTCTTCAGTTTTGTTCGAAAATTTCACCTCTACCTCCCCTTAAGTACTTTTTGAACTGAGCACACACAGAATAAAGGGCTTAATAATATTTAATACTTTATTCCTTACAAACCACCACATGATTACTTTCCATGCTTCCCTATTAAAAAGGTCTAACTTGTATTTTAGCCATTTTATCACATACTGATGCCCTTTCCTTTTAAAACTTTAAGCACCAGGGTAAACAGCCCTATAATTGTTTAAGACCCATTTTGCATTCCTAATAATTTACATTTCTCATTTATTTTGACATGAAAAAGGTCTTATGTTTAAATAGTCCCTTCTATTCAGTTCGGCTTAAGTGCGGCTATTTTTGGAAATACAGTAATCAAGAAAATTGTTAAATGAGCAACATTACCTATTTTGGAAGAAATATAAACAAATAATATCCAGGAAAAACCTCATAATAGAAAAAACTCTATAATTGACATCAATTTCAATCTTTATACTGCTTTCCTGAAAAGTATAAAATTTTTACTTGAGACTTTTTTCTTCCCGGCGACATATAGGTAGGTAGGTAGATGGATAGATGGATGGATGGATGGATGGATGGATGGATGGATGGATGGATGGATGGATGGATGGATGGATGGATGGATGGATGGATGGATGGAAATCCTATTTTTACCAAGTGTCCCTAATAATAATTTGATCACCCGTTGTACATACATACATACATACATACATACATACCATTACATATTAAGAATAAAACTGTCGTCCACACCTGTGGAGTAACGGTTAACGCGTCTGGCCGCGAAACCAGGTGGTCTGGGTTCGATTTTCGGTCGGAGCAAGTTACTTGGTTGAGGTTTTTTCCGGGGTTTCCCTCAACCCAATATGAACAAATGCTGGGTACCTTTCGGTGCTGGACCCCGGACTCATTTCACCGGCATTATCACCTTCATCTCATTCAGACGCTAATTAACCTCAGATGTTGATAAAGCGCCGTAAAATAACCTACTAAAATAAAACTGATAATATGATTTATAGTCACAATAATTTCACTTGTATGTTTTATAAGTGACTTTATATCCCAGATGCTTAAATATTAGGCTGCATAGGCCTACATTATTTTTCAGTGATGTTCAATATTTTACTATTGAAATACATAGCTACTTCCATCAAATCTCAAATATGACAATTGAACACTCCAATATTTTCTCTATTGTTTTAGTAAAGTAAATAAAACACAAGTTGTACTAAGTGTAACTCATTCCATTTAACTACTTACAAACAAACATTCTGATGGGGACAGATAAAAAAGTTAAATATTTTTCTTCTACCATGTTAATAATGTGAAAAGAAATGCTCATACGAATTTTGGCCACTTGACCAAATTACAAGGCCGTCCAGAAAGTGATTTTCCCTGGAGCCGGTAACACAAAAAGCACAATTGCATGGAAAGATTTATTGAAACATATAAGCAATTGTTGCGCTATTTGTCAGCATATCCTCCACTGGAATTGAGAATCTGTCATACCATGGAATAAATTTGTATCTTAAAGTCAACCGCCCGGGATCGGAACCAGCGTTTGACAGCCGTCTGCACCTCTCTGTCGATTCCACGATATGAAAAATGTTTCAATTCCGTGGGAATATGTAAAAAAATAACTAAAAAAATGCTGTATGTGATCGAATACATTTTTTCTATGAAATTTTGTTTTCTTTCTGTTAACGGCCTCTGGCGAACTTATTTTTTACGGCCCTCGTGATTGTGTTCGATGGCCAAAATTTGTACAGGGACATCATTTTATTTTTACTTCAATTTTTATTGTACCTGAGTTTTTAATGTAATTCACTCCCACCCCTTCTACTAATGAAGTTCACCCGTCCTCCACACAGATCCAAGACCGCATATACAGTCACAGTAGCCTTACGGTCATAGTAAACAGTACGTTCCAAAAATATGTTCGCGTTTTCTAGTGACGAAAGTGCTTTCAATATTAAATCATTTTCGCACAGGTACTGTCGTCCATTTGCCTACGTCGTATCCCGGTTTCCCCATAGCTTTTATTCGCCAGCTAGTGGCTGGGCTGTCTTAGGTCTTTTCTGAGAACATTAATTTCTGTTAGAAATTTGACGTCTGCATAATATTATACAACTGTTTAGAATAACTTAAATAAAAGGGCCTCGTTAAGTAATTAACTGTCACGTGATTTCCCCCTTTCTACGACCCTACGACATAACCAGTTGGACGGACAGTAGATAGTATGTCTGAGTAATTTTATTTTTTCGGATCGGGCAGAAGTGAAGATTTAATTTACAGTACGTAAGGTACTCTTTTATAGAGTAGGTACAGAATTATTTCAACATGAGTTACTAGTACGAAGGACGAAACTGGTAATTGGGATTAGGTACAATAGTCTATAGTGCGTTAATATGCACATTAGAACTGAAGTCTGTATCGAAATGAACGGCCACCATTTTCAAAAATGAGTTTAAATATCCATATTATGATCATTTTTAATTTAACTTCATTCTCTATATTGTACGCTAATGTGCTGTAGACAGTATAATATACACTGCATAATGAATACGTCCGCATGGACAGCTCAGTTCGTGAGTAAAAACACTCATTGTTAATACTGTACTGTATTTTGATTAAAGAAAAACCTAATGAAAATGATCAAACTCAAAAGCGCAATATTTCTAGTTTACGTAAATGGATGAACTACTTTTCTTCCCTCCTATACCTAGTAAATTGATTTGTTTGTATATTATGCCAGTATCATCGAACTCCAGTCTTGAAAGGGGGTAACAAACGGCGTTGATCCAACGGTATAGCCAGGTTAATATTAAAAATGTTAGTAAAAATAAAATGATGCCCCTGTATAAGCACTTGTTCTGACATTATTAACATGGTGAAAGAAAAAAATAACTTTTTTATTTGTCCCCATCAGAATGTTTGCTTGTTAGGCATTTTATTCGGCTGAAAGTTCTTAGAAAACCAAGAAAGAAATTATTGGATATATTTTGGAATTGGAACGGTGATACGATTTTAAACTTTTCTGCATTTTTTGCCACTGACGTTCAATATTGTAATCTACTATTAAAATATAGCTATAGCTACTTCCGAAAAATCTCAAATATTACTATTGAACACTCCAATATTTTCTGTATTTAAATTTTGAATACAATTTAAAAAGATTGTCAAATAAGTCGGAATATGATAAAGAGAAAATATAATTTTTTGTTTATTTTCCGTCTTGACTTATTACGATGTTAACTTAAAAATATTTTGTTAACACATTTATTTTTCTTATGAACATTTTCGCCTATTGTGGGCATCTTCAGACAAAAATATTTATACCTAAATTGCATAATATATGTTAAAGTACACAAATTAATTAGAGTATGTGAATACATTTAAAAATATTTTCTAAAAAGTATACAAAACACAGCAATAAATTATGTAATAAATATAAATGAAAATAGAAGGACTTAGGATTGGCGACGAAGGTCTTTCTTTATTTACACCATTTTTCCACAACAGTAAAATAGGATCCCATAAACGTTTCTCCCCTTGATTTCAACACATTGAAGATGCTTTTAAATTATATATGTAATATTTTCTGTGTCATAACATGTTAAAATATTCACATCTAATTTAAGAGGCTTATCTTTCAACAAATATTTATTTGAGTCTTTAAATATTTTAATCTAATACAATAACTTGTTCACGATCTCCAGCTAACATGAAGAATATGACATCAAATATGCATATTTATTACAGAATTTGTCGCTGTGTTTTAGTATACTTTTAGAAAATATTTTTAAATGTATTCATATATTCTAACTAATTAATTTGTGTACTTTAACATATATTATGCAATTTAGGCACAGATATCTTTGTCTGAAGATGCCCACAATAGGACGAAAACGTTCATAAGAAAAATAAATGTGTTAACAAAATATTTTTAAGTTAACATCGTAATAAGTCAAGACGGAAAATAAACAAAATATTATATTATCTCTTTATAATTTTCTGTATTGTTTTAGTAATGTAAATAAGTGACGTACAAGTTGTACAAGGTCTAGCTTTATCCCATTTGACCACGTAGGCATTTGGTTGTGCCATTTTAAAATTTGCACTTCTAAAGTTCTGCTGCCGAGGTGAAATTACGCAATATCCGTTGCCGGATCCTACCGCAAAACCGTTTAACTGTGTACACCTCACGGCAGTAGGAGATTGCCTTACATGAGCGGAGGTTCGCCTTTAATTTTCCTAGAATTACTTTTATAACTCCTGCGCTCTATCGCCTCCGAATAACAAATTACACGCCGCCACAACCACTGGCTTCACAGCTTCTATGTTTTAATTATATACAATCATGCCGTACTTAATTGAGCCTCGTACAGGTGATATGAACAATATTCATCTCAACCTATCAGACCATATAGTTACCGTACTTTAAATGTATTACCTGTTGTAGCTGTTCACTTGGCCAACGTACTTCCGTATCCACAAATTTCTCTTGTATTAGACGACGATTATTATTATTCGTAAAATTTAAACCTCTGTTTCAGACAGCACAGGGAAATGTCTGGTCTTTAATATTCACACAAAGACGCACTATGTAGAAGGTTAAAGTATAGAACTACTGAAAGTAAACGTGGATAAAAAATATTACAAACACGTGCATATATGAACATACAGGGTGTAAAAACTCCCTATCCTCATTATAGTCCTACTAGTGACGCGAATTGGAATTCAGAAGAGACAGCAGAACGTGACCTCAGACTCAGTGCCATCGAAGGAAAATAGCGGACAGCAGTTGGGGGCCATTTCGAAGAGAGTGGAGAAACTGAGAACCAAATCGAGGCAAATGAAAAGTAGAGTGATGGAGGTAGGAGATAGAGCAGGACGTAGTGATAAAAAAGAGGGGAAAACAAGGGGAAAAATCAGTATGATCTAAATAAATTGTGTGGAGGGGAAATAAATCGAGAGAAAAGAAAATTAAGGCCTAAAATAAATTGAAATTTGAAAAAGTTAGCACTGAGGTCCAAAGTGTAAATAGATAGAGACGTGAAGTGAGGAGAAATTTGACATAGAGGAGGGGAGTACAGACTTATAAGTATAATATTTTGGTGTAGTAGTGGGAGAGGAGTAAGATTAGTGGAAGAAATGTAATAATAAATTAAAACAATTAATGATGTAATGACTTGTACGAGAGGCGTTGTGAAACGGGGAGACGGCACTTTATACTAATTGTGAAGTGGCGCCTTACCAAAAAGGTGGTATTCCTTAATGACAAAAATATTCATTCATTCATTCATTCATGTACTCCTACTGCTTAGTGAGAGATTACTACGTACTTTCTTCGTCATTACATTTTTAAAACAATTTTGTATTTATAACTATCTTATTATATTGTGACAGCGACGTGAGATTCGAACTCACGACCAGCGTCCCGCGAGAGAGCATATCGCGCGGGCTTCACGGGGAAAGGGGAAAGGGGCCTACACGTGAGGGGAGGCTGCGCGCGCAGCTGCTACTTAACGCAGTGAATGTGGAACGACCTTCCCGACTATTCCAGAAATCCGTCGAAGTGGAAGACTCGCGAATTTTCGAGGCTACGTCGCTGTGGTTATAAATTACGGTCGCGAAGGAACGACAGCAATTTTAGAGTTTTCAGTTATTCAGTCAGTGAGTAAGCCAGAGCAAGCAAGCCAGTCAAGCCAACCGGAGTTCGACTCGAGTGTGCGTCCGCATCTGCATCAGCATCCGAAGGCCTGAGTTCGAGTGCAGTGGATCGCAGTTGGAGGGACCTGAGTTCGAGTGCAGTGGACCGCAGTTGGAGGGACCCGAGTTCGAGTACAGTGAACTGTCTCTGAAGGTCTGTGGTTCGAGATACTGTGAACTCGAGTGACTGAGATAGAAGAACTGTGAACTGAGAACTGATAGTTCTGATTTGTAAATAGTGCTTTGTAAATATTAGTTAAGATTAACAGTTCATTGTTGTTCGTACTAGTCCAAGTAAATTGTCATTGTCGTCGGTGGAGTGCTATAACGAATACTGTGTTGAGTGAAAATCCAATTGTTGACGAGAGCGTTTAAGGCGAATTGTAGAAAGGAATTATTGTAGTGGCGAATAAATTACATTGTTGTAACTAATAAAATTCACAATATGTTACTAGTAGCACGTAACGGCAAAATGTCGTCAAAAATACATTCAATTTTAAAACATCGCACTTACGGTAATTCGTACATCCAGATTTTAGTACACTAGCTCTGCCTACTTAGAATGCGTTCGAGTCTAAAGGAAGCAGAGAAACAGTACAACGTGGTACAACGTTGTCTGTTGTGAATCCAAGACCGCTCTTACCGGTAAGGCATCATGTCAGAACCACGTTCACGTCTGAGTATTTCTGAGAAAATGAATGTTATTCAGCTACTTAAAACGAAGAAAATATTAAGGATATTACTGGAGAATTTATAATAACATTTATTTATTTATATTTATTTTTATTTATTTATTTTTATTTATTTATTTATTTGTTTATTTATTTATTAATTTGCTTCTTTTTATTTATTTATTTATTTATTTTATTTATTTATTTATTTATTTATTTATTTATTTTACAGATACATATATTTCAGAAAATAAAATTAATTTGTATGAAATTATATCAGATTCGCTTTCTATAGCCTAATGAATTAACAACTCTTAAATCCAGATTTCCGCATGACCGATTATTTTGCTCTCCATAATAATAGACTAATAATAATAATAATAATAATAATAATAATAATAATAATAATAATAATAATAATTAATTTATTTCATCTATTTATTTATTTATTTACTGCGAATTGACAGACATAACACAGTCCGCTCAATAATTGCTAACAGATTAAGGGAATATGGTGAATACGAAGTATATGAGGAAGTTCAATGGAAGGATCTACACGGCGTGCTGACATCATAATAATTGACCGAGATAAAAAAACTGGTCTGATTCTTGACCCCACCGTAAGGTTCGAAATTAATGAAGATCAACCAAAGCAGGTACATGAAGAGAAACGAGCTATTTACCTTCCATGCTGTGATGATCTCAGTCATAAATATAATAGTCAAGATTGGAATGTCATTGGACTTACGTTTGGTGAGTGAGGAACAATTCCCAAATTTACATTGGAGATCCTCAGAAAATTAAAGGTTCCTGATAAGACTCTTCAGACAATTGCATCAACCATTTTAAAATCTTCATTGAACATCATCAATCACCATCTCTATTCATCTTTATAATATTCAATATATATTATTTATTTTCAATAAATTTTGATCGTTTTGATAGCTACCAAATCTTGTCTCAGAATATTCTGTTTTAAAATTTCATTATGTATTTTTTAACATTAATTTACATTTTCTTCTTTGTTCATTTGAATTGATTAGGATGCCGATATTTTAAATCCAAGATTTGGACGGCTGTCATTTCGACCATATTGTTGTTATAATATTATTATGTTGGTCAATAGCCAATGATAGTCCAGCACAATTTATACAATAATACGACATAGTAAACAGAATTAAATTTTCAATACAATTAATTTACAATAATAATAATAATAATAATAATAATAATAATAATAATAATAATAATACATTTTGAATAAGTAAATTAAATTGCAACGTTAATTACTGGATGCATGTAAATAAAAATAAAAATAACACTAATGATAAAATAAAAAGGTAAAAGGTAAAGGTATCCCCGTAGCATGCCATGAAGGCACTTCGTGGGCATGGAGGTAGAGCCCCATGCTTTCCATGACCTCGGCACTAGAATGAGGTGGTGTGGTCGGCACCACGCTCTGACCGCCTTTTACCCCGGGAAAGACCCGGTACTCAATTTTATAGGAGGCTGAGTGAACCTCGGGGCCGTTCTGAAAGTTTGGCAACGAAAAAAATCCTGTCACTACCTGGGATCGAACCCCGGACCTTCCAGTCCGTAGCCAGCTGCTCTACCAACTGAGCTACCCGGCCGCCAATGATAAAATAAAAATAAACATAAAAAAATCTTGAACCCTAGTGATGATGATGATGATGATGATGATGATGATGATGATGATGATGATGATGATGATGATGATGAGGAGGAGTTTCTTGTGTGTAGAATTTCATATTTGTTTTCAACAAGCATCACTGTCACTATGTAGGCCTACACAGTCCTTCTTCGCCCTAGTTCATAACGAGTGTACTCGGAACATAGCAGGTTGTTCCTTAATCCGGCGCATAACCATTACGAAACTAATTTGTCAGCGCCGTAACTGCTTTGTGTGTTAAAAGGGTCAATATTTTTGGTGCTGCTAGAACCTGACGACGTAGGAGATTCGGGGTTAGAGGGATGTCGCTTAGATTGCACGCAATGGTCCGGAAAACCACTTTAGAAGATAAACAATGAGGAGGCTAGGGTGGAATGGAGCTGCTTTTCTTGGCTGCGTTCTCCTGAACCCCTCCTTTTTCTCCCTTCTCCATGGCTGCTTCGAACAGCATTTAAGGAAAAAAAAAACTGGAAAGTTATCCCTCCAAGTTTCCTGCCTTTTAATTTGGGCCCATTTTCTTACAGAAATTGAGTTACTGTAAAACTGGGTCGCCGCTTACATCATGAGTGTTCATTCTTTCGCATCCCCCCCCCTATGTTAAACTCTGTTGTTTAATACTTAATAATCCAGGCTTTCGTCCAACACTCTAATTACGAGGTAATAGAGATACAACTAAGCATTTCTGTGGTGTTCCTGTTTCTTAATGTAAATTGACTCTGTCAAGAAAATTGTAATGTAGTTCTACAGGACGCAGAAAGGGAAGTACATTTCGGGCACTGACTTCATGTTTTCGTCGGTGTATGACGAAAAAGAGACGGATAAAGTTTTGTCGTAGAACAGAGTCCTCAAAGAAGTTGTTGCATGGCATATTATTGCAAACTTAAGAAGAAATATGCAAATGTTTTGAAACAAATAAATTTGCAGATTTCTTCATAAGTTTGAAATAAAATAATATGTCCAAAAATATTGCATATTTCTTCACGAGTTTGCAATAAAATATGTTAAAAAATATTGCATATTTCTTCATAAGTGTGCACTAAAAAAATATGTAAAAAATATTGAATATTTCTACATGAGTTTGCAATAAAATATGTTAAAAAATATTGCATATTTTTTCATAAGTGTGCACTAAAATAATACGTAAAAAAATATTGCATATTTCTTCATGAGTTTGCAATAAAATATGTTCAAAAATATTGCATATTTCTTCATAACTGTGCACTAAAATAATATGTAAAAATATTGCATATTTCTTCATGAGTTTGCAATAAAATATATTAAAAAATATTGCATATGTCTTCATAACTGTGCACTAAAATAAAATGTAAAAAAATATTGAATATTTCTTCATGAGTTTGCAATAAAATATGAACAAAATTTTGTATATTTCGTAAGAAATTTGCAATAAATAACACGTAACAGTTTCTTTGAACACTGTCTCTCGGCGCTGGTCCATGGATTAATTTACTGGCACTATCATCACCTTCATCTCACTCAATACGCAAGATAACCATTGCAGTTGATAAAGCGTCGTAGAAAATGGTTGCGAAACTTAGACTTTCACTGGAACAGAGACTAAGGCTGTTTGAGAATAAGGTGCTTAGGAAAATATTTGGGGCTAAGCGGGATGAAGTTACAGGAGAATGGAGAAAGTTACACAACACAGAACTGCACGCATTGTATTCTTCACCTGACATAATTAGGAACATTAAATCCAGACGTTTGAGATGGGCAGGGCATGTAGCACATATGGGCGAATCCAGAAATGCATATAGAGTGTTAGTTGGGAGGCCGGAGGGGAAAAAGAACCTTTGGGGAGGCCGAGACATGGATGAGAGGATAATATTAAAATTAATTTATGGGAAGTGGGATATGATGATAGAGATTGGATTAATCTTGCTCAGGGTAGGGATTGATGGCGGGCTTATGTGAGGGCGGCAATGAACCTCCGAATTCCTTAAAATTCATTTGTAAGTGAGTATGCCTAAGTAGTTGTGTGTTTAGTATTAAAACAAATGTTGCATTATACACTATCTACCAAAAAGTAATTGGGCACTGTTTTTGCCCCTTCAGAACCTCGTGGTACCACCCCTTGTTGCTATAACAGCAGCCACCCTGTCAGGCATGCTCTCCACTAGTTTGTGTAGGATATCCACTGGAATGCGTCGTCATTCCTCTTGCAACATGGCACTCAGTTGGACAATGGAAGTTGGCCCCATGTTTCGGCGGCTACTATGCAGTGGTATGCAGACAATAATGTTCACCGGTTGGACTGGCCTGCACGGAGTCCTGATCTCAATCCCATTGAGCACCTTTGGAACGAATTGGACCGGCGATTGAGGTCTCGGGAGATGCGACCAACTTCCATTGTCCAACTGAGTGCCATGTTGCAAGAGGAATGGCGATGCATTCCAGTGGATATCCTACACAAACTAGTGGAGAGCATGCCTGACAGGGTGGCTGCTGTTATAGCAACAAGGGGTGGTACCACGAGGCAAAAACAGTGCCCAATTACTTTTTGGTAGATAGTGTATAACACTGCGTACATATTGACTGTGGTGACACTATAGTGATTATGGGTCTTTCCCAAGTGTTCCTGCATAGCTGCTATCTTACTTACTTACTTACTTACAAATGGCTTTTAAGGAACCCGCAGGTTCATTGCCGCCCTCACATAAGCCCGCCATCGGTCCCTATCCTGTGCAAGATTAATCCAATCTCTATCATCATATCCCACCTCCCTCAAATCCATTTTAATATTATCCTCCCATCTACGTCTCGGCCTCCCTAGACGTCTTTTTCCCCTCCGGTCTCCCAACTAACACTCTATATGGATTTCTGGATTCGCCCATACGTGCTACATGCCCTGTCCATCTCAAACGTCTGGATTTAATGTTCCTAATTATGTCAGGTGAAGAATACAATGCATGCAGTTCTGCGTTGTGTAACTTTCTCCATTCTCCTGTAATTTCATCCCGCTTAGCCCCAAATATTTTCTTAAGCACCTTATTCTCAAACACCCTTAACCTATGTTCCTCTCTGAGTGAGAGTCCAAGTTTCACAACCATACAGAACAGCCGGTAATATAACTGTTTTATAAATTCTAACTTTCAGATTTTTGGACAGCAGACTGGATGATAAGAGCTTCTCAAGCTGCTATCTTAGTGAACCAAAAGAGATCACCTCTGTTTGTGAAGGATTTTATACAGAATTAGAGTTGTACTGTAGTTGAATTTGTGGGTTTCTGTTAACGTACCTTTCGATATTAAATTTTTATCACTACATCTAGCGTAATAACGGATTGTAGTTCGAAATTGTCTCTCAATTGAAATTGGTAACTGCGATCATCTTCGTTTTCATATAGGTTAATAATAATAATAATAATAATAATAATAATAATAATAATAATAATAATAATAATAATAATAATTTCATTTTAGCTGGCAGAGTTAAGGCCGTAAGGCCTTCTCTTCCACTCAACCAGCAAAAAGTGTATATACATATGCATGAACTTACAAAGAATTCAACAATTTGATTTAGATGAGAGTTACATGTATACAAAAGTTATTTACAAATTAAACAACAAAATACTATGAACTATTAATTAAACACTGAAATAAACTGTGTAGCAGAATTAAACTAAAATACATAGAATGTTAATATATTTCAAATAATATTAGATAATAGAAAAAGGTTATTACGAGACAATTAAAATACAGCACAATCAGGATGATGTCTAAAGAAAAAAGTAACAATGTAGTCAGTGATAGTTTAAATCAGTATGATTGGAGTGAAATGCTAATAAGGTTATCTTTTAAGCTGTTCTTAAAGGTGTTTATTGTCTTGCAGCCCCTAATACTTTGTGACAAGGAATTCCATTGACGCGAGGTGGATATTGTAAAAGATGATGAATAACAAGATGTTCTATGAAGAGGTATACTTAGCGTGCCACAGATAAGTGATCTGGTATTTACGTCGTGGTTAGAGTATAGATAAGAGAAACGAGACGAAAGGTAATTTGGTGTTGAAGTGTGCAGAATTCGAAAGAGTAAAGACAAAGAGTGTAAAGTTCTACGTTCTTTAAGTCGGAGCCACGAGAGACTTGCGAAGGACGGTGATATGTGATCATAACGTCGGATGTTGCACACGTATCTGACGCACATATTCTGAGCTCGCTGTAACTTGACTGACAATTCAGAACTTAGGTCACTTAACAAAACGTCACAATAATCGAAGTGCGGCGTTACTAGGGTTTGCACTAGGGTAAGTTTTAGTTGCTGGGGCAAGAAGTTTCTCAAGCGACTCAAACAGTGAATGGAGGAACAGATTTTTTATCGTTTCTTTAACTTGAAAATTCCAACTTAGATTATTATCAAAAAAGAAGCCAAGATTTTTTACGACAGATGAATAAGGGATTAGCGTGTTGTTAAGGGTAACAACTGAAAGATTACTGTTATTAAGGGAGTTAACTAAACGCTTATGTCCAATAATTATGGCTTGAGTCTTACTTGGATTAAGTGCGAGTCCGAAATTGGCCGCCCAAGTGGAGACAGTGGCTAGGTCACAATTTAACTTGTCAATCGATTCATTGATCGTATTGGGTCTGGAATGTATGTAAAGTTGTAGGTCGTCGGCATAGAGGTGATATCGGCAATACTGTAAGTTCTTTGATACGTCATTAATGTAGATAGAGAAAAGTAGTGGTCCTAATACGGAGCCCTGCGGCACTCCCGCCTTTGTGCATCTCCATTGGGAGAATTGATTATCAAGTGAAACACACTGTTGGCGGTCACGTAGGTAGGAGTCCATCCAGCTCAAGGTATTGTCTGACAGGTGCAAAGCCTTCATCTTTGCAAGAAGCAAGTCGATATCAACAGAACCAAAGGCATTGCTGAAATCGAGAAGGTTAGGACGCAGCAACACTATAAATCTCGCATTTTCCTTAGTGAATCAGGTAAGTTTCTAAAAATTAACATCATGAGACGTTCTAAATCAGGGCTGGGCACATTACGTCATTCTGAGAAATGAGCGCTGTGTGCTTTAAAGAGCTGGTCTTGCGAGCGGTGTGACGTATGCATACTGTACGTCATTCAGTGTCGGTGCAGTGGTGACTCTGCAGTATGAAGGCGAACTTTGAAGACGGAGCTTCCGCTCATACACTAACCGTCCCGCTATTCCCAATGCTTTTAATGTATCATGGGAGGAGGAGTTCTTTTCGTAGAGAGCAGTGGATTAGCAAAGTGTTTAATTTGACATAAAACACTCCAACTGATTAAGAAGTTCAATATACAACGGCATTATTCTTTACAACATGCTACTGAATATGACAAATATGTTGGTAATGAACGCCATAAATTAATACAACTTAAAGAAAATGTTTCTCTGGTACATTATATTAGACTATCTATTTGATATTTACATTGCATTATAGGTTATTATACATTTAGTAGTATATAATTTTAAATTATACAGTATTATGATATATCATGGTATAGTAGCCTATATTACAGTTCATGATATATAATATGATATATGATGTATCATGAACTGTAATATACTATTTATTATATCATATCATATATCGTATCGTATCATATATTATATTATACAGGGTGTTCATTTCAAAGTGTGTCATGACGTCACTGTTGTTGGGTCACCGATTTGAAGCGAGTTTCAGCTTATATGTTAGAGAAGTTGCCTATTATTTAAGGCGTTCTTCAATCTGAACTTGAGAACGTGTACGGTATAACTTGAATGTCGTAGCAACAGATGGTGGTCTGTAAAGTCTGTGTGCTACCATAACCTCTTTCGAACTGTGTTTTGCGCGGGCAAGTCGTACGCAGGGTATTTGTTATCATCGATTGCGTACGGCAACATTCCACAACACAAATCAAAATGCTCCGTGTCCATGTTGACCGTCCAAGTTAATGTCAACAAATACGTAAGTAATCGTCTTAACCCTCTCCCCCATATCCCGACAGTAAGAAAAAAAACTCACTTCAGTACGTGTTTTCAAACAGTTCACATTCTTGCCACTACTGGCGTTACCGTACGTATCGGTAAGTAATCTTCAGAATGAACGCCGTACTTGCCAGGCAACTTCTCTCGCATTTAGGTAATACGTCTTTGCGGAAGTGTAGGAAAATTGAATTCTCTAGGCTCATCGGATAGCCACATGACGACATACAGCGAGCCATGACACATTTTGAGCTGAACACCCAGTATTATATATTATATTATATTATATTATATTATATTATATTATATTATATTATATTATATTATATTATATTATATTATATTATATTATATTACATTATATTATATTACATTATATTATATTATATATTAACAGGATGACAATAATGCACTTAGTGAATCGGCTATGAGAATTAGCTACAAAATTTGCCACGAAATTGCAAAGGAATTGAAAACATTCAACGAAGGTGAATTCATCAAGCGATGTTTAATTATATTGGCAGATGAACTCTGTCCACAGCAAGTAGGGGAAGTGGAAGCCATACGCCTGTCTCGTAGAACCGTGGTGAGGGGATTGCAGTATGTGCGTATGGGTTATGTAAATAAGCCTAATGATTTGTGTGTGTATGTGTGTGTATGCGTGTGTGTGTAGCGAAGTTTATTCCATTAAATTAATAAGAGTGTTATAAATTCTGTACTGTGCAATGGATTGATGTAATATCCTTATAAACTATTATGTACTGACAGACTGAATGACTAGAACAACCGTGGCTCTTGTTATATTAATGCAGGGAAGGTAGCTGTAATGCGAGTCCGCCACTGCTCCGGCTTGGAATTGAAGTGCCTTGCGGAGCGAGAGCAGCTCTGGCCGACTACACGGAGCCGCTCTCATGCCCGGCCCTGTTCTAAATACATTAATTTTGTACGGTATATTTTCCTCCTTCGTCTCATTTCACGAATTCCACGCAGAAAAGCCACATTATGAACTTCATAGCGAGTCATGCTGCAGAGTTAGCCCACTTTTTAATCTACCCTATTGGCGGAGGCTAAAATTTAGCCGGCCAAACACTGCTTAGCACACGTACTATCGCTAACACTGGTTTATGAATACAAAAAATGTTAATTCGCTGATCATCAACCGGAAGTAGCTATTTAGCCCTCTCTAAGAATGTCTATGAATACGGCCCTATGAGATTATAAGGGAAAACCCTTTTTGAAACGGCCCGTTACCTGACTTGAACCCTTCGTAATGATTATAAGTACATTCTTGTAAATCCAGCATGCATTCGATGCTCTATGTTATAGTCCCGACGCTGTTATTCCCGGCGTGACTCCGCCTCTTTGCTTACGTCTTTGAAAGTGAAGGCTCTATAAAGTCTAGGTAGGTAGTATCGTTCGCCATTTTTCCATTTTTGTTCTTACGTTGCCGAGCTACCATACAAGGAATCTATTTGGTACACTGTTAAATATTTTCATGTCGTAGCTCCTATGATAATAAATCAAACGCATTGTAATTGAGCGGCAAATAAAGTCTTCGTGTGCTTTCTGCGAACGCCAACGAAAGAGCTAAAATGGCGGGCGGTTATAGTAAGTATTTATCGAGCCTTAAGAAATGAATCAGCGAATCACAAGACGCACACGTTTAAATGTAGCCGACCTGCAACGCGATTGGCTGCCGGAAATTAGAGCGACGGGACTATAGATTGTTAGTTTAAAATAAATTCGTAATGTCACGTCATTTGTCTTTGTTGCACACGTCTCGTTGCATGCCTTATTTTCTGGCGCGAACATAGAACCAATCAGCGGTTGGGCGCGGTAGGATTTTGTGCTATGTTTGTTGATAAGCGGAATCTTCTGGTATGGAATGAATATTGGTTCACCGCGTAAGATGATTGATAGATCGGAATGTGGCGATTAAGATTTATAGGATAGCAGCTGATTATAAAACCTCAAATTATACAGCTTAGCGCAGTAAAATATTGAGGACATCTGGAACGAAATTCTGGATATTGGGTGTCGACATTTAACAAGACTGTAAATGTAAGTAAAGAAGTTCTTAATTTGTTAGATTCGAAACAGGATTTCTCCGCCACATACTGTAGTGCGAGTTAATCTACTTTATCATCATCAGCCCTGAATTGTACAACGTGTCCAGGTGTAATAACAGAATTGAATACTTCCTATTAGCGAGCAATGTAATCTAAATTGAATCGTTTAGGAAAATACCAAAGGCATTAGTCTTTTTCAGACTTTTGTGTGTTTACAAGATAGGAAATATTTGGTATTCCACCACCGCGGACCAGAGGTGACCTCACCCATCTGTGGGAAGTGGGAATGCTTCTTCTACGGGTCCAGCCAGGGGCGTAGTCCCCACCTGGGAGGCCTCAGGTTCTCTTAAAATAGAGAGTAGTACGCCTATACACACCTTAACTTCTGTCACAGTTCTCAGCTAAATCTACTTACAGACAAAACAGGAAATTGTGGGCCTACGTATTCAGATACGTTCGCATTTTTATTTTACGTGAGTTTTTTATTCCACTTAATATTAATTCGGTGTTCAACTCAATCTATAGCAACTAAAACTTACCCTCGTACAAACCCTAGTAATGCCGCACTTCGATTATTGTGACGTTTTGTTAAGTGACCTAAGTTCTGAATTGTCAGTCAAGTTACAGCGAGCTCAGAATATGTGCGTCAGATACGTGTGCAACATCCGACGATATGATCACATATCACCGTCCTTCGCAATTCTTTCGTGGCTCCGACTTAAAGAACGCTGAACTTTACACTCTTTGTCTTTACTCTTTCGAATTCTGCACACCTCAACACCAAATTACCTTTCGTCTCGTTTCTCTTATCTATACTCTAACCACGACGTAAATACCAGATCACTTATCTGTGGCACGCTAAGTATACCTCTTCATAGAACATCTTGTTATTCATCATCTTTTACAGTATCCACCCCGCGTCAATGGAATTCCTTGCCACAAAGTATTAGGGGCTGCAAGACAATAAACACCTTTAAGAACAGCTTAAAAGATAACCTTATTACCATTTCACTCCAATCTTACTGATTTAAACTATCACTGACTACATTGTTACTTCATTCTTTAGACATCATCCTGATAGTGCTGTATTTTCAAAATTGTCTCATAATAATCTCTTTCTATTATCTAATATTATTTGAAATATATTAACATTCTATGTATTTTAGCTTAATTCTGCTACACAGTTTATTTCAGTGATTAATTAATAGTTCATAGTATTTTGTTGTTTAATTCGTAAATAACTCTTGTATTACATGTAGCACTTATCTAAATCAAATTGTTGAATTCTTTGTAAGTTCATACATATGTATGTATAATTTTGGTGGTTAAATGGAATAAAATAAATTATTATTATTATTATTATTATTGGCATAATAATAATAATAATAATAATAATAATAATAATAATAATAATAATAATATATTCAGGATTCTACAGCTGCTGCCGTCTTCCTATGCCAGTCCTCCAAAGCCTTCTGTCTTGTGCGTCTTCAGTCCTCAACCCCCTCTTGTGTATGACCTCCATTACTTCGTTGTCCCAAGTTCTTTTTGGTCTACCTCTTCCTCTTCTTCCTGGAGGTTTCCACTGGTAAATTTGTTTAGGCCATCTATCTTCACCCATCCTCATCAGATGACCAAACCACTTCAAACTCTTATTTTCTATTCTATTTAACACTGTCTCTTCAGCATCCATTCTATGCCTAATTTCTTCATTTTTAATGTGACCCAAGCGGGAAACTCTAGCACTTCGTCTCAAATAATCCATTTCTACGGCCAAAATTATTTTTCTATAATATGCATTCGTTACCCATATTTCACTTCCGTAGTTTAATATAGATTCAACTAACATTTTGCCAATATATTTTTTGGTATCCTTCCAAAGATGTTTATCCCACCATATAGAATTTAAACATGTTATAATTGTTTTACTTTGTTTAATTCGGTTTTTTATTTCCTCTTCGCCAATACCGTCTACTTTAGTTATAATTGTACCTAGGTATTTTGCCTGGTTAACTTGTTTAATTTCAATTCCATCATCTATAACAATATTATCACTACTTTCAGTATTAATGCCAAATATTCCGTCTTCTTATAATTTATAGAGAGACCCCAGGATTCATAAAATTTGTTTAATCTTTTGACCATAAATTCTAAATCAAAAAGATCTTGGGCAATCACTACTTGATCGTCTGCAAATTGTAAATTAAATAGGAATTTATCTTCTATTTTTATTCCCATCCCTTGACAGCTTTGTTTCAGTACCTGTTCGATGTATATATTGAACAGTATTGGTGATAAGCTGCAAGCCTTGTCTCAACGCTTTGGAGGTTTCTATTTGTTGTGAAAAGGTTTTTCCAATTTTAATATAGGATCTATTATCGTTATACATTTCTCTTATGACGGCAATTAAATTTTTATTTATATTGTTCTTCAAAACTTCCCAAAGTTTATTTCTTGGTACAGTATCGTAGGCTTTTTCAAGATCTATTAATGCCAAATGTGTTTCTTCTCCAACTGCAATGCGTTTCGCAATTATCTGTTTCAAAACGAAAAGATTATCTATGCAGGATCTTCCAGCTCTAAAGCCACTTTGACCTTCTCCAATTTTATATTTAAATTCATAATAATAATAATAATAATAATAATAATAATAATAATAATAATAATAATAATAGGCCTAATAATAATAATAATAATAATAATAATAATAATAATACTTACTTACTGACTTTTAAGGAACCCGGAGGTTCATTGCCGCCCTCACATAAGCCCGCCATTGGTCCCTATCCTGAGCAAGATTAATCCAGTCTCTATCATCATATCCCACCTCCCTCAAATCCATTTTAATATTATCTTCCATCTACGTCTCGGCCTCCCCAAAGGTTTTTTTCCCCTCTGGCCTCCCAACTAACACTCTGTATACATTTCTGGATTCGCCCATACGTGCTACATGCCCTGCCCATCTCAAACGTCTGTATTTAATGTTCCTAATTATGTCAGATGAAGGATACAATCCGTGCAGCAATAATCATCATCATCATCATCATCCTTCACGAATTAGGCCTCTGTAGACCTGTTTCGGCCCCATCTAGCAGTCTTCTTAACGGTCTTCCTGGTCGACGATGTCCTCTAGGTTTATATTGCATCATAATTTTTGGGATTCTTGAATTTTTCATTCTTCTTACATGATCTAGCCAATTGAATTTGTATCTGGTGATTTTTTCTTCTACTGACTCTACTTCTAATTGTTCTAAAATTTCTTCATTCCTTTTCGGTCTAAAAGAGTATATCCTGCTGTTCTCCTGAAAAATTTCATTTCCGTTGCTTTGATTCTGTTCATGTCTTTTTTCTTTAATGTCCAAATCTCGCTTCCGTATAGAAGGGTGGGTAATGCTAGTGTATTATATATTTTTATTCTTGTAGATTTTTGTACTAATTTAGCTTTTAATGTATTGTTTATTATTCCTAGAATTTGTGTAAATTTGGTAATTTTCTTGTTCACATCTTTTCATTTTGATAAGATATTTCACAACCCAGATAATTGAAATTTTGCACTTGTTCGAGGCATTGGTTATTGTGCAGCAATAATAATAATAATAATAATAATAATAATAATAATAATAATAATAATAATAATAATGATAATAATTTATTCAAATAAATATACACGCAATAAAATACAGTGGATTCCGAAAGAACATTGGTCGTGTTCGGGGAACATTTCAATTGATGCGAACGTTTACAAAAAAAAAATCAATGAATTTGTCTTAAAAAAATACAAAATGTAGTAAGTGTAGAATCATTTATGAAAATATTTTCATTTGGGTTATATACGCTCACTAGTAGGCCTAGTGGTCAGAGCATCTGACTACGAAACTAACAGACGTGGGTACAAATTCGGGTTGAGACAAGTTGCTTCTTTGAGGTTTCATCCGCTATTTTCCCTCTATCCGCTTAAAAGCAAAGTGCCTGGCCTCTTCTAGAGGACCAGTTCACAGATCCCTTCCGCCATTATCACCATCTTCCCACTGGTATCAATAGAGCATCATGGACCTACGTGCAATGGAGCCGCTATGAGGGAAAGACCTAACAAATTCATTCTTTACTACAAGGACAGCTATTTCAACGTGAACCGTTTGTGTGGAACTTCTGTACATTAGTAAATGGATGTTTCACGAATTTATCCACAAGAGTTTCTGACACAACCTTCTATGATGATTATTACAGTAGTAACATACTTCAATATGTGATACTGGGACAAAGTCGGTAGAAAACGTTTTTAGCAGACATACAGATGAGATGATTGGAATTTGCAAATATTCTATTTCAGTGAAAGCATTGTTAGAATAGTCTTGTGAATAGGCAGTAAGCAGCCATAGAAGCATTCGAGCAGGCGGTGGTTTGTGTATAGGGTTTGTGAACATGAGCTGTTACTGCTTTTAAATATTCCCCGTAATGATTCAAGTGCAACAGTATACTGAAAATTGCGAATCAGATGCGACAAAATGCGGACAGTATTACAGTGATAGATTAACATGATTGGTTGAGACTGTACGAATTCTTACACGGATAGATTAACGTGATTGGTTGAGACTGTACGAATTCTTATATGAGTAGATTAACGTGATTGGTTGACAATGTACGAATTCTTATACGGATAGATTAACATGATTGGTTGAGACTGTACGAATTCTTCTTTTTTTAAGACAGATTGATTTTTTTGTAAATGTTCGCATCAATTGAATTGATCACCGAACACGACTAAGGTTCTTTCATGATTGGTTGAGACTGTACGAATTCTTATACGGATAGATTAACATGATTGGTTGAGACTGTACGAATTCTTATACAGATAGATTAACAAGATTGGTTGAGACTGTACGAATTCTTATACGGATAGATTAACGTGATTGGTTGAGACTGTACGAATCCTTATACGGATAGATTAACGTGATTGGTTGAGACTGTACGAATTCTTATACGGATAGATTAACGTGATTGGTTGAGACTGTACGAATTCTTATATGAGTAGATTAACGTGATTGGTTGAGAATGTACGAATTCTTATACGGATAGATTAACATGATTGGTTGAGACTGTACGAATTCTTCTTTTTTTAAGACAGATTGATTTTTTTGTAAATGTTCGCGTCAATTGAATTGATCACCGAACACGACTAAGGTTCTTTCATGATTGGTTGAGACTGTACGAATTTTTATTCGGATAGATTAACGTGATTGGTTGAGACTGTACGAATTCTTATACGGATAGATTAACGTGATTGGTTGAGACAGTACGAATTCTTATACGGATAGATTAACGTGATTGGTTGAGACTGTACGAATTCTTATACGGATAGATTAACGTGATTGGTTGAGACTGTACGAATTCTTATACGGATAGATTAACGTGATTGGTTGAGACTGTACGAATTCTTATACGGATAGATTAACGTGATTGGTTGAGACTGTACGAATTCTTATACGGATAGATTAACGTGATTGGGTGAGACTGTACGAATTCTTATACGGATAGATTAACATGATTGATTGAGACTGTACGAATTCTTATACGGATAGATTAACGTGATTGGTTGAGACTGTACGAATTCTTATACGGATAGATTAACGTGATTGGTTGAGACTGTACGAATTCTTATACGGATAGATTAATGTGATTAACTGTGATTCTTATACGGATTTAACGTGATTGAGACTGTACGAATTCTTATAGATTAACGTGATTGGTTGAGATTAACGTGATTGGTTGAGACAGTACGAATTCTTATATGAGATTGAGACTGTTGAATTCTTATGTACGAATTCTTATATACGGATAGATTAACGTGATTGGTTGAGACTGTAATAGATTAACGAATTCTTATACGGATTTAACGTGATTGGTTGAGACTGTACGGATAGATTAACTTTGGTTGAGACTACGAATTCTTATACGGATAGATTAACGTGATTGGTTGAGACTGTACGAATTCTTATACGGATAGATTAACGTGATTGGTTGAGACTGTACGAATTCTTATACGGATAGATTAACATGATTGGTTGAGACTGTACGAATTCTTATACGGATAGATTAACATGATTGAGACTGTACGAATTCTTATACGGATAGATTAACATGATTGGTTGAGACTGTACGAATTCTTATACGGATAGATTAACATGATTGGTTGAGACTGTACGAATTCTTATACGGATAGATTAACATGATTGGTTGAGACTGTACGAATTCTTATACGGATAGATTAACATGATTGGCTGAGACTGTACGAATTCTTATACGGATAGATTAACGTGATTGGCTGAGACTATACGGATAGATTAACGTGATTGGTTGAGACTGTACGAATTCTTATACGGATAGATTAACATGATTGGTTGAGACTGTACGAATTCTTATACGGATAGATTAACGTGATTGGTTGAGACTGTACGAATTCTTATACGGATAGATTAACATGATTGGTTGAGACTGTACGAATTCTTATACGGATAGATTAACGTGATTGGTTGAGACTGAAATTCTTATACGGATAGATTAACGTGATTGGTTGAGACTGTACGAATTCTTATACGGATAGATTAACGTGATTAAGACTGTGATTCTTATACGGATAGATTAACGTGATTGGTTGAGACTGTACGAATTCTTATACGGATAGATTAACATGATTGGTTGAGACTACGAATTCTTATACGGATAGATTAACGTGATTGGTTGAGACTGTACGAATTATTATACGGATAGATTAACGTGATTGGTTGAGACTGTACGAATTATTATACGGATAGATTAACGTGATTGGTTGAGACTGTACGAATTCTTATACGGATAGATTAACGTGATTGGTTGAGACTGTACGAATTCTTATACGGATAGATTAACATGATTGGTTGAGACTGTACGAATTCTTATACGGATAGATTAACGTGATTGGTTGAGACTGTACGAATTCTTATATGAGTAGATTAACGTGATTGGTTGAGACTGCACGAATTCTTATACGGATAGATCAGCCGTGGCAATGATAGCTGGCAAGATAGCTGAGCATTTCTCTTGCTTCCTACCTTCCCCCAACCCCCACCCTCTCACTCACTGGAGTCAAACTCCGTTCCATTTGTATTTGTCTCTGACCTGCGAGTGGCGTATCGTCGCAATGTCTCTCTCGAAACCATGTACCTCTACAAAAACGAAAGTTTCAAGTATGATGTGTGGACGCATTTTTTTCCAGCCATTATGATGAGAATATTAAATGTATGATTTGTTCACAAGTATTACGAGGAAACGGTTGTATAACATAAAACGGCATTATACTACATGTCACTCATGAAACATTAAAAAGTTGTGTTATTGTTATTATTGTTATTATTATTATTATTATTATTATTATTATTATTATTATTATTATTATCTCTGTCGTCGATCCTTTTTCAGCAGATGTACGAATAATGCGGTTAGCTCTTCAATTTAAACTCAGATTTACTATGTGATGTTGTATTGTATTGTATTGTATTGTATTGTATTGTATTGTATTGTATTGTATTTATTAACATTCCATGGTATTCATACATGCTTACAGCTAGAATATAGAACAAGTCAAAAAACTTAAGACTATTATAAAATCTTAATTTATAGTCACAGTCTAGATGAAATATATACAGACGAGATTTACAATATTGTCTACTAGTACAACACATAGTTTTAGTATCAATTTCATGAAGTGTTACTGAATGTCATGTATTCACCTACAGAATAGAAGGCGTGAGAAATTAGGTACTTCTTTAATTTGGCCGTAAATAATTTTATGTTTAGAGTTTCATTTTTATATCGATAGGGAGGCTATTAAAAATTTTTACTGCCATATAACGCACTCCTTTTTGATAGCACGATAGACTTGCCGATGGAGTATGAAAGCTACGTAGATATAAGGACTTGACAAATGTTGAGCTTTTCAAATCTTTGCCAAAAAATAAATATCCGAAGCTTCGTTCTTTCGCTTGCTCTGTTGAAGCCATATTCGCTACAACTTACGTTTGTGAAAAAAAAATTATTTGCAACAATGAAAATAGTAAAAACCAAATTTAGATCACAACTGACAGACAAATACCTTGGTATCAACTACGACTGGCAGTAAGTGACATAATTCCTGATTTTGAAACTCTGTCGCAGAGACATTCTGAAGATAGTTAATTTCAGGTTGTGATAATGTGTCCTATGTTTTCTTATTCATTTCTTTCTTCGTTACACGTACTAAACATTAGTTTGTAACCTTATAGGCCTACTGTATAAAATTATAGGCCTATTTAAGTGCTTGACGTAAGGGAAATGAAAATCCGTTAATAAGTCAGACATTTGCTTCATTTCCCCTTCGGGTGTCCGCCTCCCTCTATAGGTGCTATGCACGTTGCAGGTTACACAGTGGCTCGGCGCACGATTACATTTTCGCTACGGCTGGGATAGATTAACGTGATTGAGACTGCACGAATTCTTGTACGGGATTGGTCACTGGTTCCATGAGCGAAATAGTGACCTTAAGCATGCATTCGTAATTTCTCTTTGCTGTTTTATAAAAAAAGTTTGTTATCGGATTTAAATCGTGATATTCTGAACAGCGATGTTTCTTAGGAGACGTTCCATTTAATCTTATCTGTATCTACAAAGAAAGATGAATATCTCTGGAATGATTAACAACAGAGCATTCCGACTACTTTATTTATATTTTTCATTATAATTACTATTGACCTATGTTATCTTTGCAAGTAAAAATTGAAAAAAAAAAAAAAAGAGCTATTAAAATTCAAATTTTGTGCCAATTTTTTTCCTGCATGGAAAAACTCAGAATAGGTGTTACCGAGCCGCTCTGATTATTATCGCTTCTTTCATAAGTCGTACTAATTTCGAATGCAAATAGACCGTCAGAAGATTGCGTTTAATTTATGATTGGATGGTTTATATGTTAAGATGTGAACATGTGAAGGAAAGCAAATACGCTCAGAACTCCACAAGTGTTTGTTTTTTTCTTAGTAATTAGTCCGAAGTCCCTAAAAAATTCTAACACAAAATGTAAATCTCGCTACTCGCCTTTGAGGGTAATTTGAAGTCAAGCGTACCGAAGGTTGGGCGAGCGATGTAAGATAAAATTAGAAACCGGAATAAAAAAAAGACTGTGAGCAAGGCAAGTTGATTTTATTTACCTGTAGTGCCTCATTAGTAAGTTTAAAAATAAAGAAATTCATACACTGGAGTATGTTTTTAAATTTCTTCCACTTGGTTTCCTAAATTGATGCAACTTGCCCCCCAGCGGATCGTGGGTATGACACTTACACCGACTTAGCATATAATTTTGTTACACTGCGTCAAGTTGTAATTAAATAAAGCTAGTCATTCTCTTGTTTTCTTTACACAATGCTGGGGAACTGTAAATTACTGACGTGGCAAAAGAAACATACATGTACACTGGGGCAAAGAACCCACCTTAAGGCCAAAGGTTCAGATAACGAAGCTATTATTTCCATTAGCTTCTAAAGATATTATGGTAAAACAGTTCTGTGCAAAACTTGTACTAAAGCTCTGGAAACCTGTGTGATGACTTCGATGGACTTTTCAGTCTTCGTTGTTCATGAATATTCGTTTTGTTACAACAAAACTATCACCTGTCTTCTTCATAGCACTATCACCGTCGTGAACACATTGTCTCGAACATATCTTCATTACAACCATGTCACTTTCACCACGATTATCATCATCTTTGATATCGGGAAGCGGAATTTTCGTCACCGGAACACTCGTCATTGTACCACCTGGTCACTGCAATTTTGTCACCCGGTGTTTTGGTCACATCGACTTTTTGGTCACCCGATATTTTCGTCACCAGTACACATTTTTTATAAATAATAATTTATTTTTACAACTAAAATATCCATAGGTACACTGTATAAAATGCTATGTGTTTAATGATTCAAAATTGCCACACAGCATGAAATGTTAAGTGATTTATGTTTCAAAATTGCCACCCAAATTGTGTCCGATGGCTTTGAGGCAGACCTATGTAAGAACATCACCATCTTCATTATAATCAGGGTATCGTTCTGTGACCCTACTATTCCTTCTGTGCAAATCCTTCACTTTCTTATTTTTACGGGGTGGGGAGTGACCTTCGTAATAACCCTAAAACCTCTAATACTTCGAGTGAATCGAAATTCTCCTTCGTGATGCTCCATCAATATACTAATTTTGATAATAACTAAAATAAGTAAGAAAGTCCTCTTACACCTAAAATTTGTTTTGCCAAATATTAATGTGTTACCACGGAAACAACCTTACAATGACATTTAAATCTCATTATAGGCTACTTAAGTTATATGTGTAACCACGGAAACAACCTTACAATGACATTTAAATCTCATTATAGTTATATATGTGTAACCACGGAAACAACCTTACAATGACATTTAAATCGGTAATTGTGAATTACAGGAACGCCACTTCTTACCTTTTTCAAAATCGCTGAAATAAACTATAAAACGAAATTATTTAAAAAAATCGTGTTAGAAGATTGAATTTGTGTATTTTTGGTCCAGGGAGCATCCACTTTTTGGTGCAAAGATAATTCGTTTGGCGTGTTTCTTAATTGAAATTAGGAAATGGCGTTCCTGTGCTTCACCTTTAATCTAAAATGTAACTGGATGCCAGAACGCCGGTGACTAAAATGTAATCGATGACAAGAAGGTATAATGACAACATCTCCGGTGACGAGAATTCCTAGACCCTTTGATATCATCATTAGAGATTCGCAATCAGGATAAATGCGAAAAGTGCCCAAATGCTGTCAAAATAAGCAATTTTATGTTTAAAAGCTTGTTAAGTATGTTACTGTAGATTTTTAATCCGCGATGAAATGCGCGAAATTGAGTACAAAATGATAAATGTATGTATTTCTGGGAAATAAGAGCGAAATTACATTTTATGGGACATTGTTGTCTTTTTGTAAAGACCCCGCCACATATAGGTCCTTACATTTTTTTTTACAATTAATTTGGTCATCCCTCTGTATTAGCTTTTACAGTATGAATAGTATAGGAATGTAACCTATCTGATACCCTGTTTCTTGTTATCTGTGTACCGTTATTTGCAATTTTCAACTAATCTTCCTGGTGCTGGTGGTAACGTAAGATCTATGGAAAACAATAAATGAAATGTCATCCTTAAAAGTTACCTACTTTCATCTAGTTATGTGTTCCTTATCTATATTCTGATTTTTATATCGGAGGTTAGGTGACCAGGGTAATTAAGGGAACACTCCACTAAAAATGACATTTTTCCTAATCATTTTTTTTCGACATTTTTTCAACAAATTTTGAACCCCCAAATGTTTATGGCTTTTGATTTTGATTTTTTATTCTTTTTAGAAATATTTCCAAACGCAGTTTTTTAGTAGAAGATCTCTCGTCTTTTTTTTTTTTTTTTTTCGTTACATTCACAAGACATACAGAAATATTTCTATGCATTCATTTTATGAAATATCTCATCTATTCTCTTTGAAAAAAATGTTCTGAAATTTTAAAAGTGTTGTTTTTCCTGTAATTAATTAAAATATATATTAATAAAATAAACTATCAGCATTTCTCACAAAATAAATGCATAGAAACATGCAGCTATCTCATAAATACTTGCAGTAAAAATTTCATCCAGATTGATTAATATTTGGCATAAAACGTTGGTGTTGAATCAAGAAAAATAAACTTACGGAAAAATGGATTAGAAAGTAAAATGAATATTTATGCAAATTAAAATTCTCCTCCACTAAAATCTTCTAGTAACTTCAGGAAGCCAACTTTAGTACAAAAATTTACTAGATTTGGAATCAGATATTTGTAAAAAATAATTCTTTGTTGAAAAAATAATTTTGCAGATCTTTAAATGCCATGCCACCTTACAGCCTTAATTTAAAAAAAAAAATTATAAACATAGTTGTAATCAGAATTGAATTATGTCCATTTGAGGTAAGAAAACATACATTCTAAAGAAGTGAAATAGCCAATAAAAATGTTTTAAAAAATTTCATGATTTTCAGTGGCGTCTCCTCTTAAATTCTAATGCTTGACTTACAAATATAATTTCGTTTTAGTTCTATAGTTCTACTTTGATCCTTCTTATTTTGAGAAAATTGGTAATAACTTCAGCTGTAGTCCGACATTTTTGTGTATTTGCACCGTGTTTTACATGCTCTGTCGGCAATAATAAAAAAAGCATACCTTGAAAACGGTGCCTTGTCCGCACACCTTCAGATGTATTGACATAGTCTTTTGAATCACCCTGTATAGTCAATATAATGTTGCAAATATCATGTGAATTGCCGGGAATCATACTCTTGTATTTTAGTGTAAAAATGTAGTCTAATGCAAACATGGAGGAAGCTTATTTAAGTGCATTTAGATGTATCTAACTCTACATCATTGCAGCGACATGGCCGCACATGTATTCCGTTCCCCGCTTCGCATTACGGTAATGGAGTCCATTTAAATAAACGTATCTGAATGCGACTGCATCTGCAAATTATCATACCACGAGCTCGAATTTAAAATCTCAGAAAAATTGTATTCGGTGTCACATTTTTAAACAAAAAATTGATCCTTCTTTTCTTATAAATATAAGTATTTAATTTATGTATAGAATTTTATTCAGCTTCCTCCAAGTGAAGGCTGCCTAGAAGACAAAGCTTACCAAAAAATTGTTGTTTTTTTTTTGAGTAAATGGTAGGTACACAATCATCATCATCATCATCCTTCATGCATTAGGAAATTGATTCCTGTAGCAGCTACTGAAATTGGTCCATCCATCTTTTGGCTGGTCTTCCAATATTTCTTCTTCCCCGAGGTTTATATTTCCAAAACTTATATGGTATCCTGTCGTCCTGCATCCTTGAAATGTGAGACATCCATGTATTTCTATATGCTTCTATTTTGTTGGTTAATTCATATATCTCAAGTTCTTCTCTTATTTCTTCGTTTCTTTTATGTTCTATTTTCCTGCAACCTGCTACGCTTCTCAAATATTTCATCTCATTTGTTTGTAATCTAGAGGCATATTTCTTTTTCATAACCCATGTTTCGCTTCCATATAGTAAACTGGGCACTGACATCACCTTATAAAATTTTAACAATGTATCTTTTCTAGCTTTTGATTTCAGGGTTCTTCTTATTGTTCCATTTATGTAATTAAATTTTTCAATTTTTCTTTTTGATCATAGTCTCATTTATAAGATAAGGTAACACCCAAAAATTTAAATTTATTTACCTGTTCTATGATACTGTTTCCTATTACTATTTAGATCTTACAGGATATTTGCCACAAAATGCCATAGTTTTAGTCTTATGTACAGATATCTCCATATTATAATTCTTATTTCTTTTCCATAACCCATCTACTGCTCTCTGTAGGTTATTTTTATTATTTGCTATTACTACCTGATCGTCAGCGAATAGCATCGTCATTAAGAAATTATCTTCATTAAAATTCTGTGTATAGTTCTTTATTTTTATTTTCCATTTTCTTAATATTTCGTCCATATAGGCTATATATTGAATAGAATCGGCGACATACTGCAGCCTTGTCTCAAACCTAAGTTAACTTCCTCTACTCTTATCTGTGTATCACCAGCTATTTGTATTTTAGAATTATTATATATGTTTTTAATCACTTCAACTGGATGCAATAGAGTACCTCTATTATATAATATTCTCCATAATTCATTTATATTTATTCTATCAAACGCCTTAATATAATCAATAAATGTTAAATGCGTTTCTCTATTAAATTCTTTATGCTTTTCTATTATTCCTATAACACAATTATAAATAATTGAAGACGACTAAACAAAATATCATTAATTCCAGAAGAAACATAAAATTTCCTAGTACGGTATCTATTTGATATCAGGTGATCACAGTCGTCTATTTAGCACTAGTTGCAGGTGGCGTAGCGTCAATGTAAGCTAAAAAGCTCAGCTTCCCAGTTAATAATAATTTCATAATAAACCTGCAGTTTATGAACAAAATTATTTATAAATTTTAATAGAGTTTATATTTATGCGTTAAATATTGTGATGCGGCAGCTCAGGATGATTTGTGATGCAGCAGTAAACAAGAAGCCTGCACACACCAGCTTCCAAGCAGACTGGGTTCTTTCACTCATTCTTCTATGTAACCCACCCCGCAGATTTTCATCCCTTTCTAACTAACCTACCCTGGTCGCAAGGCACGGAAGAAGCTAGCTTTTACATTCAAAGTTTCCAAGTTATCCCTTTCGTGAGTTGTGTTCAGTTGAAGTGTTAGTGTGCATTGTGGCTGATATAATAAATAATGAGTGAAATAACAGTTCCTGACACCAATTTACTTGAATTTTTAGGACAATTCTATTATCAAGACTGATTTACGAACAAAAGTGCGATTTAAAAGACAAATGACCGTGTCTATTTGTTAGAGATATGTGTAAACCATGAAATCATATTTTACTATGTACCATTTGAGGTCATGCCTTATTGGTGTTACTTACGAGGTTCCAACCAATCTTCGGACTGCTGACTTGACATTGACTGCTATTTATTTTAAGACTATATTTTTGTAATACGTTTTCTCATATGTACACGAAAGACAACTTGAGTTAGCTTCCCCTGTTCAAAATTTCATGCTACGCCACTGCTAGTTGCAAGACCCAACTTAAGTGAGCAGATCGCCATAGCAAAGAGGTCAATCTATTTACGTGTAGAGATGGTTTCTTAGGATTTTTATAGATCCCTTCACTGCAGACAGAGATACTTCAGTGACAAGAGTTTGTCCTAGACAAAACTGGTTGCAAAAATGCGCGAATCTTTTTTTGATGGTCCCTCTAGCCCCAATCAATAATCCAATAACTTAGATCGACGTTAGATGATATTTTCCCTTATAATATGATATAGTGGGGCCGTATATGTCGCATTTTTCCTGATGTACTCAGCAGGTTGATTTTCATATGTTTCCATCCTTACTGTTCGATCAATTATGAATCCGCTGTTGATCTTGTCGGGATAGCGATGATGTCAATGCGCCTTGTAGATCCATTTGTGGACAAACCATGGACCTCCTCCTCTATTTGGTAGTCTTTTCCTCGTAGGGCCGATGCTAGGAGGGAACGAATCTTGTGGTGACGACTAAGGAGAGGATTCCTATGTCATTAAATATTCTTTTTTCGTGTGGTAAAACACAATTAACAAAGTTAAAATTTCCGAACATGAAGTTTCAAGTTTAAACCCCGAATTTTATTTCACATAAAACACATATTTTCACAAAAAAATTATGTAAATACATATTTTCAGGAAATCTATTATAAACACTTAAATCTTGGAGATTTTTACATAAATAATTTTTTTACAAGAACTTTTAAATATTTTAAAACTAAATCAATTATATCACTCAGAAGTACGTTATCTTTTTTTAAGAATTCTTGGTTGGTTCGTGTTTCTAAGCGCTGTTTGGTGTATCCCTGATCCATTTTCGTAATAGTATCGCGTCAAGTTCTGAGAACTGCTAGGCAGCATATCAGTGTTATTATTAGAGAATAAATTAACATGGACAAGGAGGAGAGATCTTGCAACACATAATTAGGAATGTTTATTGTTGCTGAAAATGATTTCATTCCACGTTTTGTTTGTGAAACACAACAGATAAGAGCTCGGATATGAACATTACTTAATTTAAACAAATCTCTCGCCTCTCGTTCATGTCTATCAAGTAAGGCAATATATATTGTTGTGATTCCCTGTTATCGGGCTTCGTCAGTCGATATCCTACGAGATATACTGAAGGATGGTTGTTTAAAAAACGATTTGGCTTTCCTATTAGCAAATTTAAGCTTTTTGTGTGACACCATAAAAAACTCGAAACATCCAAAAATCTGTTGTCTGAAACAGGGAGGTGCGTGCCGTGAAAATTAAACTAGACTCGCTACCAGGTTCAGAAGTACTAGTACTCAGGGACAAATTCCAGAATGTGTTTGGGAAAAACAGTGGATATAAAAAAATGTGTAAAGTTGCTCAAGTATTGGAGGATGTGCCTGTAGGTGAAATTGACGGTGTATGTGTTTGCGACATTCCTCTCTTTAAATATGCATGTCTGACGTCCTGTGATGCGGAAAGATCGTTTTCACAATATAAGTCGTTGTTCAGAGATAATCAGCTTGAATTTGTGATGGAGAATTTGGAGATCACTGCAATTCTCGGCCAACTACTAGCACTTAAGTGTGGTTGGTGAGTACCTAGTAACATCCTTTTTTCAAGCTAAGTAAGGTATTTTTGTCATATTAAAAAAAATATTTTTTTTTATTTTTAGCAAATATTTTCGTATTTTTTAGCACATAAAAATAAATATATTTAAATTTTTAGCACATAAAAATCCGCTCCCTAGTGATGACTATTTCTCAGTAGTTCTCCAAGGGGACAGGCTCCCAGAATGTGAGCAAGTGTTTCTTTCTCTTTATTGAAAACTGAGATTAACTCTTCCTATTTCTCGGAATCTCTCGTATTTTTCTTTATTTTACTGCGATCTCGCGTCTCCTATTTTTTTTTTTTTTTGGCTTTCTTTCGGATGTTTTGCATTGCGTGAAATAACAAACAGTCCTACTAGAAGCTAGTATTGTCCCGAACCATGTAGCCATTTGGTTTAAGGTGTCGCACATTTGGATTATCGATACGTAAAGAGCGCTGATTCGAGTCTAAATGAAATGTTGGCCACGGTACCGTAAAGCAGGCATGTCAATTGATGCCCATAGGAGCAAGCGCGCTTTAGATCTCAGGAGAGCCTGAGCGCTTTACAGCGGAAAGGAAAGAGACAGACGAAAGAGGTGGTATATGCCGCTTGGTCGAGCTATATTCAGGGATGGCCAGCACTGATTCAATGGATAAAGGGAAGAGAACTTATTAAAACTGTATCCATGTTAATTTTTAGATTTGCCTGAGAAGTATAAGTGCATTATAAGAATGTAATTTTTAATTTTAATGCTAATTTTTACAAGTTTGATTTTTTTATTCAAAATAAATATTTTCTCAACTTTTCGTATAGAAAAGTGAAATTTTCAGGTATAGGCCTATTTATTTAGTAGCCTTACAGAATGTTTTCGTAAATCTAATATACCGTATATACGTATTACTCAAGATAGTGTATTGAAAATTTTGAAAATATTCGCATGGAAATTGTTTGTAAGGAAATGAATTAACAAAGCAACTACTGTTACATCATAAGCAAAAGATACGTGCCCATGTGTTGTAAAAATGTCAGCTCTATAGCTTCAGCAGATTTCGAGAAAATAATTTAATATTCTGATGATAGGAAGTTGCTCACAAATATCACTTTAAAAGCATAATGCGATAAGAATTTTGTTATGTAATATTAGTTACACTTAAAACAGATACATTACCTAGGTAACTTTGCTTTGTACTGTAATGTTGTTTTGATTAGTTTATTGATTACGATTGTAAGGCTAAAGATACCATCAATATAAATTCCAACTTATCACGTCATACTCAATCTCTTTCTTTGGAATATCATTTTCTTTATGAATGATGTGTTTCATCCACTTAATACAGTATAATATTATACTACTATGGAATTTAAGTGAATATTCCTTCTTAACTCTCTATTATGTTATTAAGATTTAGAACACAACTGCAATATTAAGAAATCAGTGTTAGTACTTTTGTTTTACAGACAATATAGATAATATTAAACAGAAAGAAGCCATATAAAAATAACGACATAAAATTTCACGTTCCGTTTGAAGTTTGTGCGCCACTGTTTTCTTAATCCAACAGGTTGCTTATTCATATACACAACCCTTCCTCTTTCCATACTTAGCGCTTGCTGCCCGCGCACGACGTCAAGGTCAGAAAAATGCGCTTGCTTTGACATCACTGCCGTAAAGAATTTGAGAAGCAGCATTAAGTAGCATAAACCGCCTTTGTACGCCACCACTGATTGAATGATCGTTCACCTCTGCTGAGGGATGTGGACGTTAGGCCATCAATCGGCTGGTTGACCTTGGGCCTCTGTGATCTGTTGCGCCATCGACTTTGTTTTAGGTAATATTCCGAAGACTGAGTGGAACCTCAAAAGTGACACCAAAAAGGAATCACTCATGAGGCAACTAAGTCGGGAGTAATGGGTTAGAGTAGCCAATTCCTTCCTCCTTACATTGCATATATCGCTGACTAGTAACATATAACACTAATCAGACTTCAGATGTATACAAACAATTGAAGTATTTTTTTAAACAACCATAGTAGAAAACATGAAAATTTGAGATATTAAGCATGTGGTGAGCGTGTGGTACTAGCCATCTACTGAATTAGTTGTTAGTGGAAAAAACACCATAGTCCTATGATATACTTACTTACTTACTTACTTACTTACTTACTTACTTGCTTTTAAGGAACCGGGAGGTTCATTGCCGCCCTCACATAAGTCCGCCATTGGTCCCTATCCTGTGCAAGATTAATCCAATCTCTATCTTCATATCCCACCTCCCTCAAATCCATTGTAATATTATCTTCCCATCTACGTCTCGGCCTCCCTAAAGGTCTTTTTCCCTCCGGTCTCCCAACTAACACTCTATATGCATTTCTGGATTCGTCCATACTTGCTACATGCCCTGCCCATCTCAAACGTCTGGATTTAATGTTCCTAATTATGTCAGCTGAAGAATACAAAGCGTGCAGTTCTGTGTTGTGTAACTTTCTCCATTCCCCTGTAACTTCATCCCTCTTAGCACCAAATATTTTCCTAAGCACCTTATTCTCAAACATCCTTAACCTATGTTCCTCTCTCAAAGTGAGAGTCCAAGTTTCACAACCATAAAGAACAACCGGTAATATAACTGTTTTATAAATTCTAACTTTAAGATTTTTTGACAGCAGGCTGGATGTTAAAAACTTTTCAACAGAATAATAACAGGCATTTCCCATATTTATTCTGCGTTGAATTTCCCCCCGAGTATCATTTATATTTGTTACTGTTGCTCCAAGATATTTGAACTTCTCCACCTCTTCAAAAGATAAATTTCCAATTTTTATATTTCCATTTCGTACAATATTCCCGTCACGAGGCATAATCATATACTTTGTCTTTTCGGGATTTACTTCCAAACAGTCTTATGATATAGGAGTGCAAATTTTCAGTGATTGCCATTGTCCAGGACGATGGTAGCATTTACAAATATCCCATTCATATCACCTTGAAACGTTTATCCATACAATTTTAAACTATAGTAGATTGGCAGTACTACTTGTTATGTAAGCTGCAAAAAAAAAAAAAAAATACTTTAGCACGTGAATTGTTGAATTAGTTATGGAGTCATCTGTAGGTGCAGAAGTAACCCATGGAAGAAAAGTAAGCAACGAAAGGAAAAGAAAAGAATATAATAAAGAAAAAGAAGATTAAAGGAGAGATACACTTCAGCCACAACAGGGTATTATTTTCTTAAAACGAGCACTATCCACAATTAACTCCATTTACACATGTACCGGTATTTCTATGAGGCAAAGTTATAAATGTACTCCTACTTCAGTTTTCGAAAGTTTCTACAACACCTTATGAAATCGCATGATGAATTTCATAAGTTACTTGAAGTGTCAACAACATCCATGTGGGATAAATTTTTTGTTTCTCCTGAAAGTTTATGTTTTTGGACTATGGTTGCTTTACAAAAAAACCCTTCAATTTTTCTTCCTCTGACACATCGTCGAGTGAGGTGTACTGCCTAATCAATCAATCAATCAATCGATCAGTCGTTTATTAATGTCTTGAACAGAAGTTTTTTGCAATAGACATGAAATATACTAAAATACAAGAAATGTAAATATAAATAATAGATATATCAGTGAGAACCTCAATCAGAGTTAGGGAGGTATGTATGTATTTTATTTTTAGTTTACTTACAGCATGTCTCATTATAATAAATATAATGCTACATGCCCCTTACAAACATTTTTTTTAGAGATTTGCCTCTATACTTCTACATACAATTTTCATGGCTTGTGACAAATGGCTTATTATAGCATTGTCCTTATTCATTTATAGGTAATACGTAAGTTAAACTATGTATATATTTATTAATAAGTATTTAATGAATTTCAATCTTAAGGCATATAAACTTGCAAATGTTTATTTGCTATTTAATAACAATATATGAACGTTTTCGCCGTTTAGGGCATCTTCAGATATAACAAAACATATTATCTGGACCTATGATAACATATTATGCAAATAACAAGGAAAATAGAGAAAAATATATATGGTACATGAAATTCATGAGCTTTATGTAGATATAACATGAAACAGGATGAATGTTGAGATAATCTTTGAATTTGAAATTCGACTGGACGAATATTTTATTTTATACATATAGCTCATGTTACAATTAATATACAATGTTTAAAATTTGTCAATGTTAAAATTTAAAATGATGATAATAAAATATTTAAAGTAATCATGGCTGAAAGTTGTCGTAAGTTACAAGATAGTATGCGTAGTTAATGTTCTTGTGTTTTGTAATTATTTCGCTTAGAGAGGCCGTCGGCATTTGAGTGGATGTTGTTTTACGTTGATGACTACTTTACAGTTGATATACAGTAATTAAATTAGCCAAAGTTAAAATTTAAATTTTATAATGAAGATAATAAATATTTAGAGTAATCATGGCTGGGAATTGTCATAAGTTCAAGATAGTTATCGTAGTTGATGTTGTGAGTTTAAGTGAAACAATTACAAAACACACAACATCAACTACGAAAACTATCTTGAACTTACGACAATTCCCAGCCATGATTACTCTAAATATTTATTATCTTCATTATAAAATTTAAATTTTAACTTTGGCTAATTTAATTACTGTATATCAACTGTAAAGTAGTCATCAACGTAAAACAACATCCACTCAAATGCCAACGGCCTCTAAGCGAAATAGTTACAAAACACAAGAACATTAAATACGCATACTATCTTGTAACTTACGACAACTTTCAGCCATGATTACTTTAAATATTTTATTATCATCATTTTAAATTTTAACATTGACAAATTTTAAACATTGTATATTAATTGTAACATGAGCTATATGTATAAAATAAAATATTCGTCCAGTCGAAGTTTAAATTCAAAGATTATCTCAACATTCATCCTGTTTCATGTTATATCTACATAAAGCTCATGAATTTCATGTACCATATATATTGTTCTCTATTTTCCTTGTTATTTGCATAATATGTTATCATAGGTCCAGATAATATGTTTTGTTATATCTGAAGATGCCCTAAACGGCGAAAACGTTCATATATTGTTATTAAATAGCAAATAAACATTTGCAAGTTTATATGCCTTAAGATTGAAATTCATTAAATACTTATTAATAATTTACCAGGCATATTGATATAGTAAAATGAATTGTAAACTATGTATATATTTGCCTATTTTTTCTAAAAACTCTCTATATTTATAGATTTCACGTAGTGTGTAAATTCCTTTGTGTAGAATGCGACAGTAACCTTTTATTGTAAACATACTTCACATGATTTCGCAACATCTCGTTCCAGAAAAAGGATCGCTCACTGTCTACTGTAGGTTGGACATAGGAATAGCAAGTGATCTACCATTTGTTCAACTCCGCATTTGCACATCGGACTATGTTCTATTTTAAATCGGTAGAAATATGACTTTATTTTTGGTGTCCAGTTTAGAACGTGGCAACGTTTCCTGTTAAAGGTATGCTTAATTTTAACCTTTGTTTGACACTGGGGAAAAACGTTTTAATCACTGCTCCATTTGTGGTCCTGTTCAACTCACTTTACCACTTTTAATAATGGTAATAATAATACTTTACTTTACTTACTGGCTTTTAAGGAACCCGGAGGTTCATTGCCGCCCTCACATAAGCCCGCCATTGGTCACTATCCTGAGCAAGATTAATCCGTTCTCTATCACATTCCACCTCCCTCAAATCCATTTTAATATTATCTTCCCATTTACGTCTCGGCCTCCCTAAAGGTCTTTTTCCCTCCGGCCTCCCAACTAACACTCTATATGCATTTCTGGATTCGCCCATACGTGCTACATGCCCTACACATCTCAATCGTCTGGATTTAATGTTAATAATTATGTCAGATGAAGAATACAATGCGTGCAGTTCTGTGTTGTGTAACTTTCTCCATTCTCCTGTAACTTCGTCCCTCTTAGCCCCAAATAATTTCCTAAGCACCTTATTCTCAAATACCTTTAACCTATGTTCCTCTCTCAAAGTGAGAGTCCAAGTTTCACAACCATAAAGAACAACCGGTAATATAACTGTTTTATAAATTCTAACTTTCAGATTTTTTGACAGCAGACTGGATGATAAAAGCTTCTCAACCGAATAATAACAGGCATTTCCCATATTTATTCTGTGTTTAATTTCCTCCCGAGTATCATTTATAATAATAATAATAATAATAATAATAATAATAATCATCATCATTTATTTTGCTAATAATTGTAACAAAATATAATATAAGCAGATAAAACTTTAGTTTTGAATACACTTCTCATTTAGTTCGTTTAATTTTGCACACACTGGTACTCTGTCGTAGCTTACTGGCAGATTTCTGTCTCCTGCTGCATGTTCGACTAAACGATCTGCCATTTCATTGCCGACGTTCCCGACATGTGCCTTGATCCAGATGTGGTGGATATTCCAAACCTTGTCTTCTTGGTTTTATTCATATTAATCCGATAAGATTTTAGTTTGTATGTGTGTGTGTGTGTGTGTGTGTGTGTGTGCGTACAAGTTTATTCACGCACCCCACTATAGTGACCACTAACTCCTCTAACTGAGCTACTGTCAGTAATATTTTCGTCAACGTCGGGGCTCGAACCGAATTTATCAATACTTTACACTTGAGCTACATTAGGCATTGCAGCCCGAAAGAGCAGAAGCTCGTGCTCGGGCGCAGTTCAGATCAGTTATACAAAATATATCACAAAATTAAGAGAGTTCATTGAGCACAATAACATTAATAAATGATAAAATACATACAGCATGTAATAATAGTGTCTATATACAAATAGAAAATACAAAAGTACATAAATATTAGAGTATCAATTTTAACTCAATTAGCTTAAACAATTAAATAATTAATCTGATTTGTTTCTTAAATCTGTGTGTGTTAAGTGTACTTAGCTCAGGGTAAGCTCTAATTAATGCATAATAATAATAATAATAATAATAATAATAATAATAATAATAATAATAATAATAACAATAATAATGATAATGATAATAATAATAATAATAATAATAATAATAATAATAATAATGATTTATTTAACCTGGCAGAGTTAAGGCCATACGGCCTTCTCTAACACTCAACCAGGAGTAAAAACTGCGTTACAAAACACTACAAATGTTGTAAATATCTAGGAGTGTATTTAAACTCCAAACTTTCTTGGGGAGAGCATGTTGATAATGTTACAGGCAAAGCATGGAGGGCACTTCACTTTATTATGAGAATCTTGAGAAAGGCTAGCCCCAAATCGAGCGAAATAGCATATCTAACATTAGTGCGACCGTTAATGGAATACGGAACTACGTGTTGGGATCCCTATAGAATATATCAGATAAATTCCTTAGAAAGAATCCAGTATAGGGCAGCTAAATTTGTTAAAGGTAAAAGAGAAGATGGAAACGATACGATAAAAGAACTTAAATGGGAAACTTTGGAAAACAGACGTAGGAAAACTAGAATAACATCATTGTATAGAGCACATCTAGGTCAGAAAGCATGGGTAGACATAACGGCTCGGTTAGAAAAGCCAACGTACTATGGTAGGAACGATCATGATTTTAAAATCAAATGTAGGAAACAGAAAACGGATGTAGGTAAATTCTCATTTTTAAACAGAACTATAAATGATTGGAATGACCTACCTGCAGCGGTCTTTGAGGGCTGTCCTTCCTTAAGGAGATTCAAGAATAATTTAAAGAGTTGTGTATAAAGTGAAAATTAAAATTAAGGTGACATTCAACATTTAATTTTTAAGGTGACATGTATTTATCTAGCCTTACGAGTTTACTTCCTTGGTTTGAATTGTAAATTATTTAAAAATAGCGTGTAAGAGGGCCTTAAACTAGAAATGTTTAGTTTAAATGTAGTTCTGTTTATAAGTATGCATAAGAATGCAATTATTTGACTTATTTGAACTGTTGTATCAGTGAAGCGAGGTGAGTCAGTGAAGTTATGGTTTTACAGTGCAGGGAACAGTTCCGATCAGTGATAATTTATAGCGTCAATGAAATGTGTTCTATAGTGTCAGTGAAATGTGTTACAGAGTGTCAGTGAAATGTGTGCTAAAGTGTCAGTGAAATGCGTCATAGTGCCACTACAGGAAATGAGATGAGAGTAAAGTGAAAGATTATTGAAACTTATGTAGGACCTATACATAATTATGTAGGTTGTGTTGTAAAAGTAAGTGTTTTATTTTATGTTTTATTATTATTGTGTTAAATTGTATTGTGTATTCTTATTGTATTGTGTATAAAATTGTATATGTGTTGTAAATTGTATTATGTATTGTAAATTTTATTGTGTATTGCTTATCATTTTAACTGTGTATTGTTAATATTGTATATACCACTGCCACCGGGTGCTTGCCCACTTGCAGTGTAAATAAATACATACATACAAATTTACAAAGTACACTACAATTTTATACACAAAACTGAATAAGATAATAATAATAAAATGTAAACAACAAGTAAGAAGACATTAGACATAATATGTAACATACAGAAAGAAAGGAAAAAGCATAATAAAATGTGAACAGCAGGTCAAAATAAATGAGGCATACAAAGTATGAAAAAATAAGACAATTATTGATAATAATAACAATAATAATAATAATAATAATAATAATAATGATAAAAATAAGAATAGTAGTAATAATAATAATAACAATAGGCCTAATAGTAATAATAATACTAATAGTAGTAATAAAATAGTGCAGTACAAAGCATAATATGAATACAATATTTTTAAGTACACACAGGAAGGAAAATTATGATTATATATAGCTCAACTTATCACATTAGAGATATACCATTAGGCTATCGGAAAATATGAAAACAAAAATATAAAATAAGTTACATATTACTAGAACATAAAATATTATAATTATATATTTTGGGTCCAAAATTTCTGCTGTGTAAATTCGATTAGGATTTAGTGTATGTTTGTGTCTGTACGTACAAGTGACCGCTGTAACTCTTCTAAAGGAATTTCTCGTGAGCTACTGTCAGTATATATTTTCGAGAACGCCGGGGATCGAACCGAATTCATGCGAATGTTAAGTACATGTTACAGTACTGAGCTAACAGATGAACAGCTGTGGGTTTTGTTTGGAAGAGCCCAAAATGTTAGGTTTGGGAAAATTCCGTTAGGGGTACGAAAAGACCTGGATTGGTGAATGTCTAAGATCTCGAAATTCCAGTATTTATTGAGGACTGAAGACATAAAGGCACACTCCATCGCAGAAGTCTGAGCGCTGCGGACTAAAAGCAGCGATTTGTCTTCTCTTGCACTGTACCGAGTTACAGCTGGAAACAAGAGGATTTATGATACACAGTATGAAACACGTAGACACGTTGAGACCTCATCAGTACAGAGTTAGTCAGTGTTTAATGGGGTATATAAAATGTAATGAAGGCACTGTGTGTGTTAGATGATTCTAGATCCCTCTCCCGGAAGTTGTGGGTCTGTGCGGCTCGTTGAATGCGCGCGGATTGAACCTGCTTCCTCCCCGACGAGCCCTGTATCATCGTGACCGTCCGCCAGCCCGCCCGCCCCCGTTCAATTTGTGTCCGTGTTTAGAAAGGTTGAGGTTTTGATATGTGAGCGGTTTAAACCAGCGTACAGTCGCTGCCGCATGGCAAGTTCCACTAACAAGTGGCTCGGACTGCAGCACTGACTGCTACAGATATGCAGAAACTGCAGACGTTCGCGTTCTGATATAACGTACTTACGTGGAAAATCAACAGATACATGATAAAATTTCGTTGCATTGTTTGGTTCCGTAACTCAAAACAGACGATGTTTAAACTAAATCTGACGATATGAAATAATAATAATAATAATAATAATAATAATAATAATAATAATAATAATCATCATTTAGGCGTAATAGATCAACTATTGACCAGATATTTTGTATTCGACAAATAATGGAGAAAAAATGGGAGTATAAGGGTACAGTGCATCAGTTATTCATAGATTTCAAAAAGGCATATAAGGTTAAAAGAGAAGTTTTATATGATATGTTCTTATTGAATTTGGTATTCCCAAGAAACTAGTTCGATTACGGTAATTAAAATGTGTCTCAGTGAAACTTATAGCAGAGTTTTTATAAGTCAGTTTCTATCAGATGCGTTTCCAGTTCATTGTGAGCTAAAGCACAGAGAGGGTTTGGAATTGAACGGGTTACATCAGCTGCTTGTCTATGCGGATGACGTGAATATGTTAGGAGAAAATCCACAAACGATTAGGGGAAACACGGGAATTCTACTTGAAGCAAGTAAAGCGATAGGATTGGAAGTAAATCCCGAAAAGACAAAGTATATGATTATGTCTCGTGACGAGAATATTGTACGAAATGGAAATATAAAAATTGGAAATTTATCTTTAGAAGAGGTGGAGAAGTTCAAATATCTTGAAGCAACAGTAACAAATATAAATGATACTCGAGAGGAAATTAAACACAGAATAAATATGGGAAATGCCTGTTACTATTCGGTTGAATAATTTTATCATCCAGTCTGCTGTCAAAAAATCTGAAAGTTAGAATTTATAAAACAGTTATATTACCGGTTGTTCTTTATGGTTGTGAAACTTGGACTCTCACTTTGAGAGAGGAACATAGGTTAAGATTTTGCAAATCTAGTCTTTCAGGTAAGGCTCCCTGTAAAGCAGATTTGAATAATTTCAAGGGAAAAATTGTTCCGGGATCGATACCCGGCCCCGGAACAATTTTTTCCTTGAAATTATTCATAGGTTAAGATTGTTTGAGAATAAAGTGCTCAGGAATATATTTGGGGCTAAGAGGGATGAAGTTACAGGAGAATGGAGAAAGTTACACAACACAGAACTGCACGCATTGTATTCTTCACCTGACATAATTAGGAACATTAAATCCAGACGTTTGAGATGGGCAGGGCATGTAGCACGTATGGGCGAATCCAGAAATGCATATAGAGTGTAAGTTGGGAAGCCGGAGGGAAAAAGACCTTTAGGGAGGCCGAGACGTAGATGGGAAGATAATATTAAAATGGATTTGAGGGAGGTGGGATATGATGATAGAGACTGGATTAATCTTGCTCAGGATAGGGACCAATGGCAGGCTTATGTAAGGGCGGCAATGAACCTCCGGGTTCCTTAAAAGCCAGTAAGTAAGTAAGTAAGTAAGTAAGTAAGTAAGTAAGTAAGTAAGTAAGTAAGTAAGTATTAATTAATTCATTCATTCATTCGTTTGGCACTGCAAACCCAGAATCTCCAATCTTTCATATTTTCTGCCTTCCTCTTTTATCTTCGCATATGATCCATATAGGAATACAGTCATCTATCATCTGATATCTTCTTCTACCCCGAACTCTTCTCTCGTTCACCATTCCTTCCAGTGCATCCTTCAGTAGGCAGTTTCTTCTCACCCAACCAATTCCTTTTCCTCTTCCTGTTCAGTTTCAGCATCATTCTTTCTTAAAGCTTAACTGAAGAATATTGCTGGAGAACCTTTTAAGTGTAGTGTAAATATTCGTAATTTAAATACTGTATGTATTGTATTGATTAAGGCTGGTTGAGTGGAAGAGAAGGCCTTATGGCCTTAACTCTGCCAACGAAAATAAAACATTCTATTCTATTCTATTCTATTCTACCCACTTTTTCCAACACAGCTTCATTTTTTATTCTGTCTGTCCACTTCACACGATTCTTATTTCAAATGCTTCAATTCACTTCTTTTCACTTCGTCGTAATGTCTCATACAATGCCACATTCCATACAATGCACTTCATTAATCTCTTCTTTAGTTCTTTTTTTTAGAGGTCCGCAGAAGATGCCCCTTTTTCTATTAAAAGCTTCCTTTGCTATTGCTGTCCTCCTTTTGATTTCCTGATAGCAGCTCATGTTACTGCTTACAGTATATCCCAAGTATTTGAAGCTGTTCACTTTCTGTAAATAGTAATAATAATAATAATAATAATAATAATAATAATAATAATAATAATAATGGTGGTGGCAGTGGTGGTAGTATCGATCTAGAAAATAATTATAGAAACATGGCGTCCATGAAACTGATATAGCATAATGAGTGACAGAAGTGTGGTGTGTTTAATTATCCATAATTAAGTTCCGATTTAACCGCCAAGATGGTCTAGTGAATAGAGCACTGAATTTATAATTCCGTGGATCCGGGTTCGATCCTCGATTTATCCTCTATTTATAAGTTTTGTTGGATAAGCCCGTGGTCCAAGTAAAACAAAGATTTTCTCAAAGAGCTCCGGTTCCCCCCTGTGGCATCCCAACAAATCATCATCATCATCATCATCATCCTCCATCATCATCATCATCATCATCCGACTTTTCAGAACAAAATTTTGTACAGCAGTCTACTCAATGAATTTAATTTAAAGTTTCTTGATAGCCGTAGATTACTTGTTCAACCAATTTTGTTGTATAAAATATTCAACGCTGTCCTGGATAATAGCGAAATGTTGTCACAAATCCAGCTTAACGTACGAACATCAAATTTAAGAAATCGCTAATTTTTACACTACAAAAATCAAACACCTCATTACATAAAATTTAACCACTATTAAGAATGTGTTCTAAATCCAATAAATTATTTAATGTTGCCTATAGCATTAAATTTCAGCATTTCTCATACTAAATACAATATACAATTTTTTTTGTTGTTAAACTATTCGACTAGTCGAGTTAAAATAATGTTAGAATTTGTTACTTTTTAATTTTCATTTTTACTTCCACGTCTTCTATTTACAGCGTCATTGTTATGCCTTTTGATGTGTTTTCGTTTTCATAACATAAGTGAATAAAATTCTGTACTGTTTACTGTAATTAGGGACTTTGTTCTTATAGACAAGTAAATAAATAAAATAAGTAAATACGTCAATATATCAGTAAACAACTAAATAAATGAAGTTTGTTGAATTTCATTGCAGTATGCGAGCACAAACAATATGTGCAATAAATAAATGTATAATAAAATTTATTGAATTGAATTAGATTTATTGAATTTCATCACAATCGTCCACACCTGTGGAGTAACGGTCAGCGCGTCTGGCCGCGAAACCAGGTGGCCCGGGTTCGATTCCCGGTCGGGGAAAGTTACCTGGTTGAGGTTTTTTCCGGGGTTTTCCCTCAACCCAATATGAGCAAATGCTGGGTAACTTTCGGTGCTGGACCCCGGAATCATTTCACTGGCATTATCACCTTCATCTCATTCAGACGCTAAATAACCTAAGATGTTGATAAAGCGTCGTAAAATAACCTACTTCATCACAATCTGTCAGCACAAATATGTGCAACCGAAAAAGTCAATAATAAATAAATAAATAAATACATTACTAAAAAACTAAATAAATACAGTTTATTGAATTTCATTACAGACTGTGAGCACAAAAAATATGCCCAATAAATAAATAAGTTATAAAGTTTATTGTTCATTGGATTTCATCACAACCTATCAGCACAAATAGGCTATGTGCAACCGACAAATTCAATAATAAATAAATAAATAAAATTTATGTAAATACGTCAATTCTTAAGTAAATAACTAAATAAATAAAGTTTATTTAATTTCATTACAGTCTGTGAGCACAAAAAATATGTACAATAAATAAATAAATGTATATATATGTATATATATATATATATATAAACAATGAAGTTTATTAAATTGATTGAATTTAATCAAAATTTGTCAGCACAAATATGTGTAACCGACGAAGTCAGTAATAAATAAATAAATAGATAAATAAATAAATAAATAAATAAATAAATAAATAAATAAAATAAGTAAATACATTGATGCATAAGTAAGTAAATAACTAAATAAATAAAATTTACTGAATTTCATTATAGTCTGTGAGCACAAAAATTATGCAATAAATAATAAATAAATAAATAAATAAATAAATAAATAAATAAATAAATAAATAAATAAATAAATAAATAAATAAATAAATAAATAAATAAATAAATAAATAAATAAATAAATTTTGTAAGTATAGTATAGAATATGGTGTGAAATCTCAAGTGGATACAGAACATCGTAAAAAAATAAAAACACGAGTTTAACAATATTCATGAGTAAGAAACATGAGATCCTTTAGCTCTTAGAAACCCCATCTGAAGGCCTCTACTATTTGACAGGAGTGATTAAAAAGTTTCTGTACCGGAATGACCACATCCTTCTGACTGTATCTCATGGGATGGCATTCTAGCAGGAAGTATAATTGACTTGAGGTGGAATAGTTCGTGTCTGTTTTTATCGGTAAGTACAATGTTGCGAAATGCTTCCCTACCAAAGAGATTTTCCGCCAACTAGCTACACAAAGCTTCTTCTCGTATTTCTTCTCTTGTTAACAATTGAAGCACGTTGTCTTCTCACATTACCGTCTGGCGGTTTCTCAAGAAGTGTGGTTTGTATGCACTGCGGTGTTATTCTGCTTCTATACAAGTTTAATGCGAAATTCCGAAGCATTTTTAAATAATCGCCGCCTCTCATGTGTTCTGTGTCGCTGAATTTGGTTAAATGTTAATTTATAACCTTTCTGAAGTGGAATTCGAGCCAATGCGGAAACTTGTGTAACTCTCTCGTTGTCACTCAGGGTATACAAGGTACAACAAGGATTCACAGATACTTAATCACTATTTTCTCTCGTGCGTCTGGATAGAGAAATTTCCACGTATACGAACAGCGGCGAATTCTTTCTTTTTATCTCTCCTTTTTCACTTAGCTTTGGCTTTTCTTTTCTTCTTTATTCTTTTCCTTTGTCTTCCACTTTCATGATTTATCATTCACTTCGTTTTTTGTTTCTAAATTATATCTATGAGTTTATATCTGGTCTGTTTCCTCCTTGCACATGTTTTCTTTCTTCCTTCCTTTTTTCTGTCTTTCTTTTGTTTGTTTCTTCTTTCTTTCGTTTCTTTCTTTCTTTCTTTTCCTCGCAGCTACTTCCTCTCCTCTTTTTCCTACTTCTCTTCTTTCTTTTATGAATTTATTTTACTTTGTTAAATTGTCTCTCTTTTTTTCTTTCTTTCTTTTTTCTTTCTTTCGTACCTACTTCCTTTCCTACTTCTCTTCTTCCTTCCATGAATTTATTTTACTTTGTTAAATTTTCTTTCTTTCGTAGCTACTTCCTCTCCTCTTTTCTCTACTTCTCTTCTTTCTTATGAATTCATTTTATTTTGTTAAATTTTCTTTCTTTCTTTCTTTCCTTCTTTCTTTCTTTCTTTCTTTCTTTCGTAGATACTTCCTCTCATCTTTTTCCTACTTATCTTCTTTCTTCTATGAATTTATTTTACTTTATTTAATTTTCTTTATTTTCTTTCTTTCTTTTTTCTTTCTTTCATAGCTACTTCCTCTCCTCATTCCCGTACTTCTTTTCTTCCTGCTATGAATGTATTTTACTGTGTTAAATTTTCTTTCTTTCATAGCTACTTCCTCTCCTCTTTCCCCTACGTCTCATCTTTCTTTTATGAATTTATTTTACTTTGTTAAATTTTCTCTCTTTTTTTCTTCCTTTCGTACCTGCTTCCTTCCCTACTCCTCTTCTTCCTTCCATGAATTCATTTTATTTTGTTAAATTTTCTTTCTTTCTTTCTTTCTTCCTTTCTTTCTTTCTTTCATAGGTACTTCCTCTCCTCTTTTTCCTACTTATCTTCTTTCTTCTATGAATTTAATTTATTTTATTAAATTTTCTTTCTTTTCTTCTTTCTTTCTTTTTTCCTTCTTTCATAGCTACTTCCTCTCCACTTTCCCCTACTTCTTTTCTTCCTGCTATGAATGTATTTTACTTTGTTAAATTTTCTTTCTTTCCTACTTTCGTAGGTACTTCCTCTCCTGTTTCCCCTATTTCTCTTCTCCCATGAATTTTGTTTACTTTGTTAAATTTTCTTTCTTTCTTTTCTTCTTTCTTTTCTTTCTTTTTCTTTCTTTATTTCCTTCTTTGTTTATGGTTTTCTCTCTGAATTTCAGTCTTCCTTCCTACCTATTTTTCTACATTCCTCCATTCTTTCTTTCTTTAACCCTTTTCATGTTTTTTCCTTGTCTTTATTTATTTACCTTCTTGTTTTATTTCATCCATCTTGCGTTCACTTACATACTACCTTAATTCATTCAATTAGAATTTTCATTCTTCTTGTTCCTGTTTCTTTCTTTTTTTTTTTAATTTATTTTGCTAATAATTGTAACATAAAATATAATATATACAGAAAAACTTTAGCTCGCCCATGAAAGAGTAGAACTCGTGCTCAGGGGGCGGATTTCTGAATTGAATTTTGTTTTCTTTCCTCTTTCCTCTCCATTTCTTTCTTTACTCCATTAATTTGTACTCTTTCTCATATTCCTTTATTTGGTTTTCCTCTTTATTAATATATCTGACGTTTTGTGTTGTCTTGTTCTTTCTTTCTTGTCTTCTTTCCACTTTCCTGTCTTCATATTTTCTTTCGTTTTTTTCTTTCCGTTCTATATCCTTCCTCTCCTTCCTTTATTTTTTCTTTATCTGTGTGCCTTTGTAGTATTTGCATTCTTTTTCATTCTTTTTTTTCGTGTCCCCTTTCTGCCTTTGTTATTTAATTCATATCTTGATTCATTCTTTGATAAGTTTTAAATAATTTATTTCTTCGTTCCTTGTTTCCTTTGTTTATTCCGATCTCCAGTGTTTGTTTCTTTTTAATTTTTCTTTTTTCAATCTTTCACTATTTTTTTTACTCATGCTTCGTTCGTTCCTTAGTTTTCCTACAGATCTTTCATTACATCCCTGTCTCTGTACAACGTCACAGTTAGCGGCGGGGGGGAAGAGAGACGGCAAACGGTTGTAATGCTTTTTAATACACTGATGCCCACAACAGAGACAAGCCACTTGAAATTTAACTGTCACTCATCAGCAGATATATAATCCAATATTTGTATTTCTTCCAATTGATTTCATTCATCCATCCATACATCAATTCATCTTTCTTTTTTTTTTATTCTGACTTTTTTCTGCCTTTATCTATATTTTCCAGACACTTTGACCGTACACACTATTCAGAAATAGGCCTACACATACGGAGGGGTTCACAAAATATGAAGTTATCATTGTACCTGGCCTTCACATCAGTCTTGCATAATATTTAAAATAACTGGTCTGTTTTACGGGCACTTCACTGGTAGCTCATGTCTCCCATTTTGTAACGTTGAAACGATGTAACCCCTTCTAGCATCCCCGTCTCTATGCTCTGAGTCATCAATTAATCAGGGGTGATTGTCACAACGTCCCGTTCCTTTGTAGAGATGCGGTAAAATCATGCGAGGGATATTACAGGAACGAGAATGTGAAGTGAACGGCATTCGTACGACCCATTAATTCGGGGTGCATATCTAAGTATTTCCTGTCAGTTATGAAATATTTCCCCTCAGCCGGTAAAATAAAAGTCCCTGGATCGCCATGTAACTAATTATTTGTTTATGTGTGGGCGACATGTTTGAACGAATTAAATAGCTTCCGGTCTTCTCTTTAATTAACCGAAATTCGAGGTGCAAAATTTTGTTATGGTTGAAGCAGATTTCACTCTAAGGATTCAGATTTTTATGTCCGAAATAATTATACAAATTATCCTCAGAGGTTTTCCAGAAAACGACTCTAGAATAATGAAATGTAGCTGTGTATCCATAGAGATAATTCGGAAACAAAATACGGGTATATTTTCGAACAAATCAAATCTACAGTCTACATACAACTTACAAATGGCTTTTAAGGAACTCAGAGGTTCATTGCCGCCCTCACATAAGCCCGCCATCGGTCCCTATCCTGCGCAAGATTAATCCAGTCTCTACCATCATACCTCACCTTCCTCAAATCCATTCTTATATTATCCTCCCATCTACGTCTCGGGCCACCGCCAGTCGGTCCTGCCGGTCTGAAGTTCGTTCGGGCGCGGGTTCGATCCCCGCTTGGGCTGATTACCTGGTTGGGTTTTTCCGAGGTTTCCCCAACTGTAATGTGAATACAAGGTAATCTCTGGCGAATCCTCGGCCTCATCTCGCCAAATATCATCTCGCTATCACCAATCTCATCGACGCTAAATAACCTAGTAGTTGATACAGCGTCGTTAAATAACCAACTAAAATAAAAAAATAAAAAATCTACGTCTCGGCCTTTCCAAAGATCTTTTTCCTTCCGGCCTCCCAACTAACACTCTATATGCATTTCTGAATTCGCCCATACTTGCTACATACCCTGCCCATCTCAAATGTCTGGGTTTAATGTTTCTAATTATCTCATGTGAAGAATACAATGCGTGCAGTTCTGTGTTGTGTGACTTTCTTTATTCTCCTGTAACTTTAAACTATAATTCGCTATTTTTACTATTTACACTATCAAAAAGAATATAGGCATACAATGATCAAGTGATCAGACAT